>OZ037919.1:766268-1239388 GCA_964035575.1 Rhynchopus sp. YZ270_cl-10
TCTCTCTCTGTGCCTTTCCCTTTTTGCGTGCTTGTCTTATTTATTTTTTGTTCGAAAAATTAAAAGGAGAGGGAGACAGAGAGAGAGCACTCATGTGATCGTTATCCCATTACCCTGCTGTTTAAATCTTTTTTGCAAAAGGTTATCCTTTGATGTACGCGTAAGAGGCACGTTCATCCTTTTTGATTTTATTTTTTTGGGGATATTTTTTTTTTTCTTTTCTTTTCAATCCCATTTTGAACCGTTCATAGTATTGAAGTTCCCTCTTTGTGTGGGTAAACTGAGGCCTAGGTTCGGCTGCCCAAACCTTTGTTTTATTTGTTTTTTTTTTTTTTTTTATTTTGTTTTTATTTCTCTTCTCAAAGCAAAAAATAAAAATAGTGGAGTTCATCTTCGGGTGTCTACACTAAAACAACCAAGTTTTCAAAAAAAAAAAAAAAAGTACAAAGCCTTTGGGCGACATTGTGTACAGATCCTACCTCGTGTAGGTGATTGTCGATACAAAAAGAAAAAACCGACTCTGTTGATGGAATGGGTCACTATGCGAGGATGTTCATCTTTCAATTTGTTTTCCCCCCCTCTCGATTCAGTCAAAAAAAAAAAAAAAAGCGTTTTTCGGAGGATGAACGGGAAGAGTGGGAGGGGGGGGGGAGGTAATGATGGCTTGTATTGCGATAACTGCCCATCATGATACATAATACACTATACACCAATACAGTTGTATTGTGAATGTGTATGATGTATTATGCTCGGCAGTTATCACAATACATCCATCATTAGCGGGGAGGAAGGGTTAAAAAAAACCAATATCAGAGAAACGTCACCCGAACCCCAATATATTTTTTTTATAGAAAAAAAGTAAACTGGAAAAAAGTGAGAATTAAAACGCATCAAAAAAAAAAAAAATAGTTTGTGAAATGAGCAATCCTCTGAGGGAGAGGACGTCTTTACCTTTAAAATACAAGACCAAAGTTTTCAACGAAAAATAGAATTGCAAAAATAGTTTTTTGCCATCGATTTAAAAAAAAACAGAATCCTGTCTTTTTACTTTGAGAGAAGGTGTGGAAGCAAGCGCAGCGATCTGATGCCGCAAGGACCCTACATCATTGCATACTTACTGAAGCCTACGTCTTCAATGCTCCTTTCATTCATTTGGAGCACCAGAACGGAATATTTTTTTCCAAAAATAAATATTTGATGCAAATCACCGTACTTCTCTAGGTTGGTAAGACAAGGGGGCGACAAAAAAAATAATGGAGCAAATTATGCAGTGGTGGGCAGAGAACATGCCCGATGTGTACGTCACGATGATGGTGACAACGGTGGTCGCAGCGATCGTTTACTTCGCGATGATGGTATGTTTCCATCCCCCCCCCCAAGACAACAAAACTTAACTCACACAACACAATGCGGAATTTTTTTTTGACATTCTGTGTCACACTGTTTTATCATCATTTGAGGAAAAACGCAATTTACGCCACAATGCAATACAATGTTTTTATCAAAAAAAAACCCCCTCTCCCCGCCTGAAAAAAGTACTACAGTGAAATCCACTAACAGAGTAGCAAAAATAAAAGCAAAACGCAAACAAACTTCCAAACCCCTCTCCACAGCAACCTTCCATAAGCGCTAGCCACATTCTCACGAAGACCGACTCGGAAATGCAGTGCATTGCACGTGAAATCACAAAGCGCGTTCAAGGGGGTGAACCACTGCCAAGAGTCTTCGCTGAGCTCGCAGCAAAGCACAGTCTATGCCCAAGCGGGACCAGCGGTGGGGGATCGCTGGGGTCCTTCGGTCTCGGAGCGTATGTGCACACAACTAACTTCCCATTCTCACCTCAGCACCCAAATAACACCAAAAAAAAAAAAAACA
Organism: Rhynchopus sp. YZ270_cl-10; assembly: GCA_964035575.1. Classification (NCBI taxonomy): domain Eukaryota; phylum Euglenozoa; class Diplonemea; order Diplonemida; family Diplonemidae; genus Rhynchopus; species Rhynchopus sp. YZ270_cl-10. The sequence continues at coordinate 768,144 of OZ037919.1, forward strand.
CCCTACAGAATGGACCCCATCTTCGAGAAAGCATGCTTGGAGACCCCCGTGGGCAAGGTGTCCGCACCATTCGCGACAGGCTTCGGTTCGCACATTATCGTAGTCCATTCTAGGTCGAACTGCTAGAAAAAAATACATAAATATAGGGGGGAGAACTGCACACTACTGAATACGGGAATACACCATTTTTTACACATTGGAGGATTGTGCATATTGTCTATTTCAGTTGATGTAAAGAGCTCTGAGGGGTAAGGGTGATTCAACGTCGGGTTCGTTTTAAAAAAAGAAATTGAAAAATAAATAAACAATAAAGGGTTCGTTTTGTTTCTCTTTTTGTAACCAGATGGGGTATAAGGGACTACCCCCCCGTTTTTGATAAAATTTAAAAAGAGTTAGGGTACGGTTCTGATGATAAGGTCGGATTCCTTGTCCTCAGACAAGGCAGCGGCGTTTTTCGGATTCGCTTTCGTCAGAATCCTTGATGACCCCCACCACCTGGACCGCTAGGTAGCAGCCTTGTGGTGTCGGATGCGGGAGGGTGACCTCTCCCCCCCTTGCTCCTCTCGGCCGTCGTACAGGACCAGCTTCCTGCCGTTCTGCGAACCCCCTTGACAGTCCCATGGGACGTCTCGCAGGTGGTTGCCCGTGCACCTGTTCGCCACGTCACCGTTAATCGGTCACCCAACGTGAGTGTCTTGATGACCTGGGTGATCATCCTCCTTCTTATTCCTTTCCCACCAGTTTTCAGGCCCCTTCACCGCGGCACTGCTCACGGAAGCATTTCAAGGGATCTTACTTTGCAGCCTTCTGTTCAGCGCAGACCCCCCACATAGCCCTGCAGGGTAGTGTTCCAATGGCTGTGGGTACTTTGTGTATTGTTGCATTTTTTTTCAGCTTTTTATCTGTCTATTTTTTCTCTCTCTTTATCCAATGTACACGACACCAAAAGGCAAAAAGGTAGACACACACAAACGGGGGTTTCGCAAAAACATAAATAACGATGTCGCAGAATGTGGTGTCGCTAGCGTTCATAGAAGAAGATGACTTCGATACATTCGAGGTTGAGGACTGGGGTGATGTATGTTATCTCGAAAAGAAAAAGAAAAAAAAATGAAAGTGAATATTGCACAAACTGTGGGCAACACAACCGAGGCAACTACGCTACCAACGATTTATCAAAGAAAAGGAAATCAACGCAAATCAAAGATTTGTATCCTTTATTCAATCTTTCAACGTTTCTTAGGTAACCACAGAAGTGGCAAGGCTCCGCTACAAAATAGGATCTCATATTTTTTTTTTCCCTCATTGATGTTTCCAACATACTCACGTGTCAGTAGTCTTAGTGGCGCCTTTAGTGCTTAAACTACTCCACCAACACCCTTCCCGAGCACAACAACAGACTACCTGCTGTAAAAACGTTGCAACGAAAAATATCTCAACAAATACAGGATCAGAAGCACCACCAAGATGTATCGGCACTGTGGGATGACGTGTGGCAGGTGTGTAGTTTTTTTTTTTTTTTTTTTGTTTTCTTTTTTTTGTTTTGTGAAGAATTGTTGGAATAGTGTAGGTGCCTGCAAGCTCCACTGTCGTAGTAGTATTGTACCACCTGATTTTGAAAGCAGCAAACCCCCCCAACAGCCTCCCAACAGTATCAGGTGGGTTTTCGTTTCAACTTCTCTTTGTTTTTTCTTATGACAGATCCCGAACGACGCGCACACAGAGAAAATAAGGGAATTCCTTGCAGCAGAGAAGCAGGCTGAGGACGCAAAAAAATAAAAATAATAAATCGTTAGTGCTTTCGCGATGGCCGCTTTTGTAGGAATAAATTTGAGCTCATCCTCAGGTGTCTTACCTCGGCACTAATACAACCAAGTTTTCAAAAAAAACAGTAGAACACTGAACGCTGTGTCGCTTCAGCGCAGCGTGGTCTCGGGGAAGTAAAAAGGGGGGGGTTTTTTTTTTGCAACATAAGATGACCAAAAAGCACGAGAGGCTTACGTTCATTTTATAACATTTTCCTTTTTTTTTTTTTGCGTCGTTTGCATTTTTTTCCCCCTCTTTTTTTGTGCTGTACACAATCACAGCTCTAGCCTCAGAATGTTTTTTAAGGTGACCAAAATACATTCATCCTTTCCACCAAATTACCTTTTAATTCTCCTTTTTTTCCCCACCACAAAAATACAACCGCATCCTACAGAGGGAACAAAATACCATACCAAACCCTATTGCTTTCTACGTCTCGCGTCATTGCTTTGTTCATCACTTAAAACACTTTTTCTTTCTTCTAAGAAACTTCTTTTCTCTTTCTCTTCAATGTCGGACACCGCTTCTACCACGTTGACCACCACCGATAGCATTGCGACGAAGAGCTGTGAAGGGTTTGCGTGCCCTTTGTCTTATACCCCGATTCGTCCGGTGGATAGTATTACCATATCACCTTGTGGAAAGATTTGCGTGCTTGGGGTGGTGAAACGGCAGGTAGAGCTATTCGATATGACGACAGGGTTGCAGCGTGGTGTGTACGACTATAGCGGTGGGGAGGTGGCGGTGTCTGCTTGCGGCGCTTCTTTGTACTCTGCATTTTGCGATGAAATCTTCCAGATGGACATCAACACCGGCTCCACACTCCACACTGCTGAGGTTGAAGGGGATGCAGACTCGATTGCAGCCAGCACCTCTGTCGTGGTAACCCACCACGACGACGGTGTGGCGGTGTTCTCCACAGATCTAACCCCAGTCGTCACCATTGACCATGAAAATTGCACCGGTGTTGCAGTATCCCCTTCCGGAGACTTCGTGCTCAGCTACGGCGAGGAGCCTGAAGTACGCCACACTACAGTGCCTGAGGGAGAGGAGACCACTCTTGCAGTGTCGTCAGCGCCATTTGATGTTTGTGTACTACCCTGCGGAACCCGCTTTGTGGTAGCATCAGAGAGTGGTGCGCATCTGTATGATATAAAGGGGGAGTTGGTACGCAGCTTTGGCAATGCGGAGACAGGAAAGACGAGGGTCACAGCGTGTGGGAAGTACCTCGTGTCCTATCAGTGTGCGGCCAACGAGCTGCATCAGTATGATATTGCCTCGGGCGACTGTGTTCTGGTGGTGAAGAAAGCGTACGGTGCCTTTGCCCTGTCGCCGTGCTCCCGGATGGTCGTGTTTGATGCTGTCTCTGATACAGCGAAGGTGAGTGTGCAGCGTCTTTATCAGTGAAAAGAAAGAAATGGGAGAAGGGGGAGGGAAGAGAAAATGGGATGCATCTTCATTATTACCCCTTTTTTTTATATCGAATTTGTCATTTTATTTAGAAAAAAAGAAAGGTTTTCCCCTCAAAATTTTGACCATTTTTACTTTCTTCTTCCCCCCCTCCTCCTCCCCTCACCCCCCTATTCTACAGAGGTCTTTGGGGCAGTGCTAAGGGAAAGGCATATGGGGTGAAGCCCATTACTCTGTATGTGGCGTTGTGTTGGTAGACGGTGGTGTGGTGGGGTGCCACCACCACCGCCACCACCACCACGTAGTACACGAGGTATTGCGGCCCCTTCACCCTCTGTGGCAAAGTGTGAAGGCACGCTGGCGGAGCAGGTGGAGAAGCTGCGTGCAGAGAACCTAGCCCTGGTGAAGGCGCACGCAGCGAAGGAGGCGGACATTGCAGAGCTTCTGAAACTCCTTGCAACCGTGCGTGCGGCGGAGCTGGACGCAGCAGACGCGCTGGAACACCACCTCACCTCCTCCCGCAACTTCCTCACCCTCCTAGCGCTCGCAGCGCTGCTCCTATACATGCATATGAACGACACTGCCGCAAGCACCGCCCCCCTCCTCCACCAGCTCGAACAGCTTCTGTGGGATTCTATGGCACAAAAATCAGCATAGGGAATTAAAAAAGGGGGTACGTGTCAGTCCTTTTGGATGGCATTATGCAGAAAATACCGAGAGTTTGAGAGGCAAACTAAAATAAAAAAAAACGGCTGGGCGCTTGCAGATCTTTACCCTAAAAGTGCCCGTTCCGCTTGTTGTGACCATACTTTATACTCAGGCACTTGCCGTGTTCGTGTACGACCTTGCCGGACGGACTATAGGAAACCCAGGATTGCTAGCGGAGGTCTGGGTGTAGAGTGATCCATAGATGAGGTCGTGAAAGCGCAACAAAAAAAAAAAAAAAACACACAATGTGAGGAGGGGTTTTCGTTTACGTTTATGTGACGTACAGAGGGAAGGGAAACACACCAAAAGAACGCCTTCTCAATGAGCATTTAAAAATAAGGACAGTCTGGAGCTTTGCACAAAGGGTGGGAACTAACATTATTCCAACAATTCTTCAAAAAATAAAATAACAGGACCATGTTGTTATCAAACCCGCATCTTTCGTTGGGTGATCTGTTGACAGAACACAATAGAGGTTTCACATTAGAAGGCCAGTGTTATTAATTGGGGGTGGGAACGAATCGAAAAATAGCTACATTTTTTTATTTTTTGGGGAGGGTGCGTTGCACTTCCCCTTGTCAGTCTCAAGAAAATGTATGATAATATTTTAAAAAAAACTGCACCATTCCCCCTCGCTCTTTCTCTCATGCGCAAAGTGACGTTATCCTTCCGAATAAACCCGCTACAACACTCTGTAGAACGGCTTCTGGTCACGCATGCGGCTAAATAGTATCTAAAAAGGTAAATTTATCCCCCCGTATTTTCCCCTTCATAAAAACAGGCAAAAATTTTTTCTTCTGAAAACCTAAATAGGAAATGGCTTTCAGGCTCACGCGTGCTTATGGTGTCGTGCGGAAGATCGTGCACCCCGAGCAGCAACGCCATGCGCACACCGCTCTACCAGCCAGTCCCGTGCTTCTTCGTAAGACACAGCTCGCTTCCTTCACGAACACCTCTTCCACCTGCCCTCCCACACACCTGTCACCACAGAACAGAGTTAACCCCCTGAACATGGACATCACAGGACACTTCGAGTCTGCAAGCTGTGTGATCGAAGTGGACGGAAGCGACACCCTTGCACAGGTGAAGGGGAAGCTTGTTGCGGAGCTTGGCGTGCCAGGTGCTCGGCGTGTTGGTGTGAGGATGAAAGGCGGTGGCGACATCGGCAACGACGACTTGCGCATCTGCGACACTGAGATGGATGAGGGATGTGCTGTTGAGCTGTACTGCACTGGTGCCAACATCACTCCTGGGGTGATACCACGTTCGGACAACATATTCTCACTCACGCTCTCCCCGTGTGATAGGTACCTTGCAGTTAAGTACGAGGATGATGTGTGCATCTTCGACACAGAAACACATGACCTTCTGTGCCGCTTCCCTGCAAAGACGTTTACTTCCCCAGCATTCTCACCTTGCAGTGAGTGGATCTCATGTGTCAACTCGCGGTGTGAAGTTCATGACGTGAAGACAGGTGCATTGCAGCACTCCTTTGGAGATGAAGGTGATGAGACGTTGGCCACGGCATGGTCGCCTTGTGGAACAAAGCTGTTGTCGTGCTGCAAGAGCAAAGGTTTGCAGGTGTGGGACATTGCAACAGGCGTTGTTGTGCACGAATGGGATCACATTGTGAGGTGCGAGTACGCCATGGTTGTGACAGGCGACAGGGTGGCCATGTTTGGTGACGACGGCAGAGTAGTCACTGTGTGGGACTACACGACAGGGGTGGAGGTGTTTGAGCTTTCCTGCCCTTGGAGTGTTGGGTATGTGGCGCTGTCACCAAACCAGCGTTTCATTGCAGCGTGTTGCTGCGACTGTGTGCGTGTCTGGAACATTGAAACACGTGAATGTGTATTTGAAGATGTCTCAGAAAACAGCTGGACTGACGTTGCTCTGTCCAACGACAGTGTTGCTGCTGTCTCTTTCGGTAGATGGTGCGTGTGGTCCATTTCAACAGGCAAACAACTGTTATGTGGTGAATTTGATAACTGCGTTTCTGGCGGTCTTGCACTGAGCAGCTGTGGTGGTGTGGCGATGTACCACAGAGATGACGGTGTTGAGATTGCTGACATCTCACACCTGTCTTGAACCCACTTTCCACAACGGAAAGGTGTCATCTCATTTTGCTTCTCGTTCCTGCACCTAGCCTGGGTAACTCCACGCAGGAAGATAGTCTCCCGTTGTGGGAGTGGGTTGGCAATGGAGACCGTGCCGTGCCGTTGTGGCTATTGCACACGAAGTGCAACTACCCGTGATGGTGCGGAAGGTGGGAGGACCTCTAACTGGGTGAGGAGTTATCTCTCTTGTTTTTTTATAAATGACAACGTATCCCATTTCCTTCATGAACACCACCCCACCCCTCTTCCACCTGCCCTCCCACACACCTGTCCCCACAGAACAGAGTTACCCCCCTGAACATGGACATCACAGGACACTTCGAGTCTGCAAGCTGTGTGATCGAAGTGGACGGGAGCGACACCCTTGCACAGGTGAAGGGGAAGCTTGTTGCGGAGCTTGGCGTGCCAGGTGCTCGGCATGTTGGTGTGAGGATGAAAGGCGGTGGCGACATCGGCAACGACGACTTGCGCATCTGCGACACTGAGATGGATGAGGGATGTGCTGTTGAGCTGTACTGCACTGGCGCCAACATCACTCCTGGGGTGATACCACGTTCGGACAACACAAGCTCCCTCACACTCTCTCCGTGTGATAGGTACCTTGCAGTTAAGTACGAGGATGATGTGTGCATCTTCGACACAGAAACACATGACCTTCTGTGCCGCTTCCCTGCAAAGACGTTTACTTCCCCAGCATTCTCACCTTGCAGTGAGTGGATCTCATCCGTCAACTCGCGGTGTGAAGTTCATGACGTGAAGACAGGTGCATTGCAGCACTCCTTTGGAGATGAGGGTGATGAGACGTTGGCCACGGCATGGTCGCCTTGTGGAACAAAGCTGTTGTCGTGCAAGAGCAAAGGTTTGCAGGTGTGGGATATTGCAACAGGCGTTGTTGTGCACGAATGGGATCACATTGTGAGGTGCGAGTACGCCATGGTTGTGACAGGCGACAGGGTGGCCATGTTTGGTGACAACGGCAGAGTAGTCACTGTGTGGGACTACACGACAGGGGTGGAGGTGTTTGAGCTTTCCTGCCCTTGGAGTGTTGAGTATGTGGCGCTGTCGCCAAACCAGCGTTTCATTGCAGCGTGTAGCTGCGACTGTGTGCGTGTCTGGAACATTGAAACACGTGAATGTGTATTTGAAGACGTCTCAGGAGAGAACTGGACTGACGTTGCTCTGTCCAACGACCTTGTTGCTGCCGACTCTTTCGGTAGATGGTGCGTGTGGTCCATTTCAACAGGCAAACAACTGTTATGTCGTGAATTTGGTACCTGCGTTTCTGGCGGTCTTGCAATGAGCAGCTGTGGTGGTGTGGCGATGTACCACAGAGATGACGGTGTTGAAATTGTTGACATCTCACACCTGTCTTGAACCCACTTTCCACAACGGAAAGGTGTCATCTCATTTTGCTTCCCTTTCCTGCACCTAGCCTGGGTGACTCCACGCAGGAAGATAGTCTCCCGTTGTGGGAGTGGGTTGGCAATGGAGACCGTGCCGTTCCGTTGTGGCTATTGCACACGAAGTGCAACTACCCGTCATGGTGCGGAAGGTGGGAGGACCTCTAACTGGGTGAGGAGTTATCTCTCTTGTTTTTTTATAAATGACAACGTATCTCATTTCCTTCATGAACACCACCCCACCCCTCTTCCACCTGCCCTCCCACACACCTGTCACCACAGAACAGAGTTACCCCCTGAACATGGACATCACAGGACACTTCGAGTCTGCAAGCTGTGTGATCGAAGTGGACGGGAGCGACACCCTTGCACAGGTGAAGGGGAAGCTTGTTGCGGAGCTTGGCGTGCCAGGTGCTCGGCATGTTGGTGTGAGGATGAAAGGCGGTGGCGACATCGGCAACGACGACTTGCGCATCTGCGACACTGAGATGGATGAGGGATGTGCTGTTGAGCTGTACTGCACTGGTGCCAACATCACTCCTGGGGTGATACCACGTTCGGACAACATATTCTCACTCACACTCTCTCCGTGTGATAGGTACCTTGCAGTTAAGTATCACGAGGATGGTGTGTCCATCTTCGACACGGAAACACATGACCTTCTGTGCCGCTTCCCTGCAAAGACGTTTACTTCCCCAGCATTCTCACCTTGCAGTGAGTGGATCTCATCAGTCAACTCGCGGTGTGAAGTTCATGACGTGAAGACAGGTGCATTGCAGCACTCCTTTGGAGATGAAAGTGATGAGACGATGGGCACGGCATGGTCACCTTGTGGAACAAAGCTGTTGTCGTGCAAAAGAAAGGGTTTGCAGGTGTGGGACATTGCAACAGGCGTTGTTGTGCACGAATGGGACCACATTGTGAGGTGCGAGTACGCCATGGTTGTGACAGGCGACAGGGTGGCCATGTTTGGTGACAGCAGCAAAGATGTCACTGTGTGGGACTACACGACAGGGGTGAAGGTGTTTGAGCTTTCGTGCCCTTTTAGTATTGGGTATGTGGCGCTGTCGCCAAACCAGCGTTTCATTGCGGCGTGTTGCTGTAACTGTGTGCGTGTCTGGAACATTGAAACACGCGAATGTGTATTTGAAGACGTCTCAGAAAACAGCTGGACTGATGTTGCTCTGTCCAACGACAGTGTTGCTGCCTACTCTTCCACCACAGCGTGCGTGTCGTCCATTTCAACTGGCAAACAACTGTTATGTCGTGAATTTGGCTCCTGCGTTGCTTGCGGTCTAGCAATGAGCAGCTGTGGTGGTGTGGTAATGCACACAGAAGGTGAGGGTGTTGAGATTGTTGGCATCTCACACCTGTCTTGAACCCACATTCCACAACGTAAAAAGGTGCCATCTCTAACTTTGCTTCCCTTTCCTGCACCTAGCCTGGGTAACTCCATGCAGGAAGATATGTCTCCCGTTTGTGGGAGTGGGTTGGCAATGGAGACTGCCCTTCTTGCCCATGGTTTTTATATCAGCCAAAATCTGCTTAGCCGTATACTTCTGGGCTTCGTTCACTTAATAAACCACAGATGCAAATTTTTGAGCCTACGACCCCGCATTTAACTCATTTCGATCCGCTGATTTCAATCCCAAAAAAATTTCAAAAAAATAAAAAAAAATTATTTTGCGAAATGACGTCGGCAGGTTTTTCACTTTTGCTTTCCTGCGCCTGAGGTGTGAAGTTGTTGTCCAAACACTCCGAAAATGGGCTTGTATCGATTTCCGAGCTCATCGCGTTTCATAGAAAAAAAAATCGACCATTTTAGTGGAGTAGAAGTCAAAACAAAGTGGCTCCAATGCTTTGTACATGTAATACAGGGGATTTTCAGTGCAGAAAGAGTGGTTGGCTCCACCAAAAGTTGCGTACCGTGGAGTGTGTTTCCAGTTGAGAAAAATGGTCGCAATTGAAAGATTTGTCAAAAATAAATCCAAAGAAAAAAAAATCGACAACTTTTGACAAAACAAATCCAATTTAGAGACACCACTGTGTTGGACCCAAAGAGGAGATTTCCTCACCGTACAAAGTACACTGTACAGTAGCCAGTACATGGTACCCATTCTCCCGCCGCCCACTCGCTCGCCCCAGATGCATATTTTTGAGCGTCCGACCCCGGAATTGAACGTTTTCGCACCCTATCTTTCCAAGAATATTATTTTTCAGAATGTGCCCGGGCCATAAAATCGATAAAATCCACCTGTCCACGGTCTGGTACGTTTGAGAGGCCGGGGGTGTAATATTTTCCCCCGAAAAGGCGCTTGTATGCATTCCCGGAGCAATCTGAAAAAATTCCGGGGTCGCAACATTTTTTTGGCGGATTTTTTATCACTTTAAAGTGGCTCCAAAAACAGGCCTTTATATACGGCTAAGCAGATTTTGGCTGATATACTTTCTTCTTCGTTTGCTCTAAGTGGAAGATGTCCGTCGTCAGAAAGCTTTGTTCTCTTCCCCTCCACCCTCGCCCCCATCTCCCCCTCGCCCCTCTAGCACACATCTTTCAGAAACAAAATGAGAATAATGTTAATTCTGATGCTGCTAGGTGTTGTAGCAGGCTTGTCGCGTCCATGGATGGACGCAACGCTTCCTGTTGCGAAGAGGGTGGATCTGATTCTCGCAGAGATGACTGACGAGGAGAAGGTGAACCAGCTGCTGCACGTCTGGATTAAGGTGCACGACACCGACGTGGAGCGTGAGTTTGGCGCGACCGGAGTTGGCGCGATGTATCTTCAGGTGCTCTCGAACGACACTGCCTGCAACCAGAACGCCTCGTGCAGGCTTGCTGCGCGGAATGCCCTGCAGCAGTCCGTCGTCTCCTCGAGCCGTCTTGGCATCCCCATCACCTTCGTGGCGGAGTCCATCCACACTGCCTACACCGCCACCCAGAGCGAACCTGGCCAGACCGTTCTCGCAACGGTCTTCCCAATGCCTGTCAACCTGGGCTCTTCATGGAATAGAACGTTGGTGGAGGAGGTGGCCGCAGTGGTCGCAAGGGAGGGGCGTGCGTTGGGTGCGGACCGCGGGTTTTCCCCCGAGCTTCAGGTGACCGTGGACCCGAGGTTCGGTCGTGGCCAGGAGAACTTTGGGGCGGATCCGTTGCTGGTGAGCGAGCTGGGTGTGGCGGGGGTGCATGGGTTGGCAGGGCCTGCGTCGACGGACCCAGATGTGTCCACGCCGAACACATACCTTGCGCAGGACAAGCTCGTCTCTCAGGCAAAGCATTTTGCGGCGTACGGCTTCGGCGACCACGACGGTGCGCCCGCCGACGTCTCCACCCCTACCCTGTACGACGTCTACCTCAAGCCCTGGCGTGCATACATCAAAGCAGGTGGCCGTGGTGCCATGGCAGCCCACAACTCCATCAACAACCAGCCCTGTCACACAAGCAAGTGGCTCCTCACATCCATTCTCCGAGAGGAGCTTGGCTGCAAGGATTGCTTTGTCGGTATGGCACATTTTTTGAGTGGAAGCTGGAGGCATTATCAGATGTACACGAAATGAATACGGTCATGCAGGCACACCAATGAGAGAGCTTTGTATTTCAAGTCAACCTTTTTTCCTTTTCCACCGTTTCTGCATCCTTCGTTTTGTCTGAACGCACAAAAAGGCGGAATCGGTTAAACCGGCTAAATTCCGTTCTGACCAGCTCCACCCTTTGATAATGAGAGTGAGATTGTCACCACCCTACCCTGGTCTGGGGCAAAGCCCTACCCTCTTCTTCGCGCAACTCAGATGTGTCACCCCCCCTTCATTTTCCCACCCAGAGATTATCAAAATAAAACAACCAAACAAAACAGGTACCGACTACAACGACATTGCGAACATCATCGTCGCTGGCACCGCGAACGCCACAAAATACCCTGGGATGGACCGCGACACGGACCCCTCCATTCAAGCCCTGGAGGCAGGCATCGACCAGGACATGGGTGGGGTAGCGTTTAAGTCGCTGCTTGCCGCTGCCTCACACACACCACCTCTCTACAACCACAGCCACCTGGACCGCGCCGCGGGGAACGTCCTTCGCGCGAAGTTCGCCGCAGGCCTCTTTGACACCCCCACCACCGACCCGACGAAGCTGCAGACTGTGCACAACGCTGCCAGCCTTTCCACCGCATACCAAGCCGCCGCACAGTCCCTGGTCCTCCTCCAGAACCCTAATAACTCTGTACTCCCCCTCTCCGTCAACACCAAGCACATCGCCCTCCTTGGCCCCAACGCAGGCTGCTCCGACGGCAGAACCATTTGCGACGTCTCCGCCAACATGCTAGGAGGCTACGTCCCCGTCATCGCACCAGGCCAGGTCCTCACGGTTCTCGACGCTTTGCTGCAACGCAACGCCTCCTCCACTACACATTTCACTACAACACACAGTCCTGGAGTTGACATCGATAGTTACGATGTATCCCGCATTGGCGACGCTGTTGAAGCAACTAAAGAAGCCGATGCTGTAGTAATAGTTGTCGGAGACGACTTAAATACATGCGGGGAAAGCGACGACCGAATGGAGTTGGATTTGCCAGGGGAACAGTTGGAATTGGTACACCAGGTACTTCAGGCGAATGCGGCGAAGGAAAAACCGGTGCCCATAGTTTTGGTGCTTATTGCGGGGCGGCCGTCGACCTTTGGTGCGGGGAGACATTCTAAGTATGGGAAATACAATGCGATGTTGAACGACCCGAACCTCGCGGTGCTGGAGGCCTGGCGTCCGGGAGAGCAGGGTGGGCCTGCCATAGTGGACACTCTCTTCGGAAACCGTCAACCCGACGGACGCCTTACACAACCTTTCCCCAAATCTGCGGGCTATGTCCACTCCTGGACCACCCCCTGGTTCCACCTCAGGCAAGAGGACTACGATGCTGGCGCACCCTACCACCTAGTGGACTCCCTCTCGTATGCTCCCATATACTGCTTTGGGCACGGTCTCGCGTATAACACCTTTGCGCTCTCAAATATGGTTGTCTCCGAATATGACCCAACATCAAAGGCATTCAAGGTTACCGTCACAGTGACAGAGGAAGGGGCGTATGCAGGACCCCCCGCAGGGTTTGTGATGCAGATTTACTTTTTGCAGGTGAGCGCGTCAAAGCAGGTGCGCAATGCTCTGATGCTCGGTGGGTTTGAGAAGGTGGTAGCTGGGAGAGGGACCCCAACGGAGGTGACTGTGTCGGTGCGTGCGGAGGATATGGGGTACACTGTTTGGGATGGTGACACAAATGCGCACAGCCTCGTGACAGAGGAAGGGGAGTATCGGTTCTTCGCGTGCAGATCTGCCTGCGACTGTGCCTTGAACGCAACAGTGACGATGCCTCATATCTAGAAAAGGGAGGAAAGGAGGAAATCTATTTCGTCAGAATAGATTCTGTGGGTGATGGTGGTGCAGGTTTTGCGTGCCAACAAAATGTATTTTATTTTTTACGCACACACTACTTTGTGAGAAAGTGTCTCTCGGCGTTCCCATTTTTTTGACCTAAAAGAGCCACTACTTTTTAAAGTACTTCTCCGAATACTACACAGTTTTTGTTTTTGTTTTTGTTTTTGTTTTTTTTTGTTTTTTTGCGTCGCTGCTCTCTGACACTCCATTTTACCTCAAATAGCCCCTGTATCGTTGTGTATACTATGGAATGATATTTCTAGGCCCCAGACAGGGGTTGGTTGCGCGAGGTGGTGGTCAATACAGAGGGTGTGGGGGCGATTGGTTGAGATTTGAAAGTTGTGCACACAGCTGACCAATTTCTCTTTCACTCTCTTCCTCTCCCCCCTATCGAAGACGATTTTTTTAAAAAAAAATCTCTCTCGGGGGAGGGAAATCAACCAATCGTCTTCAATATGTTCTTGAATTTTTTTGTTGTTGGGGGGGGAGGGGTTTTTGACACACAACACTTCTGTTTTTTTTTTTCGATTCTTTTTCCGTTTTTCATATGAAATAGTTGGAGCTGCTCAGCTCTGCTATTTTATGATGACCTACCTCGTTCCTTTTCTGATGTAGAGTGAGAGAGAGAAAGATGATGTGTTCATTTTATTTCACGACCAAGCCAACAGTGGCTGAGGCTTCATCCCCCCCTTTTATTTCCTTCCCTCTTTTTCCAAACTGTCAAACCGTTTTCAAAGCCAGGTTCGTACCGTAGCAGTATCAATACTAAACCAGATTAATTCTGGAAGGGAAGTATTGTGGAACTCTCTTTTGCAACCTGGCTTTCTAAAACATGATATTTTGTGGGGGTGGGGGGGGGGGATCTAAATCGCTCTATCACCACGACTTAGTATGAGCGATGACAAGGGGGGTATGACTAGTTACATGAGAAGACTAAATAATGACAAGACCTCCTCCTTGTCAAATGACAAGACTCATGTACAAAATGAGTGGCGCTAGGTCCTGTCATTTGACAGGGGTCTTGTCATTATTTAGTGTTGTCATGCAACTAGTCATGCACCTTGTCATATGACTAGTCGTGGGTGGTAACTAGGTCGTGGTGTACGACACAAACAATTCCCTTCCTTTCGCCCTCCTACGTGAGACGGGTTAGAATAGCCTCGGGAAGAAGAAGAAAAATAGCGAAGGAATTGGGCTTAGTTTCATCTTTTACAAAAGCTTAGTTTTGGTTTCGCCTTTGTGTCGTTGGTCGCAAGGGTACCTTTTGTGCTTGCTTTTCTTTTTTACCCTGGCGAGCATCTTCATTGACGTTGCCCTGCAGCCATAGCAACCGTTTATTGTTCTTTTTATGTACAACACAGCTCCGTTTCTCCCGAATTGAAAAGTCTCTCTCCCCCTCTCTCTGAATTTGATATGCCCCCCCCTTCCCCGGACCTCCAAACGTTTTTTGGTGTTTTTACTTTCTGGTGCTTTCGGAAGCTGTGGGTACACCCTGTGACATGACAGATGCGTCACATGCTTTGCTTCAGAAGTAAAGCACACTTGAAAAATGATAGCCTCATTAACACATCTACCCACACATCTACGGTAAGACAAACAAAACGTCGGTCAATGACCACGCCCTGTCAATATCAGGGGGGGGATGTCTATAAAGTCCCTGTGTCAGCGACCTGTCAAGCGACCTGTCAATATATCGATCCCTCCTCCCGGAGCACCAATTTCTACTTTATTTTATTTTCAAAATACCAACAATGTACCCCATCCTCACAGACCCCCCCACACGCTACACAGCATCCTACTGATCGTCTATTTGTCTTCTTCCTTTTTTTTTTTTTTTGTCTAAATGGGAGAGACTGTAGCCGAGGAGAAGGCTGCGCTGGTCATCCAATGCGGCATGCGTAAGCACGCTGCGAAGAAGGAAGTAGCCGAGAAGAAGCGGGCGAAGCAGGAGGAAGAGGACAAATGGTTTGAGGAGGAGGAGGACCGGTTCCGCAACAAGTGTGCGTCGAAGATTCAGGAGCTGTTTCTGCAGAAGCTGGCACGCCGGTGGCGGAAAACGGCGAGAAGGCGTTCCCTTGCGAAGGAGGCAGAGGCAGAGGCGGAAGCGCAATCAGGCAAAGACATGGAAGTGCCGGTAGCCTACCCGACATCGCTCTATACACCGCGTGGGTCGAACCTCGTCATCGTGGATAAGTGTCCCACATCTCCTTACCCATCCTCACTCTACCAGCCTACACCACCCCCACCGCTCAGATCGTTGTACAAATAAAAAAGAGAGAAAAAAAAAATACTGAAAGTATTCTCTACCCCATCAGAAGGGTTTTTATGGGTATTTTGTTCTTTTTTTGACAAAAAACTTTTGAGGAAATCGCCAGAAATGGAGGAAAAAAAACTCCCCCCTTTGTCTGAAGTACATAAGAGGGTGCCCAATAAAAAGGGGGAGGGAAATGAGCGGGAAAAAAAAAAGAAAGTCTCAGACGTTTGAAGCATTCCCATTACATTTTCCACAAAGTATTTGATTAAAAAATGGAAAGAAAAGAGGGGCCGAGTCAAAGTAAAAAGATTGGAGGGGAAGAGAAAGGAGGGAAATACTGTATTATGTCAGTGTGGGATTTTTTGGGGGAAAAAAAAAATGCAGTGCTGCTGTTTTTGGGTGGGGGAGGGGGAGAGGTTTTGGGCCTGAGTCCACCGGTATCGGATGAGACGTTAGGTTACTGTCTACCTTTTTGATTTTTTTTTTTTTTTTTTGAAAGAAGTTTTATTAAAAGGTTCCTCCCCCCTTTGCTTTTGCATTGTGTGTACATATATTTATCTGATGAGCCTTCCTTGTTTTGGGGGTTTGCTTGTTGGTCAAAAAAAAAAATAATGCTTTATCGGCAACAGGGGTATTGGAGATTTGGTAATCAAATCTCACTTCAAATAATATACGTGAGTGACGACACCCCCCCCCCCCCCTTTTTTTTCCAGTTGTGTGTACGTTTAGGAATTTCTTGGAGCTTCCAGGACCGTACACTGCTCTCTGTTCCCTAAAAAGGAATTAAAAAAAGTTTTCAAAAGGGTTGGTTTCTTGGGCAAGCGTGAGGGGCTTTGGGTTCTCTCGGTTACCAACTTATTTCTCATGTTTTTGCCAGTCTGAATCCGGTGTACCCGCCCATCCACTCAGTACTCCGTTTCCCTGGTGTTCCACAATACACGAACTTTGCGCGCATTCCCGCTGGGTAAGGCGTTTGCAATATTATTTATGTGGCCGTTATAAAAGGCTGGGGGTAATAAAGAGGTCGCGTGATTCGCCGAGCGGTTGTGAACCGCCTCTGTTCTCTTACGGTACGGAACCACTCACGTCCTCCCACCCTTTGCAGGAGTCTCGACTGATAGAGATGCGTTTTTAGCACGCTTCAACTTTATTTGGTAATGCTCTCCGCCCAAAGGTACACTGTTCACGAGCGGGCTTTTGTATTTCAACTCTACTTTATTTTTTTTTTGTGCTTTCATCCGGATGGCTGGCTTCGTGGGTCAGTCGGAGGTGTGCCTGCATCAACAACCACAGTTTTTTCTTCACAAAACGTGACCAAAAAATAGAAAAGGATTTTGACAGATTTATGTTCTCCCCTTGAAGATCTTTTTCTCTTTTTTGCGTCACTCTGATTTACACTACCTTTCCCTTCCCCCCTTATTCCTTCTTCTGGAAAATATATTCACGTTGAGTTATTCTTCTAGAGAAGCGTCTTTTAATGAGATGTATACTGGGCATACTCTTTTCTTTGATGACTTAGCACGAGAGGCTTAGGGTCATCTTATAAACTTTTCTTTGTTTTTTTTTATTGAAAGATTGGGTTGATAACAGTCAGGGCCAGAAGCTCTCTCTGCCACACCTTGGGGGAGTTAGCGGTGTGCCTGTCTTAGGACCTTGTAAAGTTCGTTCTTTCCCCCCCAAAAAAAACTACAACACTTCAGTGAAAAGAAGAAAAATGCAAACGCACTTTTGCGGAGCGATGAACGGAAAAAATCCCCCCATTTTATTGTGTTCTCATTTTTTTTTTTTTTTAAAAAGCAAGGGTCCATTTTTAGCACGCTACCCTCTGTACCTTCTTTTCGTCAGAAAAGAATGTATACGAAACAAAGGGGCTTTGAGGCTCTAATTGTCGTCTCGTGTATGACGTGAGAGAAGGGTAAGTTCTCTATTTTGTTTATGTGATTGCGTCCGCAGATGAACGGTGAGGCGTTAGCACCTTTCAACTTCTCTTTGTTATTGTTGCCCGCACCTACTATGGTTCAGGGTATTAGGGTGGTTAAAAAAACTGGTTTTGAAAACCAGTTTTTCCAAAAACTGGTTTTCAAAAAAAAAAAAAAAACAGAGAAATCTGGAGGGAAAAAAAAAACCGACACTTTTCACCAGGCCTTTCTGTAAATGCCGTCCCCAGATTAGGGCGGACTCGATTTTTTTCCCCGCATTTTTCCCCCGCCTGGTAGAACCGTGGTTGAACCACGGGAGTGCCTTTGGGAAATGGCTGTTCCTTGATTTTTTTTTGCCTGCGGCGCCATTTTTCATTTTTTGCTCCGCAAAAAAGGGTTCGGAGTGGCTCTGTGGTGTAAAAAGCTAGATTTCTACATCGTACCCTCAAAATTTTTCGCCTGCGGCGCCATTTATAATATTTTTTGCTCCGCAAAATATACAGTCTCTATGTTCCCAATGTCTACCCTGGTCAGCAGCGCCGAAATATATTTTGAGGGGAGATTGGGGAGGGTCAAGCTGACCTCCCCAATCTTGAAATCTGGATTCCTGGATAAGACGACCCCACCCCCGAAAAAGGTGACTGTGTCCGTCAACGGTGGAGGTTTTCACCGGAAACACTAGTTTTCGCCACCCAGGAGAGAAAACCAGAAAAACCAGTTTTTTCCGGAATTTTGGATTTTCACCCTAATACCCTGCTATGGTTGGCACAAAAAAAAAAACTACACCCCCACTTCCCCTTGATTTCGTTCTTTCTTTATAGTGCATTCTTATCTGCGTAAGGACGTTCATCAATTGTTCGTTATTGCGTTGATCAGGGCGACTAAAAGAAAAGACAAAAAAAAAACGGGTTTTTTAGTATGTTTGGTGTGATTCAGGGGGTACGGAGAACCCACGGACAACCCACGGAAGAACCACGGGGAAACCACGGAGAACTGTTTCAGGCAATATTAAGATTTGCGGAGCACCTTCGGGAGAACCACGGGGGAACCACGGAGAATCCGTTTGGGTGATCACACCAATGTTTTTGTTTGCATTTTTTCTTCTTCTCTCTTGCACTTCCCCATTTACACACTATTACTTTTATTTTTCATTTTCTTTTTCTTTTTTGCAAAAGTACCCTTTTGCGGTAAAATATTGTCGGCTGCATTTTTATTGTTTTCCTTTTTCTTTTTTTCTCGGCGATTCCACACATAGCTGGTTTACGCTATGTTCGTACACTAAGGGTAGGGTCACGGGGAGGGATGGGTGGGAACAAAAAAAGGCAAAAAATAAAGGGAAAAAAAAACAACAGAAATTCAGGGGAAAAAGACAAAGACAAAGACACATAAAGTGAATACTGTACTGTACAATTTTCCTTCATTGATGTGCAAATCCTACTCGTCTTATGAAATACAAAAACCTCAGTGGAAGTCCCTCTGAACAGTGCGATGTGTCTGTCATCAGTTGGAATACTATATCACCGCACAGTAGATCAGAGACCCCCCCCCCCCCCCCCCCCCCCACTCAATATGTCGTCACTTTACTCTGTTGGTTGCTCCGCCACTTTGACACTCTCATCTATGACTCGTCTGACTACCTCACACTGGCACAAAGTGGGACGTACGAGAGGGTGTTCTCACAAAAAGGAGATCACAAGTGGGTCATTCCCTGCACAGGCACACTCAGCATTGCAGAGCAGGTCCGAGCTCCCTGTACTTTATCAAATAATTTTCACATACTGACAAAATCAGCGGAGCAATGCAAGCAACTGGCGAGGTTTTTATCAAAGATGGTGCTTTCGGAAGTCGGTCAACGACCTGTCAGCGACGTGTCACGACCTGCTCAATATCAGGGGGCGTGTGTATAGAGTCCCTGTGTCAGCGACCTGTCAATATCGACCCCTCCCGGAGCACCAAAAGAGGAACATATTTTTTTTAAATCTCTCCCCCCCACCCATCCCCCACAGAACGAATACATAAATGCTGAACCTTCTCCCAACGAAGCGCTTCTGTGCAGTGCTGTCGCGCTCAAAGCGTGGTTTCTCTGGTATTCACTCCCCTGGGGGCATGCGCGACGCTCATAGCAGGGGAGGGTCTTCGGATTCAATTGAGGCGTGCACGATTTACGCGAAGGAGGCCCCAGGCGCTGAGGCAGGACGCATCCTCGGGGGCACTGCAGTGAAGGTGGGGCCAAACTTTGCGAGGTGTGGTGAGGTGTACTGCTGGACGGAGGGCGAGGGGGGTGGGCTTGTGGCTGACTACGTGGCTGCGATGGAGGAGGTGGCGCACCTCGTTGCAGGGCTGTACATGATGCGTCGGGGCGAGCCAGAGTGTGCGCGCCTCTCTCGGAGTGTTCAGGTGACGCAGGTTCGTGTCCCAGAGAAGGAACGCAAGGCGCTGTTCTTGCGTGCCTTCGTGCAGCATGTGCATGCGCAGTCGCGTTCTGTGACGGTTCTCGCAGAGGTATGTGACCCAGCATACACCATGCGTGATGAGTGGGTTTCTCCTCAACCTATCATGCGATGTGTAGCGGATGTGCATGTGCTCCCCCCGGGTGCGGATATGGAGTCGGTGAAAACCGCAACCGGGGCAATAGCGAGCAAAGCAGAGAAGAAGGAGAGGAAGAAGAAGCCGACGCTCAAGAAGCGGGTGTGATGTGGTGAGGAGGTGGGGTTGGTGTCGTAGTGGATATGTCTCCTTCCCTGCCGAATGAACCGCTCAAGAGACCCACCCATAGTCGGCCGTGCTCCGGTATTGCAAAAGCCGCATGGGTTCTATCACAATCTCCGATGGTATGTGGTCGTTGAGTCTCAGAGATGCTGTAGTTCCCGTCGCCGAACACTATTCCGTCATGAAAGCTCTGTCATCACGACTCGACGCGAAGAAGTTGTTGGCTTGCTGTTCGCTGATGTTTGTCCATGAGTAGTGCTGACTGCTCTTGATGAGGCTTATCTCATAGTTGTCGCCTTTTTCAAGGTATATGGGAGGGTTGTGGGCTACAGTGCAGTCAGTGGAGAGCTTCTCCTAAGACAAAGAGGGAGAGTGGTTCAATTTGAGTTTATGTTCATCAGCGTCTATCTTGTTGTTGGGGATCCAGTCAAGGATGTTGGCTGCTTCTTGTTGGACAGCCTGACTTTTGTTCCCTGCCTTCAGCCCTGCTATCAACAGCGCCAGTCTGTTCACTGCGCCCCACCCTACTCCCCCCGTTTTTTGGTTTTGACCTCACAGGACTTCACTCAACAATCACCAGGTACACATGATCCTTCCTAGATCTCCATTCTTTTCTCACTCCTGCTACCCACAATCATATGTTGTCCGTATACTGAAGGACAGGGAGAAGGAGTTGGAGAAGCAGATCGCATTGCTGGAAAAGTATGTGAGCTATCCGACGGCACACACTCCTTCTGAGTGGGTGTCCCCTTTTTTCATTCACAGCATGTGTGTGTTGGGGTTGCAATTGTCGGCACTGGTGGATGCACGGTGTGGTGCAACTTTGTTGTTATTTTGTTGTTTCTAGTTTTGTTGTTTCATTTTACACACACGTACAGATTGAGGAAGAAGACGGTGGAGTGGGGGCGACTATCGACGTGGAGTGGAGGGAGTGCGATGCTTTGAGAACACTTCATATGAGAACGGGGTGACTCCAGACTCTTTGTTGTTGTGGTCTTGTCTTATGGGTTTTGTTTTTCTATTTTTGTCACATTTTTCATACACAAGAGGATGGTGAGTTACACAAGAAGTGAAGCACAGAATAAAAGCCTAAGTTGTTATCGCTAGACCCCTCTTTGTTTTTGTTTGTGTTTGACTCCAGCTCAGAGGCTGGACCCCATCGTGCGTGGACCCCCCTACACCACGTAGTCATGGTATGACAGGTGATGTTACGAGGTAATATGATCAGTGACAGTTTATGACAGGCAACACCTCTAATATGACCGGTACCACTTGTCATATGACAAGGTGCCACCATCGAGGTACTGCAATGACATAACGAAGTCTCGCTGGAAAGTACTGTTCAGAACACCTTGCTTGGGTGTGCATGAAGTAGGTCACACAAGGAAAACCAAAACGATAAAAATGAATCAGATAAAACGTGACATCATGGCCAAAGTGTTGGCACCGCCCCCTGATTTCGTATTCAGTACGTTGACAGGCCAAGCAGCGTTGGGCTCAGAAGAAGCAGTGCAAGGCATTGGGGATCAATGTGAGAACCAACTCGGCCACCGAAGGTGTAGAACGGGTGTTTGGGGTGAAAGAAAAATGATTTTGGTAAGTTACAGCGTAAAATTCTTAAGTTTGCACTAGTCGAGAAGGGAAAACGACTGCTTCCAAGCGTGTGAACCGGTGAGGTTGATAAGGGTGACATGGCATACAAGAAAAGGTAATACGCACCTTTTACAGAGGCTGGATTTAGTCAAAGCCCACACAGGGTTCCGGTGTGTTAGTGTCATCCACTTTACTCGTGCTAAACCCCATGCACACTTTGTGTGCTCCTGTTCCCAAAGCAGTCATCAGTTCTACAACTGGTGACATGCTCAGGTAAGGTTGGAAGGGGGATTGAGAACACTAACACAAACACAAAACAGAATTTCCACATTTTTTGGTTTTTTGCATGCCCCCGATGTACCGCCCTTTTGCCCACGAATGTACCAGGGGCCCTTTTGACGTGATTTCTATGCAGGTCGGTAAAGTTTACCGAGAGAAGGAGGATATGTTGAATCGCAAGGTCGGATTGCTTGAACATTATGTAACAGTTCCGACCTTCCACTCTCCTTCTGAGTGGAAAGCCCTTTGGAAGGAAGCTGGGATTAAGGGTGTGACTTCCTATTGTAGACCGAATCTAAAGAAGATCAAGGCCAAACTCGCCAAACTCGAGAAGGAGGAGGAGGTACGACCCTTGCTTTTGACACCAACATTTTTGTTTTATCTTACTGGTGTCCCCTTTTTTCATTCACAACATGTGTGTGTTGGGGTTGCAATTGTCGGCACTGGTGATGCACAGTGTGATGCAACTTTGTTGTTATTTTGTTGTTTCATTTTACACACACGTACAGAACCTGTCGGACAAGTGGCAGCAGCGCATGTATCTCGAGCTGAAGAGGAAGCGTCGTGCCGAGCTCCGTATGCTGAAGGACAGGGAGAAGGAGTTGCGTGAGGGGATCGCATTGCTGGAAACGTATATGCGCTTTCCGACGGCACACAGTCCTTCTGAGTGGACGGCCATGAGCCAGGACGCTGCGATTACGGGTCTGATTTCCAATGGTAAAGCGGACGACGCGAAGGTCGGTGCTCTACTCCACGAACTACGGAATGAGAGAATGGTACGGCCCTTGCTTTTGACACCGACATTGTTATTTTATCTTACTAGTGTACCAACGAGGATAATGCTAATTTTAAGAGGTAAATTTTACTGGCTGTAACCTCACTAAATATTTTGATGTCAGCCCATGTATGTTCTGCATGCTACACACAGGGAAAGGTCTACTGGCTGTGCCCTAACAGACCTTTGTGAAACTTTAGTGATAGTGCTATATGCATTATTTGCAAAAGGGGGCAAATAAATAAACGTGTCCACTTTGTTATCATAACCACAACAAACATATAAAAAGCAAGGGTACATTTTTAGCACGCTCTATACCTTCTTTTCGTCAGAAAAGAATGTATATGAAACAATCTTACTAGTGTCCTCTTTTTTCATTCACAACATGTGTGTGTGTTGGGGTTGCAATTGTCGGAACTGGTGATGCACACTGTGATGCAACTTTGTTGTTATTTTGTTGTTTCTAGTTTTGTTCTTTTATTTTACACACACGTACAGATCGTGAGGGAGAAGACGGTGGAGTGGGGGCACCTGCTATCGATAATATGAAGTGGAGGGAGTGCGATACTTTGAGAACACTTCATATGAGAACGGGGTGACTCCAGAATCCGGTGCGGGAGGGACACAGGACTGTTGCATCGATAGAAAGTCTGCCTGGGTGGAGTGAAACAGGTTTGCTATCTCAGCTGAGTACGACTCAAATGGAATCGCAGGGTGTCACTGCTTTCTAACGAAGTGGTTTTGCTCCGACTCTTTGTTGTTGTGGTCTTGTCTTACGGGGTTTTGTTTTTCTAATTTTACACAAGAAGATGGTGAGTTACACAAGAAGTGAAGCACAGAGCAAAAGCCTAAGTCGTTATCGCTAGACCCCTCTTTGTTTTTTTTGTGTTTGACTCCAGCTCAGATGCTGGACCCCATCGTGCGTGGACCCCCCTACACACCCCCGATAAAAGGAGATGAGAATGATATCGTCTTTGTGCAGTGACCTTGAGCCTGATGAGTTCACCAGTGTGTTTGATGGTCTGCCCAGGTGCAGCTTCGTCATGATCGACAACCAGCCTATTGTTCCTGAACTGAAGTATCGGAGGAACTTTGACGAGATTTGTATTCCATGACGATAAGAGAAAAGACATGTCTGACATAACAACAACCCCGAAGAATGATGCTGCTGCTGGACCTTTCCACCAAGGCAAGAGATGTGAGTTCGAGTGGAAGTGTTGGGAGCAAGATAGTGACTGTGATGTGTTGCAGAAGTAAGTGTGTTGGGAATCCGAAGGCAGTGAGTGGTCACACGATAGCCCCACGCTACTCACAGGACTTCACTCAACAACCACCAGGTACGCTGATCCTTCCTAGATCTCCATTCTTTTCTCACTCCTGCTACCCACAATCATATGTTCTGTCCTCATTGACGCCAATGCATCAACAGATAGTTTTGACTACATCTTCTCGAGTGTCCGGGAACTCCACACCAACCCAGCAACGTGGATACCACAGCACAGGATCAGGTCCGTATACTGAAGGACAGGGAGAAGGAGTAGGAGAAGCAGATCGCATTGCTGGAAAAGTACAAGGATGATCCGACTGCACACAGTCCTTCTGAGTGGACGGCCATGTGGCAGGACGCTGCGATTATGGGTGTGATTTCCAATGGTGAACCGGATGACGCGAAGGTCAAGGCTCTCATCTACGAACTCATGAAGGAGAGAATGGTACGACCCTTGCTTTTGACAGCGACATTTTTATTTTATCTTACTACTAGTAGCCACGCTGCTGGACAAAACTCCATCTTTCGATTGAAAATAATTCTTAATCATCTAATGTGTATGAAACAATCTTACTTGCGTCCTCTTTTTTCATTCACGATGTGTGTTGGGGTTGCAATTGTCGGCACTGGTGATGCACAGTGTGGTGAAACTTTGTTGTTATTTTGTTGTTTCTAGTTTTGTTCTTTCATTTTACACACACGTTCAGATCGTGACGGAGAAAACGGTGGAGTGGTTGACTCTGATGAGAATCAAGAAGGAGAGGGAAGAGAGGGCGTACGATGCTTCGGGAACACTTCATATGAGAACGGCGGGGTGACTCCAGAATCCAAGGTGCGAGAGGGACACAGGACTGTTGCATCGATAGAAAGTCTGCCTGGGTGGAGTGAAACAGGTTTGCTATCTCAGCTGAGTACGACTCAAATGGAATCGCAGGATGTCACTGCTTTCTAACGAAGTGGTTTTGCTCCGACTCTTTGTTGTTGTGGTCTTGTCTTATGGGGCTTTGTTTTTCTAATTTTCCACAAGAAGCGAACCGCAGAACAAAAGCCAATTATTATCGACCCCCTCTTTTGTTTTTATGTTTGCCTCCAGCTCAGTCCCTCCTACCCCTATCCCCTCCCTCCTCCCCTCTTCATCTTCATCCTCTAGGGACAAGCCACCCAAACCCTGCAAATGGCGTATTTAGATGAGAACGAAGACTTTCATCGATCGTTGTTCAGACGCAGCGTGAAGGATGCGGAGGTATTAGAGGGCATGCTGCGGCTGTACCGTGAGGTGCTGCTCTCAAAGGAGGCTCAGGTGGCTCTGCGGCTGCTTGGGACCAAGGTGCTGAAGTACTTTGGCGCGGAGTGGGGGTATGAGACGTTTATGGGGTTGGATTCGGGCGGGCTCTCGCTGGTTCAGAGGAAGGCGTGGAACCATCATAAGCAATCGCAGTTTGCGAAGAGGTGGCTGTTCGGGTACACGGAGGTTCAGGTGTTCGATGAGAGCTTTGCATCGCATGTTGCAGAGTGGGAGCGGGAGAACGGGACGCACCCTTATCGTGGCCGCAGCGACGCAGATCTCCGCCATGTGTCGCAGTGTCTCATTGCGCTGCTCACAGTCGCGAATGTGTCCTCTGTATCTCCTGTCCATAGCTTCCGTGAGGCGAGTCTCAATGTTGCTTGCGCGATCTTCAGTGAACATCACCTCCGTTTTCTTGATAAGAGCGTCAAGCTGAACGACAAAGACCTTCTCATCTTCTTTTGCACGCTTACCAAGACGGATCTGGGGAAAACGGCTGAGGGGCATACGAGGTTTGCTGTGATTGAGTTTGAAGGGGAGGACATCCCGCTTGCTGAGGAGTCTGGGCATGCGGCGGGGAAGCTGGCTTCTTACAAATCTGAGATTGATGCGTCCGATGCGTTGACCATTGCATTGGTGGCGGCGGTCTTTGAATACCACTACGGATGGTCGCACCGCGTTCTCTGTGAGGATGTGGAAGACGATGTTGGCTACGTTGCAACCGTAGTGGGGCGCGATCCAAGCGTTGAAGGGCGGGGAAATGAAGAGTACTGGACGTTTGTATTGGAGAGGATAGAGGGCATCGTCGCCACAGGGTCGGTGGAGGTGGATCGGCACTCCGCTTTGCATGCGGCGCGCTCGGCGTTTCTTGAATCTGTCTTCTGCAGATCGCTGACACCCTCGCATCTGAAGCGGATGTACGAATGCAAAAACAAAGACGGAGGCGTACAGCGTGCGGAGCTCAGCGCGCGGGAAATAGTAACCGCACAGAGGGCGTTGTTTGTGGAGTTTAAAAAGGCGATTCGGACGGAGGATTCTGATGCACAGACGGCGTATCTTCCGCTTGCGGCTGCGTGCGAGAGGGTGGCGGATGGTGCGAATGCACTTGGGTACGACCATCATGCGGTGCGCAAATTTGTGATCGAGCATGACTTCCTCGAACGCATCCAATTCATGGAAACTGCCGCCTCCTGCGACGGTGCGCGTGAATACAACGTCCGTGCACTCTACAACCACGGTGTCGGGAACATCAACCTTCTCGACACGCAGGACGTCTTCAAAGACATAAGCTACGAAGAGCTCGACGCAGAGGAGATCACCGCCTTCTGGGTCCCCATCAAAAGCGAGACCACATACCTCGACGGAAACCAAGGGCTCGAAGTGTCACTGTACTTCCTCACGATTATGGTGCCAGAGTATGCGCAAGGAGAGCTCGTCAAGAATGCTGGCATGTTGACAGTAGACAAATCGTGCGCAAAGTGGGTGTACATCACCGCAGACCATCTC
This sequence comes from Rhynchopus sp. YZ270_cl-10, assembly GCA_964035575.1. Classification (NCBI taxonomy): domain Eukaryota; phylum Euglenozoa; class Diplonemea; order Diplonemida; family Diplonemidae; genus Rhynchopus; species Rhynchopus sp. YZ270_cl-10. The sequence continues at coordinate 794,597 of OZ037919.1, forward strand.
AAGGCTAATGGCATGAAGATCAGGAAGCTCTCAGACGCGATCCGCCGCAGGATGCCGCTCTTCTGTGTAGCGTTCCAGGACAACTACTGTGCGCCTGAAGGGGAGGAGAAGCGGGCAAGCAGATTCTACGTGCCTGCATTGCTGCCGACGGATCTGCTGGATGTGGAGAACGACAGAACCACGCGTCTCACGGAGGAGGGCGCGTCTGTGAAGATGCTGGAGCGTGAGGAGATACGGGCAAAGACTGTGGTGCAGACGACGACACGCAAGGCAGAGAAGTCGCTCATGCAGGTGGTCGGATCGTTGAAGTGCGAGCTCAACACCTTCGCTGAGACGGCCGATGCAACGATGCTGCACAAATGCACTGTCCCCACGACAGACGCGGTTGTGCTGCAGGAGCTGCGCGACCACGCACACCTGCTGTTCCTCAAGGTCGTGGAGGAGGAGAGCCAGGGGACGTCGACACGCATCCTCTTCGCGCAGGGCTTGCTGAATCCGTTCTTGGCCCGTCTTCTTGAGGGCTTGGAGGTGACGGGGAATGACGGAACCTTCAGCAGTGCGCTTGTAGAGCGTGCGATGCGCCATACAAATGACGCTAAGGTGCTCCGCAAGACAACACGCGAAGGACTGCCTGACGACAAAGAACGTCTTGAGTTCCTTGGCGACGGTGTGCTAGACCTCTGTGCTGCGTACGACTGCTTCTGTGCTGACTACTATTACTATGCGCCGAAGTGCGAGACGGACCCCGACGCAGAGTGCACGTGGACGACCTTCAACAAATACTTCCAAGCCACATCGGAGAACGGCCACAAATGTGCAGAAGGGGACGCACCCTTCGGACTGCTTCCTATTATGAAGGGCCTCCTGGAAGGGTGTACGGAAGTCTTTTCGTCGTATAATTCGTGCTCGAAGAAGACGTTTGGTGACGTCTTCGAGGCGCTGATCGGTGCCTTCAGGATGGAGTCAAACTTTGGGTTTGCCATTGCGAATGAGCGCATGCGCGTGCTCTGCAGGCGCTTTGGCGTGGCGGAGAACCTCTACTCAGCAGAGACGCCGCACGAAGCGCTCTTCATGCGTGATAAGGCCGACGCACCCCCGCTGCTCTCCTTCACAAGCAAGCCCCACGCAGACTGGTTCGCAGTGTTGAACGACCAGCAGCAGCAATCAGGGTACGTCTCCACACGCCAGCCTGGGTCCGGCCGGTCCAGCGCGCTTGGACAGATTTCACAGATTCTCTCCGGACTCCCCAAGAGCGGGAAGAAGGAGAAGGGAAGCACGCATTTCAAATTCGAAGGCGCAAGCTCGTCGTACATCCGCGCAGAGACAGCCACGGAGGTGTACCACAGGATGATACACTACCACAAGCTTGGTGTCGTGGGGTACTCAAACGAGCGTGTCACACAGGTCAGCAAAGTTGCCTTTGACTTAGACGGCATCCCTGCAGACAGCGTGCGGTTCAATGACGTGGAAGGCTACGAAGGCTGGACGCTCACAGAGGTCATCCATGCTGCAGTCGCGAAGCAGTATCCAAACCAGAACAGCCTCTCCATCCTTCTGGACTCGACACGTCCAGACAAGGACTCACAGCATATGCACTGGCCGTACCTCACAATCTCTAAGGGCGACATGCTGGACCTTGCAACCTTGGTGCAGAACCACTGCTTCGAACTCGAGAAAGCACAACGCAAAATCGACGGAGAACGCGACGGCGTACACTGGCTTACGACGCTGAAGGAGGAGAAGGAGAAGAAAATCGAGGCCCTGCGGAAGGACAACTACCTGAGTGCCTCCAAGGCCCTCGAGGAGCGAGAGGAGTGCGCCTTCCTGCGCACCCTGTGGGACGACTACATCGACAAAGGGGTCATCTCGTCTGCGAAGCTCAGGATGTACATGTCAGACAAATGCGACGAAGACATGAAAGAGCCGAAAAACAACAAACCAAAGGGGTGCCCGGTCCGCCAAAAGAAGATCTTTGTGACCTCTGCCTCCCAGTCCCGCCCAGTCTTGGTGTCCTCTTTCTATGACCCACATCCAGGGCACCCGGCCAAGGCTGTACCGGTCCCGCATTTTGACATGCTGAAGCTGGCGTCGCTCCGCCACCCGACGCACATCCTTGATTATCGTCAGTCTTTTGTTGCGCCTGAGATCCCTTGCTTTTGGCAGACAAAGGACACACGCGCTGATACGGAAGAAGCGGAAGAAGAAAACGACGCGCTCAATGTGGACACCATGTATCCCTGGGTCATTGGTGCGGATGCCTTTGTGAGGAACGTGGATGCATGCGACCTCTGGGAAGCGATGTTGGACGCAGACGACACCCACGGAGAGGCTTTCATGTTCCGGGTGAAGGAGTCGGTGGAGGATGAGGACGGTGCCTTCGTCAGAATCACGCTCTGGAGTGTGAGCGGGAAGGTCTGTGTGGTGGAGCGTGCCAAAGACGCAGAAGCGGAGAAGCGCTTCAAGCTGGAGGTCTGCAAGCAGCTCGAGCCCGTAGCAGCAGAGCTGATGCACGAGAAGACCAACGTCGAGATCTGGGACACAGCAACCATCGACGGCAAGCGCACAGCACCGCAGAAGGCACAGAGAAAGAAGAAGTCGGGTGGTGGGAATGGCGAGAACGGCAACAGCGTGCAGACCGCGCAGAAGAAGAAGGAACAGCAGCAGAAGAAGTTCGACCTTGGGGCATGGAACGAACGAGGTCTAGAGGAGGAGACTCTAGCACCAACGGCAACGGCAACGGCAGTGTCGTCACCAGTACCAGTTGAACGTACACCAGCCCCAACGTCAGCGTCGTTACCAGCTTCACCAGCGACAGCATCTGCGTCTGCTGAACCAGCATCAGCTCAAGCAGCTCAAGCAGCTTCACCAGCAGCTGTGACACCAGCACGCACACACGACGCCCCGACAGCAGTAGCAAGCACACCACCGTCCGTGAAGCCAGCGTCAGCTCAAGCAACTCAAGCAGCTCCAGCAGCACCTCTTACACCAGCAAGCACACCACCGTCCGTGGAGCCAGCATCAGCTCAAGCAGCTCAATCAGCTCAATCAGCACCTGTGACACCAGCACGCGTGAAGTCAAGTGCGCCAGTAGCACCACCACCCCTGACCGTCTGGTCCCAGTCCCAGTCCCAGTCCCAGTCCCAGTCCCAGTCCCAGTCCCAGTCCCAGTCCCAGTCCCAGTCCCAGTCCCAGTCCCAGTCCCAGTCCCAGTCCCAGTCACCACCACCTGCGGGACCGGGACCAGACGCCAAGGCTGTGATGCACTGCTACGGCGAGGGCGGCCGCAGTGCGCGGTACTGGGGCGGCATTGGGGCGAGCCTCTTTGCACGCGGCAACGTTGCGCTCTTTGTGCCCACAGGCGGGGCAACGCTGCTGTGTGTTGCGGGCGCTGTGAAGCGGTACGGCACCAGGGAACATCCGGTTGCGATCATTGCGGACAGAAGCATTGTGGCAAGCCTGGAGGCGTCTCTGCAGGAGCTGTGCCCGCACCTCACTAACTATGCGTCCTACACGGTGGACTTCTGCAAGCAGCAGAAGGAGCGCGACTCGCTCCTCGCCTGCGGGTACATGATCGTCCTCCCTACGGACGACCAGAACTTCTCCGACGCACTTCTCGCGTTGAAACAGCCGCGCGCAGTCTTGGTGCCACCACACCCTGAACCGCAGAGCTTTGTCCGCTTCCTCCGCGACCACGTCGGCGACCACCCGGCACAGACACTGCACGGCTCCCGCACCTTTGAGACACGCAGCATCTCTGACTGCCGCATCCCACGCCTCAGCCTCAACGTCATAGCGTACACTATACACCGGCCTATGGCAGACGCTGTCAACGCTGCGAAGATCAAGAAAACGGTCCGTGCGTCCCTTCTGCACTGCTGGATTGAAGCCGACCCGACACTGTCGCGCATCTTTGCCGACATCTGCGACACATCCACACCACTTCGCAGCTGCACCGCGGCAGACATCACAGCCCTGCAACGCAAGCACTTCGCCCGCTTCGACTTGCTCTCCTCTCAGTGGCTGGACTTAGGGTTCACCGAAGCGAGGAAGATGAACGTTGTGCTGCAAAGTTCGTCGTTAATGGAGAAGGTAGCAGCCTCTGCGACACGAGATTTGAAGACGACTCGCGCCTTGTTGGTTGGGAGGCATTGGGATGACCTGCCGGTACAGAATAAGTTTAGAGAAGGCTTCGGCGACACATCGCGTGGAACGTATGGTGCGGAGAACACAACAAAGGTGTCCGCGCGGTCGAAGTTCTCAAGCTGTGGTGCGGCTGTGCTGTACCTCTCGGGGGGCGAGGAGATCTCAACCAGCGGCATGCACAACACGCTAGGCTCGCTCCTCGTTGACACCCACGACAGCCCTGTCGACATCACCATTGTTGCGCACGACCGCCGTACTGAGCCAGATTACCTTGGTGCCGTCCCTTCCATCTTCCGAGCCCTACACGAACTCAAGCCCTACATGACTCTTTAAAAAAAAATTGAATTTTAAGAATTAAGGGAACGAAAAAGTGAAATGGGGGAAGGGATTACAATGTCTCTTCTCAGAAAAAACCAACCTCTGCCATCCGAAGAATTTATCGCAATTAAAAATGAAAAATATTTGAGAGAGATTCTGGGTTTGGGTTGGGTGGGGCGGAGGAAATGATTCCTTCACCCCTATTCTCAGCACCTGTGTATGTTTTATTATTATTATTTTTTTTGAAGAGAAGAGGGGGGAAAAGAAGTACAAGGTGTATTTTAAAAAAATAGCTGTTTTTTCTTGAGTTGAGGTAAGAAAATATAAAAACCGAAATGAAAATGCTAAAATTGGGTTGCAGGAGGATATGATAGATCTATGTGCAGGGGTGGTTATTATTGTTGTTTTTTTTTTTGTTTTTTTTTTTGTCTCTAGAGTTTCGACAACCGGGAGAAACCAGTGTCTGCGTCCACCGTATGAACGGTGAGGTGTTCGCACTTTCAATTTCCCTTTGTTTCTGTCGGCAACTCCCAAAATACAACACTCCAGGGAGTTCGATAAACCCGTTGTGGAGTGTCGGTGTGCCTGCGTCCCAGAGGCGTTTTGCACCATCAACTTCACTTTTTTTTCATAAGATGTAACGTGCTACGTGGAATGCCCATGTAAAACAGTACTGCCAATAGGGTAATTGTACTATGCATATTTTGTCAGGAACTGAAAGGAAAAAAAATTAGAAAAATATATGGGATCAGGGGGGAATACAAGGGAGCAATGAAGGGGGGGGGGTTACTTTGGGGCGGTTCTTTTTTATAAAGGTGACTCAGCACCTTAGTCTGACCGATCTTTTTCTCTTTTCAGATCAGATGTCGATCCTCGAGGGTTTTGGAGAAGAGCGAGAGAGAGAGAGAGAGAGAGAGTAAGAGAGAGGGTGAAGTCAGCACAGCCTGAAATTATCTTTATTCATAGTAGCGCGGTGCAGGGGAAAAAAAAAAATGCACCCAAAAAAAAATGGCCAAAAAAATACCTCCCTTTTTGTTCTCCCCATTTTGCAGCAAGGTAAAATTCCTACAAAAATAAGCTCGACCTCCAAAAAATGGTAGAGTTTTTGGGTGAGTTTTTTTTCAATTCGCAGGGGAGGGGAGGGGGGGGGCAAAAATGAATTATCTCTTTCATGAAAGAGGGGGGGACAGACACTGCGCGAGTGTCGTTACAAAATAAAGCATCACATTTCCATTTTTTTCCCCTTTCTTGGTTCCTTCCCCGCATTCATTGTTATGTAGTGTCTCTTCGGAAAATAGCTCAAAAATAAAAAAATGGCTTTCTTAACAGACGCAGTCATCGTATGGTCTGGCAGTGATGTGCCACCGAAAAGTAGTGTTGTGCACCCCGAAGCCAGAGCAGATACTGCAGAGGGGAGTCCCAGTGGAGTCAACGCCTTTGAGTCTCTGCTGACAGTAAAGCCCACTTCATTCACCACAATCCTTGGACCCCTCTCAGAGTCCTTACCTGAAGCGCAGTGCTGCTGGGAGGCTGCGTCCAGTCTAGCCATCTCTCGTTTATCTGCCTTTTTTTGGCCTCATACACTGGAGTGCATCATCAAGAATAGCAGCAGCTCGTGCCAGTTTCTCCTTCTACACTTCATGGCTCATTGGCCATCCAGCCTTTTGTGATGTCATAACCAGGCCTATCACATTATTTCGCATGCCCATGTTTGGAATAATGTTTCGAACGTACCGCAGACAAGGCACCCTTCTTGCACCCCATTTCCCAATCAGTGGGAAATACTTTGCTTTTTTTGCAGGTTTCTTTTATCGGGCAGCTCTAACACACCTCTTCCTTCCGTTCAAAAACCCACGGAATGTCAATGTCTGCGTCTCCAACAGACGTTTTTGATATCGATGGGAACATTTTTGATCCCCTCACCACTATCAAATTTATTGATTGCATATGATGCAAAATACTATACACTTTACTTCATTTACAGCTTTCTACCACTATCTCTCTCGCAGGAAAGAAAAAGAAGAAGAAAAAAATGGACGCAGAACTGAGCGCCCTGATGAGCCGTCTGCAGGAGGTCCAGCAGACCCCAACGCCACACCGTGCAAACCTGAATGCTCGCAATGCTGCAGACATCGTACAGCAGCTTGTCGCTCGCGGGCGACTCCAGCTTGCGTACACCACCGATGGAACAGAGGTCGCAACCCCTGCTGCGCTCGAAGCCGAAATCCACCAAGCCATCTCCGCTCACGGCGGGCGACTCCGCACCGCGGATTTACCTTCCATCCTTCGCGTCCCTTGGGCACCACATCTCGAACGCGCCGTGCAGTCTGCTGTCAGCACTACCCCAGCCTACACAGAACACCTCGGCGAGATTTATACACAACAATATTTGGACCACATTTTGATGCGAGCGGAAGGGACATTGGAGCAAAGAGGGATGCTTGATGTGCAGCACGACGTTGCAAGGCTTCATTTATTGGACTCAAAATTTGCGGCAGACTTGGTGAAGGAGAATTTAGAGAAGTTGGGAGAGAAAGACCTAATATTCGAAAACGGTGTGCTCTACAGCGGATCCTTCGTACGGCGTGAAAAGAGAAAGCTTAGTGGTGTTCTCCGCGCGACCACCCTTCCCACCAAAACCCTGCGCCTCGTGCAGACCGTGAACAGCACCTCCACTGCAGTCCAAGACATTCTCTACGCAACGCTCGCAGAGTTGGTTGAAACGGATTCTTCTCCTCCCAACGGGCAATGTGTTGTAAAAGGTGTCTTCTCTGGGGCAAAATCTGGTCTTCGTGGAACCACCTTCACGCCACTGCAGTATGTGAAGGCGAGGGAGGCGCAGATTCATAGTGAATTTGTTGATGCGGGGGCGGTTGCGTTTTCCTCTGTTAAGGCGCATGGTATAACGAACCCGCTTTCCTTTTTGCAGGCGCGATATGAAGGAGTTGGGGTACCGTTGCATACGGTGTTCGTTGCATCGAGTCTGATAAGAGCGTCGTTTGAGTACTTAGTCGCAAAAATTGAAGCTGCCTGCGTCGATGCAGTTGCCTCGGAGCAAGGTGGTGCAGGAAGCAATGCAGGCCTCTTCCTTACCTCCTTCACAGAGATTGTTGAAAATGCGAGTGGAAAATCTGTTGATGATTGTAGTCTATTTGAAGAGCGTGACGTCGCCCGATTCTTTGAGGAAATATTCAATGTCTGGCACGCTGATGCAAACGAGAAGGAGGAGGAGGAAGAGAGCATCCCGCATTGCAGATCCTCGGCGTCGGTGCTTCTGAAGGCTGTCCCAGCGGATGTGCAAATCTTAGGAAACACTTTGGTACACAAATACTTTTTCAAAAACGTCATATCCATGATAGATCGAACCCTCAACGAGAATGTGGCGACTGTGTTGGAGCAGGCTTCTTCTTCTATTTCTGCTGCTCCTTCGAAAAAAATTACAAAAAAACCGAAAAAGGGGAAGAAAAAGAGGAAAGGGGGAGGGGATGACTCCGACAGTGAAGAGGAAGCGGGAGGGGCGACGAAGCAGCCTAAGGCGAAGACCTCCTTCTGTGATACTGTGATGGAGAAGGCGGTCCGTGAGGCGCTCCCGAAGGAGGCAGTTGAGGAGTTGCTCCCGTTGGTTCGTGAGAACATTGCGGCGAAGGTTGCGGGGATCGCAAGGAGGATTGTAGAAGAAAACAAAGATCTGGCGCATCATGACAACGTGGCGGAGACAAATGGGATTGAAAAGAAGATCCAAAGGTTGTGGCAGCTGCTGTTCACTGAGGCCGCCTTTGTGAAGGAGTTTGCAAAGCAGGATACGAAGAAGAGGGCCGCAATTTTGTACACATTTATTCTCAAAACGACGGCAGTCCGTTTTGCCGCTAACATCGCAGCCTTTACTGCGCTTACCAGCGGTGAAACGGTTCTTCCCTCAGCCAGTACCGCGCTCCTCACTGCCACCGATACGCACCTCTATTTGCTACCTCTAGCCTCGTTGGAGCAGGCAGTGCTATCACCGCTGAAAAACCTAGCCGCAGTGCACACCACCCCAGTGCTTTCTTTGTTCACTTTGGTGTCGGATGCGGTCAAATTTTTTTTGTCTGCGACAGAAGCAGAAGAGGAAGGGGAGGAGGAGGAGGAGAAGGAGGAGGGTGGGGTCAAGCATTGGCAACGTCTCGAGAATTTGCTGCAGGGGTGTGAGGGGTTGAAGGACAGTCTTGGGGTGTATCTGCGGGTGTTTAAGCCGCGTGAGGTGAAGGAAATGGCGAAGATGTTTTTGGCGGAGGCAAAACCGAGTCAGATTCCGACGCTGAATGGTCTTGTTGCGTTGGTGTTCTCGCTGAAGAGGCAGGGTTTCATCCACGCACTGCCAAATGAGATGTTAGAACAGTTCACCTCCATTCTCGAAAAGAACCCGTCAGGTGTGGACCCCTCTATGATAGACCTGGTCAAGCACTGTGTGACAGACAACAAGAACGCAGACGGAACGGCAGAGGAAGGTGAGGTGGGCATCTCGCACAGCGTCGCCGAGCTTGCAGCGGCACTCGAAAAGCATCTGGAATGAAAAGAAGAAATGAGAGGACAAAAAAAAAAGGGAAGAAAAGGGGGGGCGCTATTTCCTCGGTATCGGAGAATCGGCGATGGTGGAAAACAAAAAATAAAAATACAAAAAAAAAAAGGGTTCAAAAAAAGTGGAGATTGCACAAACTGTGGCAACACAAAACCAACTACACTACTCCAATTTATCAAATAAAAAGGCATATTTTGTCGTGACACAAAATAATGCGGAGAGAGGAAAAGGGGGAGTGGAGAGAAATCTTCTTTTCAAACAAAAAAAAACAAAAATTAGAGCAGACCTATGTGTGCTGGCAGGAACAGTGATTGCATTGAGTTGAGTTGAGGGTGATCTGTATCTATCCCTGTGACATTCAGTAGCCTTCGGGCGACGTCTGTACAGAACCCGTCCCCGGAGGTCATTCTCGATAGTACAATAGTAAAAATACAACCAAGTTTTCAAAAAATAAAAAAAGTAGCGGGATTGTTGCTTCGGTTGCAACGTCACATTCGACAGCAAGCCATTGGCTCTGCAGTCTTCTTCTCACAAACGGTTCTTTGGAAGACAGCTCATTGTGTGGCAGTGGTCCAAGTGAGGCCAAACAATAAAATTATGATTACATGTGCAATGCTAAAAAGGAATTTGAACACCGTACAGTATCCCAACTCCCTTTCTTTTTTTCTATTCTGGGGTGGGTTGGAGTAGAGCCTTTTACCGACAGGTCGAGGTGTGTGTGTTGCACCAAAGTTACACAGCCTGTCCTTAACTGCGTGGTCATCGATGCAAGAAGAAGGAAGAAAAACAACTGAAGGCACCCACGCATGCTGGGCACTCAACTCACACCACACATCACACGCAGGATCTTTCCCACACAAAAATAATGACGCTACGTGTGCTTGTGGTGCTCTCAGTCTCCTCGCTGTTGCTTGCCAGAGTCGTGCTCTCGGTTCCTCGGCCGCCAGCACCTGCCACAGCACTTCCAACAACTTCACTGCCTGCATGTGAGCAGACTTCGTCACCGCTGAAAGCTTCGTTCCCTCGTGAAGAAAATGCACGCCAGGTTATGAAGTGCTGGACGTTTCAGTGCAAGGGAACTGTTCACATGGCATTCCTGAACGTGACGGTGGAACGGACGCTGTCTCTCGTGAACAGCGACGGTTACCAACTCACTGCTCTGACGAGACACCATGACAACTACACTGCTTCGTATCCTGCAAACGGCGAGATGATGATTCTGTACAACACCAGCAGCTCTCATTACTCGACACGCGACACGAATTCCTTCACAGTTAAGTGGGAGTGCGACGAAGACACACCTGTTGTTCCGCCTGCAGAGAGTTATGACTCGTCTGACTACCTCACACTGGCACAAAGCGGGACGTACGAGAGGCTGCACTCACAAAGAAGAGACTACAACTGGATCATTCCCTGCACAGGCACACTCAGCATTGCAGAAGAGTTGGGCGATGTCTTCTTTTCTGAGGTGAGACTTGTCAACAGCAACGGCAGCGTCTATGTTGATTACTCTGGCACGCTCAGCACTGAGTACCAGGTGGATGGCAACTTTCTTGTTCAGTTGAAGAGTAAAGAAAGTGGTCATGCGGACAACCACTTTTCTCTTTCGTGGAAATGTGTACGTCGATCCGAAACTGTCTCGGCCTTTGTCCCACCTCCAACAACTGCTCCACTGCCTCCATGTGAGCAGACTTCGTCACCACTGAAAGCTTCATTCCCTCCTGAAAATGCATACCAGTATATGAAGTGCTGGACGTTTCAGTGCAAGGGAACTGTTCACATGACATTCCTGAACGTGACAGTGGAACGGACGCTGTCTCTTGCGAACAGCGACGGTTACCAACTCACTTCTCTGACGAGATACCATGACAACTACACTGCTTCGTATCCTGCAAACGGCGAGATGATGATTCTGTACAACACCAGCAGCTCTCATTACTCGACACTCGACACGAATTCCTTCACAGTTAAGTGGGAGTGCGACGAAGACACACCTGTTGTTCCGCCTGCAGAGAGTTATGACTCGTCTGACTACCTCACACTGGCACAAAGCGGGACGTACGAGAGGCTGCACTCACAAAGAAGAGACTACAACTGGATCATTCCCTGCACAGGCACACTCAGCATTGCAGAAGAGTTGGGCGATGTCTTCTTTTCTGAGGTGAGACTCGTCAACAGCAACGGCAGCGTCTATGTTGATTACTCTGGCACGCTCAGCACTGAGTACCAGGTGGATGGCAACTTTCTCGTTCAGTTGAAGAGTGAAGAAAGTGGTCATGCGGACAACCTCTTTTCTTTTTCGTGGAATTGTGTGCGTCGATCCGAAACTGTCTCGGCCTTTGTCCCACCTCCATCTGCACCTGCCTCAGCACTTCCAACAGCAACACCAACAGGCCTGCCTGCTGCTTCTACTTTGGTGCCACTTCCACCGACACCGACACCTGCACCTCACACAGCACTTCCCACACCAGACCTGCCTGCTGGCACCACTACTGCTGCACCGCCACCTGCTGAGAATGTGCTTCTGTGGAGGCCTTGGTAAATAGACCCTTGAACGCATGCTGTGTGCGGGGGTGTTAATGAAAAAAAGAGCCATGTGTGTGGCCTCACTAAAACGTCTTTGTGTATTCTATCTTTTAAGGAAACGCCAAACGATGTAATATTTTCCCTATTTTCAGCTTCATGTTTTTGTTAACAAAAAGAAAACCGGCGCAGGAGCTTTTCTTGGAACTGTTTTATTCTCCCCACCCTAACAATATCACATTCAGAAAAACATTGTTTTTTTTTATTCGCTTTTTTCTTCCTAGTCGCCTCCGCGAGTTTTCCTCGAAGAGCAGGAAAAAGACTGGGGAGTGTTGGTGGCTCCGTGACGCCACAGAGCCGGCACACTCGTTGAGTGCCTCACAACACCTTAAATTCATTATTATTTGCTTTTATTTATTGTCTTCACGCTTTATCATTGGTGTTGGGTTGGGAAATATAGTATTCTTCTCAAAGCCCCCCTGAGTTGGTTGACATAAGATCTGTGTGCAACGTCAAGGCAGATTCAGCTTTTAACTTTATTTGCCCTCCGCCCCCCAGGTTTTCTTCCCTCCTTGAATCTGTTGAGCCGACATTTCAGCACTGCACCCTGGCTTGCTGGACACAACAATGAACACACATGTGAGTTGTTGTGCTGTGTTTTTCGAAAATCAAGGGTAAGGGACGTAATGGAACGAACATTTTCTGTACCCCCTTTTCTCCTTTTCATACAAGAACTGGGGTCTCAGCTCATTTTTGTGGTAAAAACCCCCTCCTCCGTAGAATATTTACATGTAAATATTAGGCGTATTTTTGGTCGAAAGCACGTCATTTTTGTTAATGATACCGTAGTATGTAAATATTATTCGGAGGGCGGGGGTTTAATTCTTTCAAAGTACCACCAGAGTTGACCAGAAAAATGCGTATCAGCTTCCTTCTGAAGGCCCTCAGGGTCCACTAGGTTTCCTCATTATTTCTCCTCTGTTATTTCATCTCCATCTCTCTGGTGTTTTGACTTGTTTCTTGAGAACGAATCTGTCTGATTTCTTCTACTGTCATAGTGTGCTGATCCTGTGGATCAAAAAGCACGTATTTTATGTTTTAGAATGCACGGCGGACGAGTCAGGGGGCTAGTCGAACTACCAGGTTATAACGTTAAGGTTTGTCCATTGTACCAAACAAGATACTCTTGACACAACTACCGTTTTCTTGCGACAAAACATCTGCCATGCAGACGGTGTTCACCATGCAAGGTATCCTGCTCAAGGCATCTGCCATGACCCCGACACCTTTATTGCGCACTAAATTACATGAGGTTCATCTGTCAAGGTTTTCACCATTTTCGGTGGGGACGTGTCATTTGAATGTCAGGAAATGTTTTGATTTTTTGATTTTTTTGATTTTGCTTTTTTTCCCTGTATGAGGCGTTTGAACTCTCAGCTTCCACGGTGACCATGCGCGCACCCTACCCTGAGGGTCCGTATGGGCCACCGTGCGATCTGTTCCGACCCCTTTTTTTCAAGGGATAAGGACAGTCTGGCCCACTACGTTTGACTTTTGGACAGTATGGGCCCAACATGTTTCGATAAAGACAGTTCAGACCCAAACGTTTGTAAAAAAGACAGTTCAGACCCAAAACGTTTGTAAAAAAGACAGTTCAGACCCAAAACGTTTGCAAAAAAGACAGTTCAGACCCAAAACGTTTGCAAAAAAGACAGTTCAGACCCAAACGTTTGTAAAAAAGACAGTTCAGACCCAAAACGTTTGCAAAAAAGACAGTTCAGACCCAAAACGTTTGTAAAAAAGACAGTTCAGACCCAAAACGTTTGCAAAAAAGACAGTTCAGACCCAAAACGTTTGCAAAAAAGACAGTTCAGACCCAAAACGTTTGTAAAAAAGACAGTTCAGACCCAAAACGTTTGCAAAAAAGACAGTTCAGACCCAAACGTTTGCAAAAAAGACAGTTCAGACCCAAAACGTTTGCAAAAAAGACAGTTCAGACCCAAAACGTTTGCAAAAAAGACAGTTCAGACCCAAAACGTTTGTAAAAAAGACAGTTCAGACCCAAAACGTTTGCAAAAAAGACAGTTCAGACCCAGGCAGCGGTAGGGAGGGTTTGCGGGTTTCTGGTGGGAGGGGTGTTCGCGGGGGTACCCCCCGCTGAATCTGGCACTGGGGTGCCCAAGCACCCAGATACGCAGGTACACACGTACACGTACCCTAATTGCCAGAGTCGACGCAACAAAAAAGTCCAAAAGACTTTGTTGGTGGCCTTACTCATTTGGATCACAACAATTTTGGCCCAGGCATGCTCTTGAAGTATGACAATTTAGTGTGTATGGGGCAGGGTGTTGTTTTGTTCTGAATTCTCTTTGTTATAATATCTATCTAGCATCAAAATTGTGGAAAACTTTGCACCCCAAACACCCTCAACAACGCCCGCCAAAAGGCGCCCCTTGTTTCTGGGAGTTGGTTCTCATGTTTGATACACTACACAGCAGACATTCCTCTGAGTCCAACGCTTGTGCGGCGTTGTACTTAAGGTGCACGAAGACAGGGTCTGGTGGTAAATTTTGCGTACTGCGACGTGGTACTGCGTGGGTCTGGGAATATGGGTACCTGGGTACAGGATATTTGTTGTCAAAGACATCTTCCACCATGCATTGAGGAGGGTAAGACAGTGGTCGCAGTTTGTACTTGATAGCATTACAACATTTAACTTCTCCACGGGGGTCTTGGGCCGTTCACTCGGTTCTACCTTGACTAGCGGAAGAGGCCTTTTTGGTCTCTAGAATATCCGGTATTCCCGAACGGAGGCACACTTTGTGTGTTACTACGACCTGGCAACTTCCAGCAGTAGGTTAAGTAATCTTTCTTGTAAATTGTTGGATCATTATCTCCTCAGTGCATGAATGCCCCACGTGACTGGACACTTTTGTGTTTGTCATGTGGAGCTGTGGTTGCTCTTTCACGACTTTTTTTCTTGTACACCAGTGTACCGTGTACCTGGGTACCTAGGCACCTGGTCGCCTGGGTACGTACCGGTAAATGTGACCAAATACCTGGTCATCTGACCAGGTTTTCCTGGTCATGACCAGGTGGTCTGACCAGGTATACCTGGTCAAATGACCAGGTATCTGGTCAGACCTCTGACCAGCGCACGGTGATAGCCGTGCCCAAGACCCACCCAGGGGTGGCATTTTTGGGCTCAGGTGGGTGCAGCTGCCTGGGTCTGAACTGTCTTTTTTGCAAACGTTTTGGGTCTGAACTGTCTTTTTTACAAACGTTTTGGGTCTGAACTGTCTTTTTTGCAAACGTTTTGGGTCTGAACTGTCTTTTTTGCAAACGTTTTGGGTCTGAACTGTCTTTTTTACAAACGTTTTGGGTCTGAACTGTCTTTTTTGCAAACGTTTTGGGTCTGAACTGTCTTTTTTGCAAACGTTTTGGGTCTGAACTGTCTTTTTTACAAACGTTTTGGGTCTGAACTGTCTTTTTTACAAACGTTTTGGGTCTGAACTGTCTTTTTTACAAACGTTTTGGGTCTGAACTGTCTTTTTTACAAACGTTTGGGGCTGAACTGTCTTTATCGAAACATGTTGGGCCCATACTGTCCAAAAGTCAAACGTAGTGGGCCAGACTGTCCTTATCCCTTTTTTCAAATATTTTTCAGCAGAGTTGGAACGTGGATTGGGTCTTTTGGAACACGACCCGGTTTGGGGGTTTTTTGGGAGAAAAAAATTTCCGCGCTGCGTGCGAAGAGTTCTGTGGCAAACTCGCCACCCCCACTTCTCTTGCATACTTGCATACTTGCATACTTGCATACTTGCATACTTGCATACTTGCATACTTGCATACTTGCATACTTGCATACTTGCATACTTGCATACTTGCATACTTGCATACTTGCATACTTGCATACTTGCATACTTGCATACTTGCATACTTGCATACTTGCATACTTGCATACTTGCATACTTGCATACTTGCATACTTGCATACTTGCATACTTGTACACTTCGTACCGCAAAGCCGAGGTGTATGTCTTAGAAGCAATTTGCCAAATGCTTTTGACATATACTAGTCGAAATCCTTCGTCTTCCTTTTGGAACCTAGTGTGCAGTGGACATCAATCCATCGAGGAGCGCATCATGAACAAGGTAAAACAAAAAGCTTGCGTTTTATCGATCAGATTTTATTCTCCACCCCGCACCCAAAACGTAAACACCACTTTCAGAAAAGAAGCATTTTTTCTTTTCCTTTTCTTTTTTTTTTCCACACACGCTGGTTTTTGTGTTTCGCTAATAGCTTTACACAGAATCCCAAAAATATTTATTTTTATTCCACAGTTAAATAAAGTATACGAAGGATTTGGCACTTTTAGCGTGATTCTTTTTAATGATAATTTCACGCCGTGTTTTTTTCGCAAATAAAAGCCACGCTAATTGAACTTTATTTCACGCCTTTTCACTTTTTTTCACTGCAATTCCTTCAGAGCGTGATTTTATTTTTGTTTTTTTCACGCTAAAACAGGGGTTTTTTTTGGCGATAACTTCACGCTAAATTTTGGCACATCCTGCTCCACCACCCGCCTAAAAATTGAAAATTTCGCAATTTTTTTGCCCTTTTCCCATTTTTTTTTTTTGCCACGTGCAACATGCTGAAGGATGTAAGACGCAAACGGTCCTCCGACAGGAGATGGACAAGCACCACAATGGTTTTGCTGAAGGACTGGCATTGTCGACACCGTACGTCCGTGAATGGGACCGCTGTTTAAGGAATTCATTGGCAAGCCTGACGGTATGCCCACGGAAGCCGACTTCGTTTCGTGCATAGTGTATTCACGTACAAATCGTCGTCGTAATGGACAGCGTTCAGTAAGCTGAGCAGCATATTGGTGAGGAAGTATGGGGTGCAACTGCAAGACCAGTTTCCGAGGCTCGTGTGTCTCTTGAAGCAACACCAGACGGCTACCGACACGACAGTCCAACGCATTCTGCACTCACGAAACAAGAAATCGACTCCTTCATTACCTATCAAGACGAAGGACACACCACCCCCTTTACTTCATTGTGAGGAAGGTGGTGGCTGGCATGATATTCTGTGATGGGTGGGGATCTTCTGAATGTCTCGCTCTTGCACGACAGCCATTTCCCGCCTCCCGCTAGAACCCGAGGTGTCGGGACACTGAGGGTGGCGAGAGGTCGATGTAGCTTTGTGTACCGTTGAGGCAGCTTTCCGAACCCGACCACACGCTACGCGCTATGCGTACACGCGGTGTAGGCTCCGTACTGTGTGCGTTACATGCTATATGCCGTTGTTGTGTGTGTAAAAACGTGAGTTGTGTGGTACTGCATGGGGTCACACGTGCACCACCCTGTGGCTCACATATGGTTCTACAGTGTGTTCTGCCACCCCGAAAATGCGTATCCCACCCCACATACCAGGGTATGGGCCCAGTTCACCAGTTTTTTGCAGGTTCCCAGCGAGCAAAAGCAGGCGGGAGGGTAGCAGGGCTGGAGGGACCCTCCAGTCTTTTTTAGCCTCCCTCCAGCCCCTCAGGCCCGCCAGCCCCCCAGCTGGAGTCCCGCTAGCCTAGCTAGGGGTCCCGCGGGATTCCCGGTAGCGTTGGCGGGAGGGTAATGAGGGCTACCCGGAGGCACACATACTCGTTAGTTATTGCACAATAAATGAGTCACGCTAAAAGTGCCAAATCCTTTCGTATACTTTATTTAACGTGAAATAAAATTACGTATTCAACGCCTTTTAGCGAATTTTTTTGCGATACTTCACTTATTTTTTTCCCAGGCTCGTGTATTCAATTTGCCTCGCTTCGCTCGGCAAATTAACTACCACTCGCCTGGTAAAAAAATGCGTGAAGTTATCGCAAAAAAAAACCACGCTAAAAGGCGTTGAATAAATAGTTATTTTTTTTTCTTTCCAAACCGGGTTTTTCGCTGAAATCCACTTTTATTCTCCCCGGGTTTAGTACCACGCTCCAACCCTGTTTTTCAGGGGATTGTATAGAGGGTCTCCTGTAGCTTCGTCGCGCACAGACCCCTATAAACCCCCCATATTTTTGCAATTCGAAAACCTGCCTGCAGTGCCTTACTTTTCTGTTGTTTTTTTTTTTTTTTTTTTTTTTTTTTGATAAATTGTTGGAGTAGTGTAGTTGCCTCGGTTGTGTTGCCACAGTTGCGCAATCTCCACCTCCAAAAAATATTTCCCTCCCTTTCTGTTCTTTTTTTTGATAAATTGGCGACGCGTAGGGGTGGCATCAAAACAAATAACGCGGATAAGGTGTCTAAGCACGAGAGGCTTAGGGTCATCTTATAATCTTTTCTTTGTTTTGATGCCACCCCGTAGACACCTCGCTTTTTTGCGGGGAACCGCGATAACACGTATCCCTAACCCGTTATAGCTGTCTTAACGACCCCTGGTCATGCTGCAAAAGTAAACAAACAAATAAGTAAAAAAGTACAAAATAAAGTAGCAAAAGCAAAAACAAAACAAAACAAAACAAAACAAAACAAAACAAAACAAAACAAAACAAAACAAAACAAAACAAAACAAAACAAAACAAAACAAAACAAAACAAAACAAAACAAAACAAAACAAAACAAAACAAAACAAAACAAAACAAAACAAAACAAAACAAAACAAAACAAAACAAAACAAAACAAAACAAAACAAAACAAAACAAAACAAAACAAAACAAAACAAAACAAAACAAAACAAAACAAAACAAAACAAAACAAAACAAAACAAAACAAAACAAAACAAACTTTCAAACCACCCTAACCCGTTATTTATAGACATGTATTTTGCACTCCCAGCAGAATTCATACAATAGAGGTTATGGTGTACTTTTTTTTTTGGACAAATACTTTGTGGTGGGAAATGCTTCAAACGTCTTGAGACTTTTTGTTTATTCCCCTCCCCTTTCTATTGCGCACTCACCTCATTTCTGTGCTTCAGGCTGTTTTTTCCTTGACATTCATTTCTGGGCGTTTTGAAACTAAAATGTTTTGTTGTTTTTTATTTGCATGAGTCATTTGGCAAAAAGAACAAAACCACGTCATACGCACTATCAGTCAGTGGGTTTTTATGGGTTAAGTTTGGTTGTGCCGTGGGTAGCGTACCAACTAAACAAAAGACGAACGGCGTTTTTATTGTTTCCGTTTACGATAACAAGCACAAATAAATTGTACATGATATCGCGAACATACGCGATTTCTTCATCTCAGGTGCTTGCTTGGGGACTTTCCTCGCTTCTTACACAGTAAATACTGTAAACTTGTTTAAGTAGCTTTGCTACGCCTGTAGAGGTCTCTTGCATAACATATGTCACGAATAAGAAAGTCTTCCTCCCCTATCACACCATTGTTTCATTTATTTTTGATGATCGCTTCACAGCATCTGCCATGTAGACAGTGTTCACTATGCAAGGTATCCTGCTCAAGGCATCTGCCACGAGGACACCTTTATTGCGCACTAAGTACATGAGGCTTAGGTTCATCTGTCAAGGTTTTCACCCTTTTCGGTGGGGACGTGTCATTTGAAATGTCGGAAAATATGTAACGCACATTTCTGGCGCTTCTGACACCCCCCACACCACATCCGTACATTGGGTTGACGCCCTCAAGCTTAGTGCACCTACGCATGCTGGGCACTCAACTCACACCACACGCAGTGGGCTATCCTCCGTTCAATTTCGCGTTGCCTACTCTAAGTCTGTTATCAAACCACACCACACCACACGCAGGATCTTTCCACACAAAAATAATGACACTACGTGTGCTTGTTGTGCTCTCAGTCTCCTCGCTGTTGCTTGCCAGAGTTGTGCTCCCGGTTCCTCGGCCTCCAGCACCTGCCACAGCACCTCCAACAACTGCTCCACTGCCTGCATGTGAGCAGACTTCGTCACCACTGAAAGCTTTCTTCCCCTCTCAAAAGGCAGACCAGTTTCTGAAGTGCTGGACGTTTCAGTGCAAGGGAACTGTTCACATGACATTCCTGAACGTGACAGTGGAACGGACGCTGTCTCTTGTGAACAGCGACGGTTACCAACTCGTGTCTCTGTTAGGAAGAAGAGACAGCTACACTGCTTCGTATCCTGCAAACGGCGAGATGATGATTCTGTACAACGCCAGCAGCTCTCATTACTCGACACTCGACACGAATTCCTTCACAGTTAAGTGGGAGTGCGACGAAGACACACCTGTTGTTCCGCCTGCAGAGGGTTATGACTCGTCTGAGTACCTCACACTGGCACAAAGTGGGACGTACGAGAGGCTGCACTCACAAAGAAGAGACTACAACTGGATCATTCCCTGCACAGGCACACTCAGCATTGCAGAAGAGTTGGGCGATGTCTTCTTTTCTGAGGTGAGACTCGTCAACAGCAACGGCAGCGTCTATGTTGATTACTCTGGCACGCTCAGCACTGAGTACCAGGTGGATGGCAACTTTGTTGTTCAGTTGAAGAATGACGAAAGTGGCTCTGGGGACAACTTCTTTTCTTTTTCGTGGAACTGTGTGCGTCAATCCGAAACTGTCTCGGCCTTTGTCCCACCTACATCTGCACCTGCCACAGCACCTCCAACAACTTCTACACTGCCTGGATGTGAGCAGACTTCGTCACCACTGGATGCTTCGTTCCCTCCTGAAAATGCAGACCAGTTTATGAAGTGCTGGACGTTTCAGTGCAAGGGAACTGTTCACATGACATTCCTCAACATCTCGTCATACGGAATGTTGTCTCTTGTGAACAGCAACGGTTACCAACTCACTGCTCTGACGAGATACCATGACAACTACACTGCTTCGTATCCTGCAAACGGCGAGATGATGATTCTGTACAACACCAGCAGCTCTCATTACTCGACACTTGACACGAATTCCTTCACAGTTAAGTGGGAGTGCGACGAAGACACACCTGTTGTTCCGCCTGCAGTGGGTTATGACTCGTCTGACTACCTCACACTGGCACAAAGTGGGACGTACGAGAGGCTGCACTCACAAAGAAGAGACTACAACTGGATCATTCCCTGCACAGGCACACTCAGCATTGCAGAAGAGTTGGGCGATGTCTTCTTTTCTGAGGTGAGACTCGTCAACAGCAACGGCAGCGTCTATGTTGATTACTCTGGCACGCTCAGCACTGAGTACCAGGTGGATGGCAACTTTCTCGTTCAGTTGAAGAGTGAAGAAAGTGGTCATGCGGACAACCTCTTTTCTTTTTCGTGGAACTGTGTGCGTCGATCCGAAACTGTCTCGGCCTTTGTCCCACCTCCATCTGCACCTGCCTCAGCACTTCCAACAGCAACACCAACAGGCCTGCCTGCTGCTTCTACTTTGGTGCCACTTCCACCGACACCGACACCTGCACCTCACACAGCACTTCCCACACCAGACCTGCCTGCTGGCACCACTACTGCTGCACCGCCACCTGCTGAGAATGTGCTTCTGTGGAGGCCTTGGTAAATAGACCCTTGAACGCATGCTGTGTGTGCGGGGGTGTTAATAAAAAATCATTCACATTTGGCTTCACCAAAACGTCTTTGCGTATTCTGTCTTCAAGGAAGCGCCAAACGATGTAATATTTTCCCTATTTTCAGTTTCATGTTTTTTGCTTCTCTTCTCCCCAAAGCACCCCTGAGTTTGTTGACATAAGATGTGTATGCACGTAAGGCAGATACATCTTTAAACTTTTTTTCCCCTTTCTTTGCACCCCACAGTTTTTATCCCTCCTGTCGAACCAGGTGTACCTAGTATTCTTTCAACACTGCACCCTGGCTTGCTTTTGAAACTGGACACAATAGCATAGAACACAAACGTGAGTTGTTGTGCCGTGTTTTTCGAAATCAAGCATAAGGGACGTAATGTAAAAGATCATTTTCTGTACCCCCCCTCCATGCAAATACCGTGGTCAGGTAAATTTGATAAATTCTCATATTTTTTTTTGTAGCAATTCTTTCAAAATAC
This sequence comes from Rhynchopus sp. YZ270_cl-10, assembly GCA_964035575.1. NCBI lineage: Eukaryota > Euglenozoa > Diplonemea > Diplonemida > Diplonemidae > Rhynchopus > Rhynchopus sp. YZ270_cl-10. The sequence goes on from OZ037919.1 coordinate 816,117, forward strand.
CGCCAGAGTTGACCAGAAAAAAAAAATACGCGTATCAGCTTCCTTCTGAACGCCCTCAGGGTCCACTCCCTAATGCAAATGGGGTATCCTCAAGGCATTGCATGGTTCCCCCTCGTTATTTCCATCTCCATCTCTCTGGTGTTGACTTGTTTCTTGAGAACGAATCTGTCTGATTTTTTTGTGTCATAGTTTACTGATCCTGTGGACCAAGTAACGCACGCATTTTATGTTTTTTAGAATACATGGCGGACGAGTCAGAGGTTACTAGTGGAACTACTAGTCGTAGCGACTACTCCACTAATCTAGTAATGTTGCTGGTGTAAGACTGGTCGTTAAACGCTCGTCATTTGTACTAGTAGCGCAACTAGTAGTCCCCCTGACGAGTCCGCCGTGTCGTTGTGCGACCTGCATGTTTCGGAAGTGGGACCTTTTTACTTTCCCTATCTTTTACGGTTACGGAAAATGTAGCAAACGAAAAGCTGTTTTTTGGGGCGACACTGTTTCAAGGGCAAAAATGGTATAGATCTGGGGTGGGGAAACGTTCAATATTTTCGACGTTTCAGCCATTCTCGTTCTTACCCCCCCCGACCCCCACGTTTAGCATCAGCATGTGTGTGTGTGTCAATACTTCAGTGTCCTGTATCGATAGCTATGTTCTTTTACACCAATTCTGCAAGGTAGGTTAAGGTGTGTCCATGACCAAACAAGATACTCTTCGCACAACTATTGTTTTTCTTTCTGCAAAAGTTGTGCCATGACCCCGAAATCTATTTTTGCGCATTAAGTACACGAAGCTTAAGTTCATCAATGTTTTCTTGCTTTTCGGTGTCATTGGCATGTCAGAGGAAATATTTTGATTTTTTTTGCATTTATTTCTGTATGAGGCGTTTGCACTCTCAACTTCCACGGTGGCCCACGCGGGCTCTTAGGTGGTACCCCGCACGGACCCCACCCTGAGGGCCCAGATGTGCGATCTGTTCCGACCCCTTTTCTTTTTTTTCTTTTACGGAATTGGGGCGTGGATTAGTGGAAATGTATTTCCAATTTATGGATGCCATATTTAATATTTTTTGCGATTTTGGTAAATCCGTAAACTAGAAATCCATAACACAGAGGTTAGAGTGTACTTTTTCCCCCCCGTTTGCGATTACACGCACAAAAGTATGATATCGCGAACAAAAAGAAAACGTACGTATTTTCTTCTTCTAAGGTGCTTGTTTGGGGGCTTTCCTCGCTTCTTGGTGTGGTCGCTCCACGAGGAAAGCCTCATTTCTGTGTTTGTCTGCGGTGCAGTTTCTCTGTGGCTTGCCCATTACGGAGACGCTAACCCATTTCGCACCCCACGACAAACGTATTCACACAGTATGGGGGACAGCCGTCCCAGCACCTTTCACCCTCAGGGATACCTTTCCTGGAGGTTCGGGAGGTGCCACAGAATATTACATACGTTTTGACACTGTGAAGGGCAAATATGGTAAAGTCACAGGAGAGCGGGAGTGGGGAAACGTTCAACATTGTAGCGTCTCTGTCACATTTTTCTTGCTTTGTGATTATTACCCCCCGTTTTAGCATCATGTGAACGCTAATTATTTCACAGTGTATTTCCTCTCATTGGCTGCAGGGGGTATGCGGGGGCTATTTTGTATTGTCCTCGAGGTAAACATCCCCTGCCCCTACTAAAAAAAATGCAAAGTTAAAACCAGGGCTCTCAAGATCCTCCACGAAAAAAGCAGAATTTTCGAAATGAGGAGGATTTTATTTTTGCAAAAAAACCCCCCAAAAAAAAAATTTTCCCCCCGCAACAAGCGGTCGTCGCGCGCTTCGCGCGCGCCTCCCTGACAGCCACAGAGCGGAGAGGCGGGTCAATTTTGCGAGATAATAAAAAACGGAAGGGTGGCTACACTAATACAACCAAGTTTGCAAAAAACGGAAATGTAATCCTTTCTCTTGCACCATACGCTCCACGAACCGTACAAAACCAAAACGTCTTCCAGAAGCAGGCGGGTAATTTTTAAAAAACGGCAAAATTTTTGCAGCTTTGGTCAAGTTGTATTTTTTGGCTGCAAAATGCAAGGGTATCCAAAGACATTGCCAACTCTATTTTTTTGCGGAGCAAAAAAATTAATATAAATGGCGCCGCAGGCGAAAAAAAATTAGGGTACGGTGTAAGAATGCTTCCTTTTACACCACAGAATCACTCAACGAACCCTTTTTTTGAGTAGCAAAAAATGAAAATAGCGCCGCAGGCAATTTTTTTTTAAGGTGCAGCCCCGGACGGTGCATACAAGCTCGGGAAAATATTGGCTCCCTCGGGGGAGACAAAGTGACTCCCACTATAAAACCCCTAGGAGGATAATCCTCCACCCGAGCCCGCCAAAAAAAAAAAAAAAAAATGGAGGAAATCCTCCACCAAAAAAGCCTGGAAAAAAAAAAAAAAAGCCCCTGGAGGAAATATCCTCCCCTACGTGGAGGATCTTGAGAGCACTGGTTAAAACCCTGGCTAGGGTATATAAATGCTGGGCCGGGTGGCTTCCCCAATGCTATGAAGGGTGTTGTGCACCCGGAGCATGAAACAGCGACCAAAAGTCAGCCCAGCTCGCTCTGCAAACATCTTGGGTTTTCTACGTGCCGCCTGTAAGGCGTCCATGTAAATCCCTAAGCGAGGGCGATGTTGAGGATTGATTCCCTACGTGTTCGATAGCATGGGACTCCATGGGAGAGAGACGGCAAAATCATCAGGGTTCCTATTTACACTTCTGTCCTCTCAATAACCATTTTTTGTTTTACTTTACACAATTCTGCTGTGGAGCTGAGGTGTGTTTGCTGACCATTTTTATTTTTATCTTTCGATTGCAACGAAGGTCACTCAGCACGAGAGGTTTGGTCTGGTGTGTTTCAGGACCCTGTACACAGGCTGTCTACTTTTTGAGGGCAGCAGTCTTCGGACGGGTGATCAGCGCCACCCCTTTTGCCAGCAACCTTCCGGATGAACATTTGCACTGTTTCGTGCACACCGGAGTAATGGTATTCACTCTTGGAGCGGTGTGGACTACGAAGATACATCCCCACCCTGAGGCCCCTTTCTTCTTTTGGGTGCCATCAAGGGATTTAACAAAAGAGTCTTGTTTCATTTATTTTTGATGATCTCTTCACAGCATCTGCCATGTAGACAGTGTTCACTATGCAAGGTATCCTGCTCAAGGCATCTGCCGCGAGGACACCTTTATTGCGCACAAAGTACATGAGGCTTAGGTTCATCTGTCAAGGTTTGCTCCTTTCTTTGGGACATGCCATTCGATGTCAGAAGACATGCTTTCATACTCATCCTCGTGTTCCATGGTCAAAGTGGTACGGCTTCAGACAACACTCAACCCACACCACACACACCTCTCCCCACTCAGGACCATCACACACACAAGGACAGACAATGCGTTTGCTCGTGATGCTCTCAGTGTGTTCGCTGTCGCTTGCCAGTGTCGTGCTCCCGACTCTTCCGCCAACTACAGTACCTGCTACAGAAGCACCTCCAACAACTGCTCCACTGCCTCCATGTGAGCAGACTTCGTCACCACTGAAAGCTTCATTCCCTCCTGAAAATGCATCCCAGTATATGAAGTGCTGGACGTTTCAGTGCAAGGGAACTGTTCACATGACATTCCTCAACATCTCCTCATACGGAGTGTTGTCTCTTCTGAACAGCAACGGTTACCAACTCACTTCTCTGACGAGATACCATGACAACTACACTGCTTCGTATCCTGCAAACGGCGAGGTGACGATTCTGTACCGCGACAGCAATTCTTACAACCACCACGACACAGTAAACTTCGTGGTTGAGTGGGAGTGCGACGAAGACACACCTGTTGTTCCGCCTGCAGTGGGTTATGGCTCGTCTGAGTACCTCACACTGGCACAAAGCGGGACGTACAAGAGGCTGTTTTCCAAAAGAAGAGATTACAACTGGATCATTCCCTGCACAGGCACACTCAGCATTGCACAGCAGGTCGGTCACATTGCATCCGCAGAGCTCACATACATCAACAGCAACGGGAGCACTGTGTTGCTGGAGTCGTGGTACGCCAGCCCATCCAGCAATGAGTACGAGGTGCGTGGTGACTTTCTGATTCAGTTGTCTCCCCATCAGAATGACGATCATGACAACTTCTTCTTCCTCTCATGGAGTTGCAATGGTGTGAGACCAGAGCTGCCATCATTGAAACAAACCCCAGCACCTGCCACACGAGCACCTCCAACAACTGCTCCACTGCCTGGATGTGAGCAGACTTCGTCACCACTGGATGCTTCGTTCCCTCCTGAAAATGCATCCCAGTATATGAAGTGCTGGAAGTTTCAGTGCAAGGGAACTGTTCACATGACATTCCTCAACATCTCGTCATACGGAATGTTGTCTCTTGTGAACAGCAACGGTTACCAACTCACTTCTCTGACGAGATACCATGACAGCTACACTGCTTCGTATCCCGCAAACGGCGAGATGACGATTCTGTACCGCGACAGTAATTCTTACAACCACCACGACACAGTGAAATTCACAGTTGAGTGGGAGTGCGACGAAGACACACCTGTTGTTCCGCCTGCAGTGGGTTATGGCTCGTCTGACTACCTCACACTGGCACAAACAGGGACGTACAAGAGGCTGTTTTCCGAAAGAAGAGATTACTACTGGATCATTCCCTGCACAGGCACACTCAGCATTGCACAGCAGGTCGGTCACATTGCATCCGCAGAGCTCACATACATCAACAGCAACGGGAGCACTGTGTTGCTGGAGTCGTGGTACGCCAGCCCATCCAGCAATGAGTACGAGGTGCGTGGTGACTTTCTGATTCAGTTGTCTCCCCATCAGAATGACGATCATGACAACTTCTTCTTCCTCTCCTGGAGTTGCAATGGTGTGAGACCAGAGCTGCCATCATTGAAACAAACCCCAGCACCTGCCACACGAGCACCTCCAACAACTGCTCCACTGCCTGGATGTGAGCAGACTTCGTCACCACTGGATGCTTCGTTCCCTCCTGAAAATGCATCCCAGTATATGAAGTGCTGGACGTTTCAGTGCAAGGGAACTGTTCACATGACATTCCTCAACATCTCGTCATACGGAATGTTGTCTCTTGTGAACAGCAACGGTTACCAACTCACTTCTCTGACGAGATACCATGACAACTACACTGCTTCGTATCCTGCAAACGGCGAGATGACGATTCTGTACCGCGACAGCAATTCTTACAACCACCACGACACAGTAAACTTCGTGGTTGAGTGGGAGTGCGACGAAGACACACCTGTTGTTCCGCCTGCAGTGGGTTATGGCTCGTCTGAGTACCTCACACTGGCACAAACAGGGACGTACAAGAGGCTGTTTTCCAAAAGAAGAGATTACAACTGGATCATTCCCTGCACAGGCACACTCAGCATTGCACAGCAGGTCGGTCACATTGCATCCGCAGAGCTCACATACATCAACAGCAACGGGAGCACTGTGTTGCTGGAGTCGTGGTACGCCAGCCCATCCAGCAATGAGTACGAGGTGCGTGGTGACTTTCTGATTCAGTTGTCTCCCCATCAGAATGACGATCATGACAACTTCTTCTTCCTCTCCTGGAGCTGTGACAGCGTCTCGGGTTTACCACTCACAAACTCACCTACAACGACATATCCACCTGACACTCCAACCACAACCCATCATGCTGGTTCTACTTTAGCACCTACAGACCTGCCTGCTACAGACCTACCTGCTGGTTCTTCGTTTGCACCACCTACATATGCACCTCCCACAGCACTTCCAACAGCAACACCTACAGACCTGCCTGCTACACAGCTGCCAGCTACAGACCTGCCTGCTGGTTCTTCGTTTGCACCACCTACATCTGCACCTGCCACAGCACTTCCAACTGCCACACCTACAGACCTGCCTGCTGGTTCTTCGTTTGCACCACCTACATATGCACCTGCCACAGCACTTCCAACAGCAACACCAACAGACCTGCCTGCTACACAGCTGCCAGCTACAGACCTACCTGCTGGTTCTTCGTTTGCACCACGTACATCTGCACCTCCCACAGCACTTCCAACTGCCACACCTACAGACCTGCCTGCTGGTTCTTCGTTTGCACCACCTACATCTGCACCTCCCACAGCACTTCCAACAGCAACACCAACAGACCTGCCAGCTACAGACCTGCCAGCTGGTTCTTCGTTTGCACCACCTACATCTGCACCTCCCACAGCACTTCCAACAGCAACACCTACAGACCTGCCTGTTACACAGCTACCAGCTACAGACCTGCCTGCTGGTTCTTCGTTTGCACCACCTACATCTGCACCTCCCACAGCACTGCTAACAGCAACACCAACAGACCTGCCTGCTGGCGCCACTTTTGCACCACCACCACCTCCTTCTGTGAACGCCCTGTGCACAACTGACGAAGACTGTCGTCTTGGGAATCTTGACCCGAAGGCGACGTGCAATGGTGGGACGTGTGTGTGCCACACACAGGGCTACACACACCCCCCTAGTGTGCCTCTGTGCCTGCTTGCGGACGACGTGACAGTGCCGATGGCGTTTGCTGTGCAGTACGACGGAGTGGAGGCAGGGTCTTTGTGGACAACAGCAACGACGAGGGAAAGCTTTGAGGACACAATGGGCGAAGCACTGGGCACTGTGACGGACCTGCGTGTTGTGGTGTCGGATGGCGGTGTCCTTGTGGTGGGGATGGTGCGTGCCAGCACAGCAAAACTTGCCGACGTCCTTTCGGGGAAGGAGGACCTGTCAGCAGCGCTTTCCTCTGAGGGTGTGTCTGTGAGCCACGGGGTGACCTGTGCACGCACAGACGCGTCGTACACAGTGCAGCACAATGGTGTGTGCAATGCGGTCGAGTGTGAAGGCAACACAACCCTGACGCTGGCAGACGGGACGTACCGATGTGAGCGTGAGGCACCACCACAGCCGGAGGAGTCGAGCAGCAGCAAGGTGTTCCTTTACGTCGGCATCGGTGTGGGCGTGCTTGCGGTGGCTGTGGGTGTTGTTGTTGCGTTTTGCTGTCTGCAAAAGAAGCTGCATGCGAAAGAGCTGGTGGGCCCATTCAACGAGACGCCACTTGCGGCGGCTGAGCTGTACCATCTGGAATTCGAACAGGCCTCACTCTGATGTTGGATGCCAGAGGAGTCAAGATTTCGCTTTGTTGCATTGTTTTTTTCTCTTTTCCCCACAGCCTTCCTTCACCCTGTAGGGTCACCCCAACCACTATGGTACTATGGTCAGACCAAGTTTTCACAGCCTAACTATGCGGTTATCAAGAACATGAAAGCTGTACCACTATTGTTTTAGTATCTGATCCTGTTCGGCACTGCACCCTGGTTGCTTTTGAAACTGGACACAACAAAGAACACAAATGTGAGTTGCTGTGTTGTGTTTTGTCGAAAGCAGCTGTAAGGGACGTATGTGTGTAAAGAACTTTTCTGTACCCTCCCCTGTTTCCCCTTTTCATGCAAGCACTGTGGATAACTCCCCCACATGTGTGTTCTTGTTTTTATTATGGATGTGTTTGTGTGTTTGTTAGTATCATTCGTAACACCAATTTTAAGGAACAGTAAGTGCAGCCGTCTCGTCTCACTTCACCATGTTGCATCTTTATACAATGTTACTGTGGACAACAGCATGCCTCCCCTTAGGCATTCGGTGAGGTGTGTTTGCTGACTACCATTTTCATTGATAACGATTGCAACGAAGGTGGCTCGTACGAGAGGTTTAGTCTTGTGTTTCAGGACCCTGTGTGTACAGGCCCAGCTTACCTTTCTCATCTTCAAAGTGTCTACTTGAGGGCAGCAGTCTTCGGACGGGTGATCAGCGCCACCCCCTTTTGCCAGCAACCCTTCCGGATGAACATTTGCACTGTTTCGGAATGGGATTCACTCTTGGAGCAGTGTAAACTACCAAGGTACATCCCTGGGTGTCCATACTAATACAGCGTAGCTTTCAAAAACAAAACAAAAGACCTCTCCCCTTGTAACTGTTTGTTGTCCCTTGCACCACACCCACACCCTCACTCCCCTTTTGATACGAAGTGCTTGATTTGGCTGTCTTGTGGGAAAACGAAGCAACCAATTCAGCAGGCACGGGGCTGTGTTCCCACCTCGCCCCCTCTCTATTACCACCCAGGCGGGAGTCCCTTCTCCTACCTACATATGTCCTTCGCCACGAACACCCGTGGCCTGGGAAACTTGTATCAAGTACTGGACGTGAAGCCGACTGCCTCTACAGAGGACATCCTGCGTGCGTACAAGAAGGTGTCCGCACGGTGCCACCCCAGCCGGACCAAGCATAGTGGTGCACGTGAACGCTTTGAGCGTGCGCGGCAGGCGTTTTGTGTGCTCAGCGACACCGCGCATCGGGAGCGCTACAACCGAGATGGGTACGAAGCACCGCCGTCCGAGGAGTCTGCAGAGGACCTCTACTCTCGCACCCACGGGGGCCGGGAGCGGCATGGACGTGCCAAGCCTATGGACACTGTTGTCGAACTTCCAGTTGCTTTGGACGCACTGTACACCGGCAAGAAGGCGCGTGTCAGCATCACCCGCACCCGCCTCTGTGGCGACTGCAACGGACGCGGCACACTCCGCGAAGGACTGCAAGGACGTTGTGCGGACTGTGAGGGCAGAGGCGAGCTCGTTGTCGTCCGCCAGGTGTCCGCCCTGCACACCCAGGAGTCCTGCACTCCATGCCCGACGTGTGCGGCGCGCGGTTGGGTTGTGCTCCCGCAGGACTGCTGCAAGACGTGCACCGGTGTGCGCACTGTCAAGCAAAAGAAGCTCTTCACCTTCCGTGTGGAGAAAGGGATGCGCGAAGGGGACCACTTCACACAGCAGTCCGAGGGAGACGAGTCTCCAGACTGTTCTCTCCCAGGGGACGTCATTGTGGTGCTCACCGAGCTGAAGCACGACACCTTCAAGCGGCACGGTGCGCATCTCCTGATGACCTATGAACTGACCTTGGCTGAGGCGCTGACAGGGTTTCATATGTTGGTCCAGCATTTGGATGGACGGCAGTTGGTTGTGCAGCCTACCCGGGGCACGGTCATCTCACCAGACCAGCTGTGGCAGGTGGACGGGGAGGGGCTGCCGGAGCACCCAAGCACGCCCGACGTTCGTGGACACCTTGTCATCCGCTTTACAGTGGTCTTCCCCGAGCAGCTCACACCCGACGTCTCGGTGCGCCTGGCGAAGCTGCTGAACAAGCCCCCCTACAGCATGCTCCTGGAGGAGGGCTTCGAGGAGAAGACGCTTGCCATGTCAGACCCTGCCCTCTTCCTCGAGTCGCAGCCAGAGCGCAAGACACGTGACGGCGACCTTCCACCAGGTGGCCGCACGGCGGTCTGTTCGCATCAATAATGCCGCATCTTTGCGCCTATCGGATTCGCGCTACACACAGGGGGTTGTGGTTGCGAACGACCTGTCCTGGTTCACGCCGACAGTGGCAGTCCCGAGCATCACGCTGCTCAGCTGCGAAGTATGAGGTGCGTGTGCTTGCTTCGTTATCTGCTTTGTTCCCGTAGATGGAGGAGTGGGGCAGAGATTTCGAGGGGGGGCTATGGGGAGGGTGGACTTCGCAGCAGGAGGGAAGGAATGTGTGAAAATAGATTGTTGTGGTTAGATATTTGTCTGAAATAGATTATGAGCGTGGGAAAGGAAAACTGTGCAAAATAGTTTCGTTTTTTTGTCGCGTCCTATTCGTATCCCCCCCGCACCCACGAATTACAGTACAGGGGGGCATTTTGAGGAGGCCTATACACATACACATAAGTTTTTATACGCGAGGAAGGGTTGAAAGGTAGAAGGATGTCCTTCTCACTGCAGGAGTCGTCGCTTGTGGAGCGCCTGGACGTGACGGCGGAGGTGGCGGAAGGGCTGCCTGGGCATGCACCACGTGCTGCGGTGACGCTTGTGGCACACTTTGTGAACACAAGTACGGTGCCTGTGGAGGGGCGCTTTGCCTGTCCCGTGGACACGCAGGCAGCAGTGGGTGCTGTGTCGCTGAAGGTGGGTGAGCGCACAACACAGGCACACGCAGTGTCGCAGGACACAGCCGACAACACCTTTGACGACGCCGTTGCGGGTGGGAAGCGCAGCCTCCACGTCGACGGTGCGTCCCTGGTGTCAGAGGGTGTGCTGCGGCTGTCGGTGGGCCTCCTGCCACCTGGGGAGAGGGTGGCTGCCACAGTCACGTACCTCACCGACCTTGCGCTCGACCACGTGGACGAGGCAGGGGGTTACGTGCACAGACTGGTTGTGCCGCTTGTGGGTGACGCTGCTGCTCCTGCACGTACAGGATCTGGTGCGGGTGCAGGTGCGGGTGCGAGTGCAGACGTTTACGACGTGTCTGCACGTGTGTACGCATGTGCCGGCTCTGCTGCGCTGCTGTCATCTCCGACACACAACATGGCCTTTGCGGCAGACAGTTCGACGTTGTTCACACCCGACCGCGACCTTGTGGTGCACTGCACAGTGGCACATGCTGCTGGCGGCAGTGCCAGTGTTGCAGTCTCGATAGACGCAGCTGTGCCTGCAGCGTACCGCCACGCGTTTGCACTTCCCGTGGATGTGCCGGGGTGTGTGCGTGCTGGAGGTGGGAAGGTGGCAGTGCTGCTGGACTGCGGGCCTGAGGTGTCGGCAGCTGCTGTGCTGGACGAGGGGAAGCGCTTCTGCAGTGCGATGGTGCGTGCGCTGCCTGAGGGCACGTCTGTGGCGGTGGCGGGTTTGGGGCTTGGAGACATGCCGCCGCTGCGTGTGCTGAAGGATGGCGGTGTGCGCGAGGAGGTGCTGGGGAAGGTGTCGCGCATGAAGGCGTCGGGCGGTGGACGTCTGTCTGCGGCACGTCTTGCGTCAGCGCTGCGTGGGGTGGTGCAGACACACGGTGCGGATACTGAGGTGGTGGTCGTGATGTCTGGGTGCACAGAGTCGTCGCGTGGAGAGCTCCAGGCGGCAGTGTCTGCGAGTGGGCTGACTGTACACGCAGTGTCTGTTGGACATGCAGCCGGACGTGGGCTGGTGGAGGCTGTGGCGCAGGCAGGTGGAGGCCTCTTCACACACGTTGCTCTGCAGGAGAAGGTGCGGCGGAAGGCAGACGCACTTGTGGAGGGGATGCAGAAGGCGCTGCCTGCTGCTGCGAGCCGGTGTGTCACGACGTCGACACCAGGTGTGCGGCTGTGTGTCGACGGGCCGCTCTCAGGGAAGCGTGACAACGTGGTGCGTGGGTTTGCTGCCGAGGGTGTGGAGACGGTGACCTTGGCGTGTGCGGGGCTTGACTGGTCGCACACCTTCACACTCCCACCCCCACGTGCCGCTGTGCTGCTGCGTGAGCTGCACGCCTGTGTCGCTGCAGCTGCGCTGCGCACCGCCACACCTGAGGACACACACCTCATCGCGACTGCCTTTGACATGCCCTCTGCGCACACATCCCTTGTCGCCACCGACACTGCTGTGTACACGGGCAGTGTGGCTGGGTTCAGCACACGCTCTGTGGAGGCACCTGCTGCTGCTGCGATGAGAGCACCGAAGGCTGTTGGGGCGCGCGTTCCCTCTGCACAGAGCGACACGCGTGTACACGGCACGGCACGTCCGCGGAGCCCGCCTGTGAGACTGCTGCAGTCACTATCGCACGTTACGGAGACAGCACGCTACAGAGCAGAGAGCGAAGAAGACGACGATGTGCTGTCACAGGAACTGGCACCAGAAGAGCCACTAGCGATAGCTGATGCGGCTGAGCCAGAACGTGACGCCCTTTACAGTGCTCCTCTCGACGAGGTCGTTGAGGAGCTCAGCCTGCACCTTGAAGGCGATACGTTGGAGGGTAAGTGCGACGATGACAGTGCCCTTGAGACTCTGGCGTCGATGCCCATGCGTAGCGAGGACGTACTGGCGGTCAGTCCAACCCCCGCAGCACCCTCCTACGGAAGGCTCGCAGCAGTACCCGCACCAGCAGCTGCACCCGCATCAGGAGCTGCACCAAAGACTGCAAAATCGAGGAAGCCAAAGGGTGAACCCTTGCCCAAGAAGAAGAAGAAGGAGACGAAGAACGACAAGAAGACAGTCCTCGAAGGCGTTGCGAAGAGCGCTGAGCAGGACAGTTTGCAGAAATCCGCATCTTCCTCAGGCTTCAAGCCGGTTGCGAAGGCGATGCAGTGGCTGATGGGGTCACGTGGAGTGGCATCCTCTGCACCTGCACCGTCACCTTCACCCACAGCTTCAGCCGGCGCACCATCGAATTCATCTGCACCTGCAGGCGACACACCAATCAGCAGCACCAGCAGCCCAACGACTCGATCCCACAAGGCAGGAGCAAAGCTGGCACAGCGTGGCTCTGCCAGCAAGAACGGCGCAGCCAAGGCCGCACCTAGGCCGCAGGCCGCAACACCGTCCCCGCGGACGTCTTCGTTATGCGAGAGCATGGATGCTGGCGAAAGAGCAGACATGAATGTGATGGCAGAGGTGAGCGAGAAGCAGAGCCTGCGCAGAAGGGCATCTCCATCTGCACCGTCACCTCCACCTCCACCTCCGGCTGCCGCACCATCTAAAAAGTCTGCACCGTTGGCAGACCACATGAGCAGCAGCAGCCGTACTGCAGAAGCAAAGTTTGCACAGCGAAAGTCTGCCACGGGCAAGGTCCCAGCCAGGGCAGTACCAATGCCGTCTGCACCGCAGGGCTCTGTCAGCAGCGTCACATCGAAGGCCTCTTACGAGAGTGTGGGTGGTGGAGGGGGTGCAGTGTTGGAAAAGTATTGCGAGGAAGACAGCTTCTTCGCAGAAGAGAGCTCCAGGGCGTCTGCAAGCTCTGTGGAGGGTGAGGAGGCTGTGTGGAGACGACCCGAGATGTCCCTTGCGTTACAGAGACTTGCAGCGTCACCCACCGACGCAGAGAGCTACTACGCGCTTGCACAGCTCCTCGCAAAGGGGCAGTGCGTCACGCTGCAGACCGGGGAGGTCATGGACAGAGTGCAGCTGCTCAAGCGGGCCATCGCGTTGGCACCAGAGGACGCAAAGCTGTACCGTGCGCTTGGGGAGAGCATCGATGGAGACAGCACTGTGCTGGAAAGTGGTGTTGTGTGCACAAAGGCTGCGCTCTTGGCGATGTGATGTTGTGTTGTGTTGCCTCTGTTTTTTACACTGTGCCCTGCTCTCACACCTATCAATTCTAGAGACCTAAATCTGGTCTCCAAAAATGCTCGAAAAAAGAGTCAAAAAAGGTGATTTTGTGGGGGGGAAAAATTTCGCTGGGAATCTCCCAATTGACTTCGTTGTATTAGTGTCATCGTGTAGTGTGGTTTCCTCCTGGCGAGGGGTGTTGGGTGGGTGGAGGGGGGGGGTGATTTTGTGGTGAGGTGGGAAAAGCCTCCCCGTTGTTTTTTTTTTTGTTTCGTTGTGGGCAATGTAGAAGCCTTTCTTGCCGTGGTTGCTACTGTACTCTTTTGTTGTTCCGTTATCTCTCCCATCTTTTTCCTCAACTACTTTGCGATGGTCTGGAACAGGAGAGGCTATTCAATTGTCATGTGGTATACGCCGGCTTTCCCGCTAGCTTTCCCGCATACCATCAGAGGCGCGCAGTAACGTCCGTAGAGGTTTCTGCTGATTCAGGTCGACTTTCTTCGCTATCTTCTTCTTGCGATTGTGCACTACTTAGGTCCCTCTCATAGATTGTGGATACATTCGTTGTCGCAAACCCCTCGGTGAAGAGGTGGGGGATGAAGTGAAAATAACGTCGCGTTTTGCTCAAAAAAGGATACCATTTATATGAGCTATCTGTGCCTTGTCTGTTTCCCCCTTCTCACCTTTTTCTTGTCATCATTGTAGTTCACCTACTCGCATGCGATGACGTAGTCCACGGTGTAGTGGACCTGGTCTCGGGCACTTCCCCGTGTGCGCGACACAACACAAATGCATGTGAACGTTTAAAGGGTGTCTTTTCCTTGCACAGCACCCCTCTGTACCAAAAGAAAGTCCTCCTTTCTCCTGGTGTTCATTCCTTTTGCGGTACGGACCACTCACTCCCACCCTTTTGCATGAGCGCGACTGGGATGCGTTATAAGTTTTAACTCTTTCTTTTGCTTCCATCGCAGTTTGTATTGTTGAGTCAGACTGCAACTCTTCCTTGTGTATGTGTATAGTGTGCTTTCACTAACTACCTTTCACCCACCAGACATATTGACTATACACTATTGCCAGAAGACCTCCGTGCTGAGATGCCACCGCACACACACTGTGTCCTTGCACCCCCCTTCAATGGGGATGTGTTAGCAAAGCCGAAGCAGACAGCAACACCCGCCGTACCGCCTGCGGCAGTGGACGAAGGCAACACGCTTGTGGAGCGCCTGGACGTGACGGCGGAGGTGGCGGAAGGGCTGCCTGGGCATGCACCACGTGCTGCGGTGACGCTTGTGGCACATTTTGTGAACACAAGTACGGTGCCTGTGGAGGGGCGCTTTGCCTGTCCCGTGGACACGCAGGCAGCAGTGGGTGCTGTGTCGCTGAAGGTGGGTGAGCGCACAACACAGGCACACGCAGTGTCGCAGGACACAGCCGACACCACCTTTGACGACGCCGTTGCGGGTGGGAAGCGCAGCCTCCACGTCGACGGTGCGTCCCTGGTGTCAGAGGGTGTGCTGCGGCTGTCGGTGGGCCTCCTGCCACCTGGGGAGAGGGTGGCTGCCACAGTCACGTACCTCACCGACCTTGCGCTCGACCACGTGGACGAGGCGGGGGGTTACGTGCACAGACTGGTTGTGCCGCTTGTGGGTGACGCTGCTGTGCCTGCACGTACAGGATCTGGTGCGGGTGCGAGTGCAGACGTTTACGACGTGTCTGCACGTGTGTACGCATGTGCCGGCTCTGCTGCGCTGCTGTCATCTCCGACACACAACATGGCCTTTGCGGCAGACAGTTCGACGTTGTTCACACCCGACCGCGACCTTGTGGTGCACTGCACAGTGGCACATGCTGCTGGCGGCAGTGCCAGTGTTGCAGTCTCGTCAGACGCAGCTGTGCCTGCAGCGTACCGCCACGCGTTTGCACTTCCCGTGGATGTGCCGGGGTGTGTGCGTGCTGGAGGTGGGAAGGTGGCAGTGCTGCTGGACTGCGGGCCTGAGGTGTCGGCAGCTGCTGTGCTGGACGAGGGGAAGCGCTTCTGCAGTGCGATGGTGCGTGCGCTGCCTGAGGGCACGTCTGTGGCGGTGGCGAGTTTGGGGCTTGGAGACATGCCGCCGCTGCGTGTGCTGAAGGATGGCGGTGTGCGCGAGGAGGTGCTGGGGAAGGTGTCGCGCATGAAGGCGGCGGGTGGTGGACGTCTGTCTGCGGCACGTCTTGCGTCAGCGCTGCGTGGGGTGGTGCAGACACACGGTGCGGATACTGAGGTGGTGGTCGTGATGCCTGGGTGCACAGAGTCGTCGCGTGGAGAGCTGCAGGCGGCAGTGTCTGCGAGTGAGCTGACTGTGCACGCAGTGTCTGTTGGACATGCAGCCGGACGTGGGCTGGTGGAGGCTGTGGCGCAGGCAGGTGGAGGCCTCTTCACACACGTTGCTCTGCAGGAGAAGGTGCGGCGGAAGGCAGACGCACTTGTGGAGGGGATGCAGAAGGCGCTGCCTGCTGCTGCGAGCCGGTGTGTCACGACGTCGACACCAGGTGTGCGGCTGTGTGTCGACGGGCCGCTCTCAGGGAAGCGTGACAACGTGGTGCGTGGGTTTGCTGCCGAGGGTGTGGAGACGGTGACCTTGGCGTGTGCGGGGCTTGACTGGTCGCACACCTTCACACTCCCACCCCCACGTGCCGCTGTGCTGCTGCGTGAGCTGCACGCCTGTGTCGCTGCAGCTGCGCTGCGCACCGCCACACCTGAGGACACACACCTCATCGCGACTGCCTTTGACATGCCCTCTGCGCACACATCCCTTGTCGCCACCGACACTGCTGTGTACACGGGCAGTGTGGCTGGGTTCAGCACACGCTCTGTGGAGGCACCTGCTGCTGCTGCGATGAGAGCACCGAAGGCTGTTGGGGCGCGCGTTCCCTCTGCACAGAGCGACACGCGCGCACAGGGCAAGCGAAGCAAGT
This sequence comes from Rhynchopus sp. YZ270_cl-10, assembly GCA_964035575.1. Classification (NCBI taxonomy): domain Eukaryota; phylum Euglenozoa; class Diplonemea; order Diplonemida; family Diplonemidae; genus Rhynchopus; species Rhynchopus sp. YZ270_cl-10. The sequence goes on from OZ037919.1 coordinate 832,233, forward strand.
CTGCTGAGATGCGAGGATCGCTGCAGATGCTGCTGAGTTGCATGCAGATCAGGTCCGCTGTGGACCCTGTGGTGGACCCTGTGGACCCAGTTGTGTCTCAGGACGGCTGGTTCTTCCGAAGGGATCCACAGTCCCAGAACTTGGAGCCTCAAGAACAGCACCAGCAGAACCAGAGTCACGCACCGCCAAGGAACGCTCAGGATACCACGCTACCGCAACTTGCTCAGGCCCGTGCTGCATCTGGTGCTCGACTAGGCTCCGCACAGCCGGATCCTGGAGAGAACCATCGAACGCAGCGAAGCCGATCAACACTGTCCAGCCAACTCCCCTTGTCGTCTCTTGCTGCAGGTCTCGTGCAGTCAGTCGCAGGACACGAAGCCACTGTTCCATACGTCCAAGACCCTCGAACACAACATGCGCGTCAATCACGTTCACAACCTTCAGTTCTCCAATGTTCCACCTCCTTACTGTCAGTCAGTGCCATGCAGGCCCAGGCAATGCCACAAGACATGACGCGAGTCCCAGTGCAATCGGACACTCAGGTATGTCTCTTACGTGTCCACACCCCACCACACAAAACACAGATCCCCTTGTCAGTGGACCAACAACCTCAAGCAGACGAGTTCAATCAACGAGGCACTCATCAGCACCAAACCCGAGACCAATTACAACACCAAATTCGAGAACAACTCCAACAAAATCAACCCAAAACGGATCAACAGACTCAACAAACTCGATTCACGCAACTGGACCCTCAAGACCAGCTGCAGCAACAGATCCGATCCCAATTCCAGCAGCTGGATCCGGATCCTCAACAGCAGACCCAACAAACTCGATTCACTCAACTGGATCCTCAAGACCAGCTGCAGCAGCAACAGATCCGATCCCAATTCCAGCAGCTGGATCCCGATCCTCAGCACCAGCTGCAGCAACAGATCCGAGACCAGGTCCAGCAACTTCGAACCAAAACGGATCAACAGACTCAACAAACTCGATTCACTCAACTGGACCCTCAAGACCAGCTGCAGCAGCAACAGATCCGATCCCAATTCCAGCAGCTGGATCCGGATCCTCAACAGCAGACCCAACAAACTCGATTCACTCAACTGGATCCTCAAGACCAGCTGCAGCAACAGAGCCGAGACCAGGTCCAGCAACTTCGAACCAAAACGGATCAACAGACTCAACAAACTCGATTCACGCAACTGGACCCTCAAGACCAGCTGCAGCAGCAACAGATCCGATCCCAATTCCAGCAGCTGGATCCCGATCCTCAGCACCAGCTGCAGCAACAGATCCGAGACCAGGTCCAGCAACTTCGAACCAAAACGGATCAACAGACTCAACAAACTCGATTCACGCAACTGGACCCTCAAGACCAGCTGCAGCAGCAACAGATCCGATCCCAATTCCAGCAGCTGGATCCGGATCCTCAACAGCAGACCCAACAAACTCGATTCACTCAACTGGATCCTCAAGACCAGCTGCAGCAACAGATCCGAGACCAGGTCCAGCAACTTCGAACCAAAACGGATCAACAGACTCAACAAACTCGATTCACGCAACTGGACCCTCAAGACCAGCTGCAGCAGCAACAGATCCGATCCCAATTCCAGCAGTTGGATCCGGATCCTCAACAGCAGACCCAACAAACTCGATTCACGCAACTGGACCCTCAAGACCAGCTGCAGCAGCAACAGATCCGATCCCAATTCCAGCAGTTGGATCCCGATCCTCAGCACCAGCTGCAGCAACAGATCCGAGACCAGGTCCAGCAACTTCGAACCAAAACGGATCAACAGACTCAACAAACTCGATTCACGCAACTGGATCCTCAAGACCAGCTGCAGCAGCAACAGATCCGATCCCAATTCCAGCAGTTGGATCCCGATCCTCAGCACCAGCTGCAGCAACAGATCCGAGACCAGGTCCAGCAACTTCGAACCAAAACGGATCAACAGACTCAACAAACTCGATTCACTCAACTGGACCCTCAAGACCAGCTGCAGCAGCAACAGATCCGATCCCAATTCCAGCAGCTGGATCCGGATCCTCAACAGCAGACTCAACAAACTCGATTCACTCAACTGGATCCTCAAGACCAGCTGCAGCAACAGATCCGAGACCAGGTCCAGCAGGCCCTTGCGTTACAGAGACTTGCAGCGTCACCCACCGACGCAGAGAGCTACTACGCGCTTGCACAGCTCCTCGCAAAGGGGCAGTGCGTCACGCTGCAGACCGGGGAGGTCATGGACAGAGTGCAGCTGCTCAAGCGGGCCATCGCGTTGGCACCAGAGGACGCAAAGCTGTACCGTGCGCTTGGGGAGAGCATCGATGGAGACAGCACTGTGCTGGAAAGTGGTGTTGTGTGCACAAAGGCTGCGCTCTTGGCGATGTGATGTTGTGTTGTGTTGCCTCTGTTTTTGCGCTGTGACTGCGTTCATGCAGTACAAAAGTCAGAAAAATAATAGACAGTGAAAAAGGACCGTCTGAAAGACGGCTACAAGACAACAGATTAAAAAAACACGCCCACAACGTAAAAGCAATGACATATCAAGACATGTGACATGCTTTTTCTTTTGTTATTATTTTATTGTGCCATGACTTGCCCCAATGTGCGTTTCGTATATAAGATGAATAATTACCGGTTTTATGTCTGCTGCATATTTTTGGTCTCAAATTATTCTCTTTTAAATCACTCTTTTTTTTGTGTCTCGAACAACTATTAAAAATAAGGTGTCTACGATCAAAACAAGAACAAAAAAAAGCAACAACAAAAAACTGATTGCAAAACAAAAAAAGTGGATATTGCACAACCCCCTGCAAACTACACACCACCAAAAATTTATCAAAAAAAAAAAAAAAAAAAAAAAAAAAAAAAAGCGAATCTGCACTATTAGCAAAACCCCTTCAGTTTGCTGCAAGGTGCCTCTACGATCAATAATCATACGAAGTGATCAAACCAGATTTGCACTGTGCATTACTTTGAGAATAAAAAAAAAAATTGTGGGGAAAAATGTCGCAAAATTCTATCAACTGCGCTTTTTCCCACCCCCCTCCCATGCCCCCCCTTATACAAAACAAACAGAGTAGCAAAAACAAAAAACAACAAAGTTGATACAAACTTTTTCCCACCCCCCCCCTCCCATGCCCCCTCTCTTCATTTATTACTCACCTAAGTGTCCTCCCCTCTCCCATCCCATCCTATCCCCCATTTCCTGTTGTTACAACGGTGTAGGTAATGAAGGAAAAGATCACATCGTTGACACAACAGCGCCAAAAACCCCTACCATCAAAAAAAAACCCCCACCACTGACAGCAAAAAAATCAAAATTGCTTCGGGAAAATATTGTGGCGGTCTTTTTTCTTCCCCCCGATGGAGGGGGTATAGGTCTGTGCCTGTACCCCCCCCATCAATATTTTGTTTTTCAAATATAACCCCCCCCTCTTCCGCTTTACGTTTCAAAAAGGCAGTGGTAGGACTCTGTCCTGCTCAACAATAAATATTTTTTTCTCTTCGAAAGTTGTCCCCCTTTTTAGGTAACGTGGGATACGAGCATGAGCGCTGGGGAGTTCTACGGAAAATAAAATGCGTGTTGTTATTTTTTGTGTTTTTTTATTGATCAATCGAGATCGAGCGGCGCAAACGATATGTGGCAAACACATTTGTGCGCTTTGAAAACTGTGATTTATGACAAAGCAAAACATTGAGTACAGACCCTCTAGTTTTCATCACAGTGCAACAAAATAGCAATAGCGAAAAAAATATACAAAACAAAATAACAAAAACAACAACAAAAACAACATGATACCCACACATTTTTTACCTCTAGCCAATTTTTTTTCCCCCAGTCTTTGCACTGCTCGTTTTTGGGATGGGGGGGGTGGTGGTATTTTTTTTTTATCGCAACGAAAAACACAACCTTTTCGGGTTTGCGAAAAGGTAAATTTTTTTTTTGTGAAAGGAGGTGAGTGTGAGAGTACACTATCTGGGGATCCTGTCATTTCCCTCTTTTTTTTTTCCGCGCTCCCTCCCCTTCCTCAATAAATAGCTTGAAACCGCAAACAAAAACAAAAACAAAAACAAGAGTGTCGCTTTCTTGTGAGCCTGCGCGCACGTGGTTTAACCAACCATGTACCAGGTTGTGCTGTGTGCAGTCGTAACGATAAACACAAAAAACAAAAAACAAAAAAAAAAATCCTTAGTGACCGCATCCTCGGGTGTCTCTACACTAATACAACCAAGTTTTCAAAAACGAAAAAAAAAAAATATAACCCAGCTCAGGGTAGATCCTTAGCGAAAGTGAAAATAAGGATTCGAGATTTTTTATTTTTTTTTCCTTTTTTTTTTTCCTTTTTTCTCTGGCCCATTTTTTTGGTTACCTACTAATTTCCAGCCACAGAGTGGCACCACCACGGTCCGCAATCGATCCGGAAAGTCAAAATAAGGGGAAAACCAAAAGGAAAAAAAGTAAAAGTTCGCTACCGTTTTTTTGGCTGGCCTTCGGCCGCCAATGCCCCTTTAATATTTGTCTTCACTTCATAAGACAAGGACCAATGAGTCAGTGTCACCTTGCATAAGACAATTTTGAAGCATATTGTTGAAGAACACAATTACTATGTCCACAAACCCGCAAAGCGGACCATTGTAAAAGGGTTGGTGCTGAGGGTGGAGGTTTCGAAGAAGTGCGTGTGTGTTAAAGGTCAGGTGTGGGTCACCTGTACGATAGATCCAGTAATAAAGACTTCAACCGGACCAAGGCAGAAACACAACACTGTTAGGCCAAAATCCAAAAACCCATAGGGCCCCAGTATTGTTGTCGAAAATCCCCACTTCATTTTTGGTGGGATTTTGAACTTTGCCCAAAAACTGCGAAAAAAAATTTCCGCTCGCTGCGCTCGCGGAGGTTCACCCAATGCGGTCTCGCCTACCCAAACTGCTGGTGCCTATTTAATTTTGAAAATTTTCTTGCTAATGCCGGGCACTACCACTTTTCAGAATGTTTCTAGAAAGTATTACCCTTGTCAGAGGGCGCAGTGTCCGACAAGGGTCACAGCCAGAATGTGATTTAATTGTTCAAATGCCGAAGGAAAAAGAAGCATGCGAAATAAAAAAAGTAGCGTACCGTGCGCCTGCGGCGCAGCTTGCAGCCCTGTTTGGCAGTAAAAATGTACAATTTTGAGCGCAATTTTTTGAAATGTTGCGTACCGTGGCTTCGCCAGAAACTTTCGTTTCAGCAAAATCTGGAAGTAAAATTTACGGTAACTGTTGAAAATTACCAACGACAGTGCCGTTTTATGGCAACATTTTCAGAAATGTTGTGTACCGTGGCTTCGCCATGGGTGCCACGACCGCCGTTTCTTTTTGTAAATATACTGTCACTGCGCGTGCCTGGTGCAAATATCAATGCAGTGCCGAACTCCGCAGTAGGATAACCGAGCAATTCTCACATTCCGCCGGAGGCCCTAACGAGCTGGGTTGGGCTCGACCGAGTTTCAGAGAAAACCCCCAAAACCTATATTATCCCTTTAGTTCTACGACAGCTGAGATGTGTAAAAAAACACCACTATTCTGCCTCAGTACAGTACCAACCTGCTTGTTAGATTTTTTTTTTTAGACCGTCACTCAATTTTTCCGCTCGCTGCGCGAGCGGACAAATCATCAACCCCCACGATTTCCCAAAAACCTGAAAGTTAGCGTCAGGCCTGCGCGGAAAAATTTCAAAAACGGGAGAGAAAAAAGGAAAAAAACGAAAATAAATCTGGGATTTTTAGCGTTTTTAGCGAAAATAAGGATCTACCCTGACCCAGCTGTTCAGAGCTCGGGGCTTGCGCCCTTCATTGCACGGGGTGCCACCCCGGATCTGCAGTTTTAAGTCATGCCCCGGTTCTGGACGTGGAAAAAACTTTTCTTTTATTTTTTGAAGTCGGAACTTTAAAAGCGAAGCGCAACCCTTCACTTAGTCAACGGCATTTCAGGAAAAACTTTTCCATTTTTTTTTTTTGAGGGGGTGCATAGTTGGCCTTCCCAAGCATGTTTGGGGTCCACCCCGGTGCCCTTCTCATGTATACCAAAGCCTTCAGGGCATACTGCCACAAAAGGGATTTGATTTTCAAGTTTTATTTTGTGCACCCCCGGCAATAGAAAGTTTCGGAGAGCACACCTGCGCAAGGTGGGCAACCTGAGAACTATATTGGCGTGTATACGCTAAGAGGTGAAGACAATATGGGTCCGTCCGGAAACCCTCCTGGTAAGATTCATCCTTTTGGGGTTTTTTTGAGGTTTTTCTGCTCAAAACACCCAAACAACCCAATTTTTTGATACCCACCATACACCTACCACCCCAGAGGGCATATTTTGGGCATTTATTTTTGTTTATTTCCCCTCCCCCCCTTTTTACGTATATTTTTTTACGTATTTTTAGACATTTCATAAACGTGGCAATGACAGCAGTGAAGTTCACTTTTTTGTCGAGAAACACGGTAAGAATGGGTGCGACGCACACTTGGTGTCGTTTCGAACCATCTCTCTGATGATTCTTGTTGTCAGGAGATCCTTACCGTAGGGGTCATTGTCGGAGCCCTGCGCGAGCTTCCCCACACAGAGGCCTTTGTTATCTCATTCCCTCGTACTCATACGTATCAGCGCACCCTTCTTTCCATCAATCTCTTTTCTTCTGTGTACTGCTACCCGAGCAACGGTCGTGTCATTTCAGCGTGTACTCTGACACGGAGGGGACCTGTATTTACTATGGGGTCTCCACATCCAAGGTGACCCGCAAAGCAAAAGTCCCTGGCATTGATCCAGTAGATTTGACAGAGGTCAATGAAACCATGTCAAGGCGGCATGACAGGATTAAGAGAAAGAGAGAAGAGATCCAGAGGAACGACAATAAAAGGCTGAAAATCTGATTAAAAAAGCGAAAATATAGCCTCAGACCCCCCCAAAAACCTATTTTCATATCAGAATATCACTTAGACGCACTTTTTGTGGGGGACATCATCAAAAAAACCCAAAAATACCCAAAAATACCCAAAAGGATGAATCTTACCAGAGGGGTTTCCGGACGAGTCCATATTCATCCTTCAAGCAAGGTGACTAAACACCAGAGCTTAGTGTCATGTTAAAAAACCTTTGTTTTTTTTCGTTATTTTCCTTTTTTTTCTTTTATAGTTTGAACATCACATCAGATTTGTTCTTCCGTGTATGAACGTGAGGCATATTTTTCTTTCAACTCTTTTTTTTTGGATTCATTTTTTGGTGACCTAACACAGTCACCACATAACTTTTTCTCTTTTTTTTTTTCTGGGGTTCGAAAACCCGCGGAGAACCAGTGTCCTGCCCGCCCGATGAATGGTGAGGCGTTTGCACTTCCAACTTCTCTTGTTTTTTACACAAGCCATTCTTGTGCATGTTTCTCTCATTTTTCCTTGTTCTCTTCTCCCTTCTCCCTTCCCCCTTCCCTCCCTCCCTTGGTTTGAATGACAATCAGTGTTTGACACAATGTGCCTTTTGTTTTAGGACATTTCCGAAGTTCTCGCACAAATGCATCCTATATCTGTGCACACTCGGATGACACATCTTTGAGGATTTTTTTTTCTTTGGGGTTTCTTGGTAGACAACAGTGTTGAACAACAACAGTTGCGCCAGGCACAACCTTCCAAATATGACAGGTGTTTTTTTTTTCTTTTTTTTTTGATCTGTTTTTTTTATATACTTTTTTGACTTTTTCAGGGGTTTCAACGTGGTTTTCTTCTCTTTTGTGTGTACAACAAAAGTTGCTATTACGGGTTGAGGACGAACCATGTCTATACCTTCCTGTAGTACAACAGCAAGGCCTTCGGCCAAATATTTGAGTACAGACCCTTAGCAACCCACCATGGTGGATACGTTAGGCGATTGTCGACACAACCAAAAAGGAAAAGAAAAACGATGTTTACCTTTCTTTGTTTGACTTGATTTCGTTTTGTTGCTCTTTTTCTTCTTCTTTTTTTTTTGGATTCATTTTCTTAGTCAGTGCCTACGTCAGAGACGTTTCGCACTGTCTTTTTTTTTGATAAAACAACTTGTTGTCAATTCTAAAAAGATTGGAGGCAGCGCTGCAGGGCAAACAAAACGGATTGAAAAAAACAGAAGCTTGCTTGTTTTCTTTGAGTACTCAATTAACCACAACAACCGTACTTCAGTTTAACACATTTTTTCACCTTTTTGTTTTCCCGGCTTTGAGCGCACAAACAAAAGACCCGATCTTTTTTTCTCTACACAAAAGTGTGGAATGTTTTATTCACCACGCCAATCTTCCTTGGCGCATTTTTTTCCCCTCCTTCCCATATTTGATTCAAATCACGTATGCAACCACAAAGCAAAAAAAAGATAACCATTTTAAGTATACAGAAATCTGAATCCACAAAAAAAATACAACTCATTTTTTTAAACCCTCCCTCCTCCTCCTCCTTCCGTCCCCCTTCCTCCCCCACAAACCACACCCCTCAACCACATGTCACTGAGAACGAGGATACGTCGTAATCTCATACAAAGTAACGCCGCCTTCCTCTCTGATTTCACTGTCTGCAACAACCACTGCCGTATTCGTAGAAATTATCTTCTAATGTTCGACCTTTTTCAGGATTTTTCTGGAAGTTTGACCCTTTTTTATGGTCGATACTTTTGTACGAATACGGTAATAAACAGAGCACGCACTTTCAAAACAAAAATTGGTACCCCAGAAATCCAAAATACCAAGTACGCAACAACTACTCACTGAGTACGCAATATGGGGTCGTCAGGAGCACCAAAAGTACATTTTTCAACATCCCTTCCTCCACCAAACCACACACCCAGCACAGCACACAATGCTACCATGCGAATTATTTGATGGTGCGCAACGGCAGAAGCTCAGGAGACCACGTGTAAACCCTGTCGACCGTTTGCCTGGTGCAGCAGTAGTAGACCGGCGTCGACACCCTGCACACGGCAGACGCAGCACAGACGGCACAAAGACACATCCAGAGCGTGACCGTGAGGTCGTGCTGAACCAATACTACCTGCGCATAGCGTCCGCGTCGCCGTGCAGGCTGGGTGTGTCGCCGAGGGGTGGTGGTGGTGGTGCCACCCCCCTCCTCCTGCACAACAGCCCATCAGGTTCGCCCCGCAAGAAGCAGCACAGCCCCGCCCTCTTCCACGGAACAGACTTCACAACCCACACTCTCTGGAAACGGAGCTGGGCGGGGGAAGAAGGTGGATGAAGTGAGTTGAGCTGGCCTCGCACCGTTGTACTGTTTTGGTGCATTTTGAAATATTTCTGTCAGCCCAATTATGGGACAATACGTTTTATTCTATTTTCCGGGTAGTTGTGAACCGCCTCCGTTCTCTTTACGGTACGGACCAATCATATGAACCCACCCTTTGCATGAGCTCGACCGAGCTGCGTTTTTAGCACGTTTCAATTACTCTTTTATTTTTCCTGGCCAAAAAAATGTGCTTCCCCACAGTCTTTTTTAGGACATAGCAGGAGGTGGGCAATCTTACTGTTCTGGTGTATGAGGGAAGCTTTCTGTGTGCTTTTTTTTCCCCCGCCTCTTTCCAGAGGGTTTTAGGTCGGTACATCCGGTTACACCAATGTACACAGGATTTTGTATTTTTAAATTTTTATGTCAAATTTCTTTCCCCCATCCCATCCAAACGCCACATAAATACGACACCATCACCACCAGCCACAGCACCACAGCACACCATGGCGTCCTCACCGAACCAACCCCCCAACGCAGAGGGCTTCGACACCCGCCAGGGCACTCTCATTGAGTTCAGCAACAACCCTTGGCGGCGTCTCTCCGCCTTCCGTTGCGGGACACACAGCCGTGCCCTGATTGTCATCGGCGGGGTGACGGACACCTTCTTCTCGCTGAACTACATCGACTGCCTCACTGAGAGCATGGTGCAGGCCGCCGGGTACAGCGTGGTGCAGCCGCTCTTCAGCTCCTGGTTTGCCGGGTATGAGGAGAGCACGCTGGCGAACGACACTGAAGAGCTGGACGGGCTTATGGTCAAGCTTGCAGCGAGCGGTGTGACGGAGGTGGCACTGCTAGGCCATGGCACTGGAGCACAGGATTGCATGCACTACTTGAGTGTTGGCAACCACGCCCATATGGTGAACCGGTTGATCCTTCAAGGCGGCATCCAAGACCCAGAGGCAGGCGACCTCAGCTACGAAATGAAGCAGAACTACCGAGACGAGGCCGTGCGTCTCATCCGCGCCGGGCGTGGCAATTCACTCATGCCCGCAGAGGCGCACCCACTCCCCGTCTCCGCCTTCCGCTACATGGCGCTCGGAGGACGCCACAGCGCAAGCGACTTCTTCAACCCAACACAGCCATTAGATGATATGCAGCTCGTCCTCGGACACATCACGGTACCCTGTCTTGTACTCTTCTGCTTGACAGATAAATACTGTCCATCAGGCGAAAGGAGACAGGAGATCATGGATAAGGTACGTCGTTCTCCTCCGTTTTTTCTAGAAAAAACCCCATTTTTGTGCCTTTCTGAACACCCCATCACAGATACAAGAGTGCATACCAGCAGATGCACGCTTCTTATGGCTCAACGCAGCATGCGATGAACATCTCAACTTCCTGCGTGGGAATGAAGAGGAAATCACATACTCCATCACCACCTTCCTGCAGAGCGAGGACCGCAAAGCCAAGGAGCGCGAGGCAGACAAGCTGCGTGGCGAGCTTGCGGAGGACAAAAGAAAGCGGTCGGTCGTTTTCCAAGGCCGGAGCGGCGGACTCAAGCGGTCCCCCTCCCAAGTCAGCGTCACTTCTGCCGCTCGGTGACCCTATTTGAATCCTTTTTTGACCAAAAAAACCATCAGAAGGAGAGTGGGAGGAGGGATAAAATTTACAAAAAAATCTGTTCTTAAAAATTGTATGCAAAAACGAGGATGACACTTTCTTTACAGAAGGTTGCATTTATTCGTTCTTTTTGCGGTGTTATGCGGTTGTACTATGAGGTAATAAATTACTATCAGTGCCTTTAAAAAATTATGTGCGGAGATCGGGATGTGCTGTGTCTCTCGCCCTGTTTTGTTTGGATATTTTTGTTTGCATCGTGTCTGCGGCATCAGTGACAATCCAAATCGTGCGTAAGATGTGTAAGATCACACAAAAGGTGACGTGGTTAACAAATTCTTCAAAACAAACAAAGATAATAGGTCTAAATACCCTCCCCTCCCTAGTTTTTGATACGAATACCAATTTAGCTTTTTTTTCTTTTCTTTTTGAAATGCATCCCGACCCGAACCTCCTGACCTTTCCCTACTGTTCGAAGTGGTCCCGTTCTTCGCAGATGCCTCATCTTGGCAGAGAGGTGAGTGAAGGTGGGGAGATCTTCCGGAGGAAGGTGAACACCTTGACGCTTGACGATAGACGAGAAGAGCAAAACTCCACGATCTCACCGTGCTGGCAGGGCGAGGTGTTTTTGGTGAGGAGTATTTTTATCAACTTTGGAAAAATTTCACCACTGGACATGTCATCAGTCACTGTCAAATCCCCTCGCTCGACGAACCCGGAGATGGGATCTATTCGGATGTGCGTGGTCAGGCGGCGATGAATGCAGTCATACTTACGACAGGTGCGAGAACAGACTGGGTATGTCTTCGAGTCACTTCGGAGTGGCTCGAACCCACTCCTTTCCTGCGACACACTCTCATGACAGCATCGCCCTTCTTCCCTCACCGATCGCCTTCTTCCTTCACTCAAAACGAGAGTTCGTCTTCTTGAACGCATCCCCCGTCTCCTGGCTGAAGTCCAGGTCAGCTGCGCAATGCGGGCGGCACTCCTTGACGGGGTCATCCGTCACCTTCCCCTGAACCGTGAGCTTCACAAAGAAGCTGAGAGACCCGACTCTGACCAAAAAGATCGAACCATAGCATTAAAACTTACGTTCTTAGAGTGCCCTTTTGGCGATGCAAACCTGCCGAACTCATTCGAGGTGCGCACGAGGCACCTACCCCCCTGCCTCAGGTTCTCCGTTGTCAGGATGGGAAGTCAAAGTATATATCGACGCTTTTATGATGTGGGTCAATCAAACCCTCATGAGAACCTACGACAGAATTGAACGTAGCGTGCACAAGAGCCACAGCACACTTCCATATAGAGGAAAATACACCCCCCCCTCCCTTTTCAACCACTTCAGAGGCGGAGAACACACACCGTTTTTTGATACACAAATGAACGCCGACTCGAGCCTTGCCGACAGCACACCTCTCCACGACACACCCAGCACACATGATGTCACCCCACCCTCAGCCTTTGCGAACATCAGGTGCCCCTTTGAATACTGCCCTGCACTGAAGATCAACACTATCGCGCTCAGCGCGGACGGCAAGCACTGTTTGTTGACACTTCGGCAGAACAAAATTGAGGTTTTTAACACCGAAACCGGGAAACAGATTCACTTGTTCCCTCTCAAGGATGCGCCGGTCAATGCGGTGTTCTCTCGGTGTGGGGCTTTCATCTATGTCATTTCCACCGAGACGATCACTGCTCTCGATGCTACCCTAGGCACAGTGGTTCATACAGAATGCATTAGCGGAGTGAGGGCGTCTGTGTTCGCTACGGACCGCCATTTGATTGCTGCATCCGACGCAGTGCTTCTCTATTCAAAGGACCTGCAGAAGACAGCAACGTTGTGTCATGATGGCATGAAGTTCACGGACTTCACCGCATCCCCTTGCGGCAAAAGAGTTGTCACGTACAACACGGCTACTGCGCAGATTTTTGACACAGAGGAAGAGGGGGGTGTCATTGTCATGCAAATGCCGCATTGCCCCTTTTCTGTTGCGATTTCGCCGTGTTTGCAGTATTTTGCGGTTTCTTCGAAGTGCGGTGTAGCGTTATACAGCATGGAGGTGGGCAGTGATAACACTGCTGTGCGCAGCTATGATGAGGACGCATCCGGGCGGGTCTGTTTCACCCGCTGTGGGAGGTATCTCGTGCATTATAAGCTGAATGGAGGCAAAATGCATCAGCACTGTGTGTCCTCGGGAGCGCTTGTGCACGCTATACCCGATGCTGTGGAGAAGAGCTTTGTGCTCTCGCCGTGCTCACGTGCCCTGCTTTGTGATGGCTCGAAGCAAGGCCGTAGCTCAGGTAGAGACAGAGCGGCGGCTTATGCGCGACCAGGAGGGCGGGCAGGGCAAGGAGGAGGAGGTGGACAATCGCAGGGGCAAGTCAGCATCAAGAGACTGTATCAGGAGGAGTGAAAAAAAGGGGGGCTTTTTTTAGCTGTCTTGTGAGGTGAGAGGTGAGGCTGGGGATTATTCTACCCAAAAGTTATTTTTATCTTCAATTTTTTTTTTGTTGAGAAACCCAAATACTGTGAAAGAGACCGACGTAGGAGCCTTTTATCGGAAAACTGTTTTCTTCTATTTTTTGTGCTATTTAAACCTCTATGTGCAATGTCCAATCTGTGTCGAGAATGGCAAAATGGCACATATATTTTTATTCACAGAAAGCAAAGCAACCCCTCCCTCATTAGAGATTGGCGTGAACATAGAAAAGCCAACTATTTTTTACGATTTTTACGATTTTTAAAGAAACACTCATACAAGACGCCACAGAGTATTTTGAAGCCAAATTTTGTTATTTCTTTTGTTTTTGTGCCCATCACTCGAAGGGCACTCAATGAAATATAACAAAAATCCGCACTCTTTCCTGAATCATATGCTCGAAGCGTTTATTTCATTAGAACGGCGACTCAGCACTTGCTGAGTTTTTACTTTCTGATATCATTTTTGTTTAAGTACATGCTGTCTCCCGATGGACGGCGGAGGCGTTCGCACTGTCAACTTCTTAATGATGGTCCGAAGCACCACCAAAGGTCCATCCCAAGCTGTTCCCCCTCTCCCTTGCTTTTTGGTCCACGGTACACCGGCTATGTACCAAGGTACACTGTCTCGAGCGGGCTGTTGTATTTCAACCTTCTGCTGTTGTTCGCAGGGGGTTCATGCTTTCATTCGGCTAGCATCGTACAGTGGGTCGTCGGGTGTCTGCATCAAAGTGCCATTTTGTTTTGTTTTGTTTTGTTCTGTTTTTTCTTCGGACCAACCGTGCTCTGCGTTTATGAGTTATTTTGTCGTTTCAGAGTGCGTCCTTTCCCCCCTATGTGATACAACGTGCACTTTTTGTCTCTCATTTCCACACCGTGAAAAAATGAGGGAAAAAAAAATGAGGAAAAAAGTGAGAAAAAAGCGTGAATATAAGTGGAAAAAAGTGTGTGGATCACTATTTTATCCTCGTTTTGTTCAAGAAAAAAGGTAAACTCGACAATTAATATTTAAAGACCACCAAAAAACAGAGCACAACGCAAAAAAACTTTCGTTCAAAATCTCCCCTGTTCTGGAACAACCTTCCTTTGGGGGACTGAGGATGAAACTATAGGTTTATCATTGTGCACACGTATCAACTTCACTTTTATTTTTGTTTCAACACACCTCCATTTGTATGCGTGTCCACTCCCATGAATGAAGAACAAAACAAAGGGCAGAGTACATCTCACTCTCTCTTCTTAGACGAACACAATTCCAAATCATACCTTCCCTCTCCCCCCCTTTGTTTTCTATGTGAAGCGCGCGAGGCGTAGGTTCAACTGACAAACTTTTGTTTTCAAAAAAAACTGCGGAATACCAAGTTTTCAAAATAGGCGGTGTACCCAGATTATATAGGGTATGCTTGTCGACGCAAGAAAAAAAAGGGGGTATTTTTATTGTAACCAAGTCGTGTAAGTGGCACCCCCCCTTTGTTTTAATACGTTTAATACGTTACAACGCTCTCCGCGTTCTAATTCTTAAAACGCGGATAGCGTTCCGTTCATTCTCTCCTTTATGGACTCGAATGTCAATGCAGAAGATGCCAAAGTGAATGGGGCTCGTGGGAGGGCTGCTTCTTTCGCAGCTCTCTGACTACGGATCTTGGTCGCCTTTACACGCAGGATCTCAACATATCTCGCCGCTGATCTTGGCGAAAACCCGGTCACTCCGCGTCCCCAGCTACAATGTTCGAAAGGAAAAAAACATCACAGCGCCAAACACCTCTCTACCTTTTCTAAAAACTTATTTTCCTCCAGCAAACCATAACACATGGACCGACTATCCCCTCACAGCACAGCACAGCTTGCTGGATATGACGTTGCCATGCCTCTGCTTGGCTATGGCATGAGCCACAATGGGGGGTACAACGAGGCCGCCTTGGTCGCCTCGCTGAGGGATGGGTGCAGGCTGCTGGACACTGCAGCACGGTACGGTACAGAAGCGCACATCCCTGCTGCTGTGCGTGCGGCGGGGGTGGACTATGACGACGTCTTCGTCACAACGAAGCTGTGGTGTGGCGACATTGCATCACCAGAAGCTGCCCTTCGGAAGAGCCTCACAAACCTTCAACGTGACTCTGTCAACCTCTACCTTGTTCACTGGCCTGGTATGTCTGCAGGCACCCATCGTGGTGCTTCTGAAGAACGAATCCAACTCTGGCGTGAGATGGAGCGCCTGCACGACGCAGGCCTCGCAGGAGCTATCGGGGTGTCGAACTTCCTCGAACCGCACCTCAAAGAGCTGCAGTGCCCAGAGGTGAGCCGTCTCCCCGCGGTCAACCAGATTGAGGTCAACCCCTGGCAGCACCAGACAGGGTTGGTTGCAGCGTGCAAGGAGATGGGTGTCGTCGTGGAAGGGTACTCCCCGCTGGCGAAAGGGGAGAAGTTGGGTGACCCGGGGTTGTGCAGGTTGGCGGCAGGGGTGCGGAGGGAGGGTGGGGGGGTGGTGACGCCTGCGCAAGTACTCATCCGCTGGGCGCTCCAACACAACTTTGTGACAATACCAAAAAGCACGTCACCCAAAAGATCGATCGAAAACAGAGATGTCTTCGATTTTTCACTCTCAGAGCAAGAGATGCGGGAGATGGACTCTTGGCATACCAACCTGAGGGTGACGTGGGATCCAACAGGGGTTGCGTGAGGATGGGGAGGTTTTTCTTCTACTGTTCGCTGTTCTTAGCCTTTAGAGGAAAATCAAATAAGGGTAGCACAATTAAAAACCTTGTTTAGTGTCCCACCGCTCCCCAAAAATCTGTTCGCACGCACGCAAAAAAAAAATAACTAGTCAAAAAAAAATAATTTTTCCCTCACCTATTTTGCCCTCTTTTCAGGCTATTTCCTAACTCTGGGGCGTTTTGTTGCATTTCTGAGCCAATCCCGGCTTGTGGTGGGGTGAATACGGAAAAATGGACAAAATTTTAGTGACTTAAATTTTCGCAAAATATGAACCCATACTCGTAAACAAGGGTCATTTTCAGGAAAATTCGGAAAATTCCGAGATTTGGAAGCAATTTTTTCCCCTGAAAAAACAGTGGGTTTTCAGCCCGAAAACATACCGCGATTGGGATTTCCGGAATCCGTCCGCACTGTGGTGGGGTCACTTTGCCGAAATGGCCAAATTCTTGGTTTTGGTCAAAATCCATGTAGGGTAAAGAGGGCCAAGGTAAATCCCACAACCAGATTTTCTCTCCCTGATCCTGACGTCTTGAAACATGAAAATGCGCGAAAATACCGGCATTTGCATTTTCGGAATCCGTCCGTTCTGTGGTGGGGTCAATTTGCCGAAATGGACAAGTTCTTGGTTTTGGTCAAAACCCGTCAGTGTAAGGTAAAGGGGGCAAGTGTTTGCCTGTAGAAACTGGTAGGGAACAGGCAGCGCCGCAGGCGCACGGTACCCAACTTTTTTTATTCTTGTACCTTTTCTCCACTTTCTTTTGATTGCACGAGCCGATTGCTCTCCACGGTGGGGTCACATGTGTGTCCAAAAACACTCTAAGGTACTATTATTCTGAAATATGAGATTCAATGGTTTCTTAAGGAAATCTTCATAACGTGAGATCTCTGAAAATCCTCGAAAACGAACCCCGCCGGAGGCGGATTTTTTTTTATACACGTGTGCGCAAAAATGCTTATTTCTTGCTTATTTCGCACATTTGGGAGCACGGGACCCCAACATTTTTTTTTTTTCTGGTCACTTTTTCCCAGACAGAAGTGCCCTACCTACCTTCCCCCTTAGGGCCCTCCGAGACTTCGTCCGTCCTGACTTCAACCTACCAACCATAAAAATTATTTTTTTTGTAGTTGTGTCCCAATTATTTTTTTTTTTTGGATTTCCAAAAATCTGTTCGCGCGCAGGACACTAAACAATATTTTTAATTGTGCTACCACCCCAACTATTTCAACAGTTTTATTTGTGTCACCTCATGAAATGAAGGAGGAAATAGAAACAAAGCATTTTGAACACACTCGCGGTTCTAGGGACGAACCGCGCTGCAGAGCCACTCCTCACCAAACAGGTCGAGGTGTGTGCGTTTCACCACAACCTCTCCCATGGGTTTTATCGTGTGATGAGTGTTAAGTTTCTATTTCCCGCTCTCTGTATCTCAGAGGGTGTTCCTTTTCCTTCACCTCTTTTGGTTCTTTTCTCAACGTCTACAAATTTACAACATATTTTTTTACCCTCCCTCCTCCTCCCTCCTCCGCCTCCCATTTCTTCAAACAGGATTTAAAAAAAAAAAATGAGAGCCTTCCTGGTTCTTTCGTTGATGGGGGTTGTGACCGCCCTGTCCGATGCTGACCGTGCTAACGTTCGGTCGGCCCGTCTTGAGCGCTGCCCTGGGTGACGCATGGGAAGGTTTCCCCACTGTAAAAAATTCATCAGTGAGGAGGCCCCGAAGTACGGATCGCTGGAGATCAAGACGGTGGGCGGGAAGAGCCCTGCGTTTGTGTGGCTGAACGCGAGGAATGAGGTTATTGGCGAGGAGTACGCGGTGCGCGCGGATCAGACCGTGGAGGACATTATCGCGGTGCTTGCCGAGCACAACATCCGTGAAGGACAAACCGACAACAGCGGGCGCCTGAAGGCAACCACCTCCTGCATCGCCTTCAGGGCCGTCGCTGCCGACGGGACCCGGCTCCCAGGTGCGGACGTAGCGTGCCTTTCAACGGTGTCCCCTGGTGCAGGAATCGGCTTCTGCGAGTGTGCGAACAAAGAAAACATCGACGTCGCGATTGCGCAAACCCGCACCGCATTTACCTGCGAGTCAGTGTGCATCTCTGGTAAGGTCCCCTGGGAGAGAGATGAAGAACTGTAGAGGAGGAAAAAAAAAAAATGGAAAATAAAAAAAAGGTAGCATATTGAAAGGTTACAAAGGGTGTTGACACAAAAAAAAGGACGAGGGGTTTTTAAAAAAAGTTGAAGACGGTTTTTTGTTACACCCAGACCCCATCCTTTTTAATAAATAATGTAAACGTGACAAATCGATCTTGTAGGGTATCTCTTTTCCCCTGACCCACCTATCACTCAACCCCCCCACAACGTCCAGTCCCAAAAAGAAGCCAAGACTCTAAAAAAAAAAGCAACGTTGGTTATGTGTTGAACATCCTCGCGGGTGGTGGACACTACAGACTAAAAACAAATCAAACACTCATGCATGTGACGCACACTTCACACCAGAGCCCTTATAACACACATCATCCCGGCCGAGGAGGGGGGAGAAATTATCTCCTCTCCCCCTCGACTTAAGCTGGGGAGGGCTGTTTGGTGGCCTTTTTTTTTCGTTCTCCCTTTTTGTGCCGATGCAGAAAAGACGTCCTTTTTATCGAAAGGATGTTTAAATAAATAATGAGTGTGCTTTTTTTTTAGCTTTTGTTTTTGTTTTTTTTTACCGGAATTTGGATGTGTGGTGCAGAAGGAGATTGGGGGGTTGGGAGAATGGGTTCCTTTATACAATGGTTGTAATAATAGTGTACCGTGCTGAGGGGGTCTTTCGGCTATACAGGCTCTTCGAGGCGTGTCTTGTTGGAGACCATGGAAAATGGACACTAGCAATAATAATATACGATGCTTCCTTCCCCGTTTTTTAATATTCTTTTCTCTGTTCATTTTTGTCCCCACCCTCCCCACCCCACCCACAGCAAGCCATCGTAGAGAAGGGAACACAACAAAAAATATGGATGATGAGAAATACCCCTGGATGGTGGGGGGCGGGTATGAAGACCAAGACATACAGGTGCCGGGGAGCGGGCCGTACAACGCTGTGATGCAGAACGCAGAGCAGATTGCGCAGAGGCCTGTCAAATATTCGTTCCAGCAACAGCTGGATGCCGATTGGCGACCAGCAGTGAAATTTACTTATCCAGGGCTGGCTGCAGCGGCACCTCCTGCACCTGGTGCGCCAGTAGTGGATGCAGACAAAATTGCCGCAGCATTGGCCTCAGTGGCAGCTTCGTCGTCGTTGGGAATACAACCGCCTTCGGCATTGAATCCAGACACAGTTGCCGCAGTATTGGCTGCGGTGGCAGCCAAGGCAGCTAAAGAATCGGGTGCAAAAACACCTCCTGTGGCAGCTGCTGTGGCAGGAGCGCTTGTTGCAGCGTTGGGTGCAAAGACCATCCCCGATACAGAAACACTGGACACATCATTGGATCTGTCAGCTGTTACAACATCGGTTCCTGATGCACCTGGTGCTGTAGCGCCGGATGAAAGCGATGAAAGCATAGTTGACACAGCAATGGGTGCGGCACTTCCCACAGCATTGGGCAGCGATATATACTATCCCGTGGACGCAAGCAGCACTGAAAAGGATCTCCGCGCCTTCATCGAACGCCACATGCCACCTTTGGGCAACGGTCCTGGTGTGTACTTCATGGGGGCCGCGTTGATGGGCGTCACGGCCCCTCTCTTTGCTGTTGTGGAGACCATCAGTGGTACACCGCCCACCTATGACTACGAAGGCGTGTACTCCACCCAGAAGGAGGCGCAACGGAACCTGCACCTCCAGAAAAAAGCCAACAAGAAAAGAAAGCTTGCAGTACGCTGTGTGTGGTTCGACAAGAGAGCGCACGACCACATGGACCTCTGCTACCCATCCGACACTCTGTGGCACGCGAACTACAGGATTGAGGCACATTTCCTTCGCCATCACAAAGCGACCGGTGCACACAGCTTATCTGACCACTGGCGTCGCTACTATGAAAGCGACCGCAGCAACGAAGACGAACGAGAAGACTTAATCCAACGCGTGGAGGACATGCCTCTTCTGCCTGACATCCAGGCTAGCCTTGAGGCTGTCACAGCGTCCGTGACTGCTGTGGCTGATGCAGCGCGTGAGGCAGGTGCCTTCGTGATGAGCGACTTTCTCGCTGACGACAACCTCCTTGCAGAGCGCCGTCCAGACGAGTTTCGAGACTGGGTGGAGCTCATCAAGCACCACGACCCGCTGGGCATCTTCAACAACAAGGTCAGGGTCGACACGATGGTGCTCTACGTGAACAAGCGCAACGTTGAGCTGGTCAAGCAAAACCGAAACCTTTTCCGCTGCAAGAAGCTGCTTGTGTTTGAGTGCAACACAACAAGCAAAGCTCTCCGCCACAACGTCATCCCTCGCCAGTTTGGGCCGATGCTCTTCTCCGCCCTGAGTAGAGAACGGTGCTCTGTGTCCGTGGCCTGCTCCCCTGGAGCGTGGACGCTCGAGAGGATGGCGCAGTGTGCTGACAGAGACCTCCCCATGGTTGTGCTGGAGGGGAGTGGGCGGTACGCAAACATATGGTCGGAGCTGTGGACACAACATGCGTCGACGACGTTTGACCCGCTCAAGGTGCAGAAGATGCTTGACACATGCAGCGACTATGGCAAATCTTCTGTCCTCGACGTCAAGAACGTGCGGATTGTGCTCCGTCAGGCTGTGCTATCCATCTACAAGTTTTCACAAGGATATGACGCGCTTCATGGCTTGGTGCTCGCAAGCTTGAAGAAAGATGTGCTTGTCGAGCAGGCCCGGGTAGCGCATGCCCGCTATGAAAGGACGGGTCTGCGGTACGTCAAATGGTACCATAGGTTCTTCTATGTGGTCCTCATCCTGAGCTTCGCTGCGACAGTGCTGGCGCTCACCCTGAACGATACGGAAACGTCGATCTTCTTGCTTATCCTGATACCAGTGCTTGTCACGTTCTTCGAAAGTGTGGAACGCTACTTCAACGCTGCGACGGTGTCTGTGGCATGTGAACGTGCTGCAGGTCTTGTGGACAAGGAGCTGTACTTCTATAGAACGCGCACCCTGGACTACTCAGATGTGAAGGTGCAGAGCAAGGCGCTCCTCGAGGGCAGTACACCGCACAACGTCCGCACCGACCAGTTCAACGCCGTCCTCTTTAACATCAACCTTGCTGTCGAAGCGTCGGGCGCAGCGTGCAGAACGGTAGAACCATGCGACGACGATATTCCAGATATCCTCGACGGCACACAATACGTAAAGCACCGAGTAAAAGGCAAAATCCCCTTGGTGGGCTGGACGATCCGAAAGTACAAATGGGGCGGGATGGCGTTGCACTGGGCAAAGTATATGGCGGTGGCGGTGGGAACCATCTTAGGCGTGCTGCAGCGCGTCAAATGGGTGGCATTGACGATTGCCTTCAACGTGATGATCACCCGCATCCTCTTGATGCACCGGGTGCAGACGATGCGCGAGGCGAATGGCAAAGCTGCCTTGATGCTTGAAGAGATGGAAACGTGGTGGGAGTCGCTGTGCCCAGAAGAGAAGAAGCAGCAGAAGAACCTCGACACCCTCGTTGACTCCGTTGAACAAGCCTTGGAGGACACCTTGCCGGGTGCGCCAGAGCTGTCCAAAAAATGAATAAATAGAATATTGGGTCGAGTTACCATCTTCAAGAAGCCAAATGCTATACACGTGTACATCCTGTCTAGGTGGTGTTCGCAGAGATGCGTTGAGAGTGCCTTCGAGAGGGATGTCGTCCAGCATATGTGTGTGCACGTTCGTATCTTTTTGTTGGTTTAGTTTGCTTTTTACCTCACCCTCTGTGCAGGATGTGCATCCAAAGGTGCCATGCTCTGCTAGCAGTAGAAGAGGAGAGGGAATGTGTGCTCTCTTCCTGCAACCAGCTCCTTCTTTTCCCCACGTCATCCCTATAATCAACGTTTCTGTGGGTTCTTTTGGAAGATGCGTTGGGACCCATCTTGTGCCCATTAATCTTTCTTCTGCTTCTTTCTGAGGCGTGCTCGTGTTTGTAGTGTTGTCTTTGCATCTCTTTGGATATCAGTAACTTTATCTGGCGTATCCCTCTCTGTCTATCTATGAATGAAACAGCTGTTTGGCTGACTTGGTCAGCACTTCACGTTTTCTTTCTTTTTGCTGTTAGATTTCTTTTTATCTTTTTTGTTTGCTTTACCCTCTGCATGATGTGCTGCCGAAAGGCCATTGTCTGTTGAACACGAAGTCGACGATTCGTTTTTGCGTTTGCTTCCAAAACTAGAAATTCTGTTCTTGGTGCTCTGGTTCCCA
This sequence comes from Rhynchopus sp. YZ270_cl-10, assembly GCA_964035575.1. Lineage (NCBI taxonomy): Eukaryota > Euglenozoa > Diplonemea > Diplonemida > Diplonemidae > Rhynchopus > Rhynchopus sp. YZ270_cl-10. The sequence continues at coordinate 854,619 of OZ037919.1, forward strand.
GGAGAGGATGCCTTAGGGAAACGTGCATGGCACACCCTCTCTCTTTCTTCGCAACGATGTTGTTTGTCGTGCCATCCAAAACAAAACATAACCAAGCCCACACTTAACCCGTCACAAACCCCCGACATAGTGAACAACTGCACCGTGCAAATTGCAAGACGCAACGTGCCTGCAGGAAACGCCTTCACTTTGTATCTGAAGAACAGCGCCTCCTGATACAGTATACCCACGCCCCGATGCCTGGTAAGTGTACGTAGGCGAAGCACGACCTCATGCCAACAGGCATTGTCCCTGTCTCCCCAATGTACACACCACTCACAGGGCACATCAGTGCAGGGCGTTATGGGAAAAGTCAAAATCTTCGCTGTGGACAGCAAGGATGTCGATGGTTTGAGGTACGAGCTGGAGAGTGCACCTGGTTTCGATTGGGTGCTCGAGAAGCTTAAGTATGAACCAGAGAGTGAGAAGGAAAAAAGTGCCAGTCCAGAGAAGAGCATGGGCAAACCGGTGTATGCACCTCAGAGAGAGAACAAGGCCAGACCAGGTATTTACCTGATTGGAGAGTCGCTCATCGGTATCACCACACCACTGTTTGCTGTCGTTGAAAAGCTTGACCGGCACAAAGTTAACGAACTTGCCCTCTGCAACTCCTACGGTGCTGCTGCACATAGACTTGCCCTTGAGAAAGAACGCCGACCGCCTTCACTCACGGAAAACCTGGGCGTCAAATGCGTCTGGATGGATCAGCGTACAAAAGCGATGATGGACGCTTTCGGAGATGAATCAATAAACTGGGACTTGCACATGCTCGAGGCCTTCATGAACAAAACTTCAGGGCACGAACCCAATCTTCTGGAGGACACGAAATCATGGCGCAAATGGGAGACTGACACAAACGCGTTATTAGATCAAAAGACCCATGCAACGGATGCAGCAAAGGCGGAGGCAAAGAAGCTGGCAGATAAATTGCGCTGTATCAGCCCCATCCCGCACCGCCCGCAGCAACGCGACCTGCTGTTCCAAGTCTCGAGTTCCCTCGCAGCAGTGGCGGCAGTGGCGGAGCAAACACATTCGTTCATTATGATTGAACTCATCATACCGGAAGACTTCATGGGAAAAGATAAAAAAGAGATTGTTAAAGTCTTGAGGCGCTGGGGAGATGTGTGCGAACACGTGCCGTTCATGATTTTCCAGCATTACATCGAAACAGATGCGCCACACCTGCCCCTGATCCTGTACGCACCCAGCTGGTTTGTCACAGGGAGGGAGGACACCGTAAGAGCAGCGCTCGAAGAGGCCTTCTCCTCAGAAACTATCGTGCTCATCACGTACCCCGACAACGTTGACAAAGCAGAGTTTGGCCCGACACTCCTGGCAGCCCTCGCAACACTAGATAAACTTAAGTCGGAAAAAACGAAAACCCCTACCCCGACTGTCTCCGTGATGTGCTCCTTTGGATCAAGGGGTCTCTCGCAGATGGCGCAGTGTGCTGCGAAGGACCTCCCCCTTGTTGTGCTGGAGGGGAGTGGGCGGTACGCAAACATGTGGTCAGACCTGTGGCCGCAACGAACATCCAGATCTATCGACGCTCTGATGAAGGCCAAGATGGAGGGGCTGAGCGGGAACGTGCTCACTGGAGATGAGCTGGAGGACATACGCACTGTACTGGGTGCAGAGGAGCTGCACATCCACAAGATGGCGAACAACTCTGGGGCACTCGAGACGCTACTTGGCGCTGAGCTTCAAGAGCACGACCTTCTTTTGCATGCTGCAGGGATCCAGCGGAGGGTGTACATCGACACATGGTGGAATGACACAACGCCTCAGCTGCTTCTGATTTGCACGAGCATTTTCTTAACTTTTGTTGGCACTGTTCTGACGATCGTGGCCGACGTGAGTGACGACGGCTATCCACCTTATCTGCTCGCACTTTTTCCGACATTGGTTGTCATGTTTGAGAGTGCTGAGGAGTATCTCAAGACGTCTGCGACAACAGCAGCTTGCTGGAGGGCGGCAGGGCTTGTGGAGAAGGAAATGTTCATGTACCTAGCACGGGTGCTGAAGTACTCGGACACTTCTGTGCAGGAGGAGGCCGACCGCGACCTCATTTCCCTCAGCACCGTGCGGAAGAGGCGTCTTGAGGCTGAGCTCACAAAAATACGTAAAGCCGTGCACGCAACAGGTGCTGTCCTGCGTAAGAAACGTGGTACCGAAAGTCTCCAAAAAGACATGGAAATGGGGGGGAACCATGAACGCCTTCAGGAACTCCACATGGACAAGAAGAAGCTCTCCGCCGACGATTACATGAAGCGTCGGATGCGCGAACAGCGGGTAGTGGCGGAAGGAAAGGCACATCTGATGTTTTGGTGTGGCGTGCTCTTCGAGGTGACGAAGTACACCTCCGTCGCTGTCGGGACTGTCTTCGCAGCGCTGGGCGACAACGAGTGGGTTGCGATGACAGTTGCCGCCAACATTGTGCTCAGCCGTCTCTCCACGCTGTTCCGTATTGAGGAGTTGCGCCACGCCTATACAAAAGTGGCGTCCACCCTGCAGCACGAAATTTCATGTTTAGATCCTTTGTCACAAGAGCCGCAGAAGCAATTCAACGAGATGGTCAGGAAAGTCGAACACGTGTTGGAAACTGTCCTACCGGGGGCACCAGGCCATGTCATGTGAAACCCAACGAGGTGCAACAACTTTGTCGTCGTGAATGCATCTGAAACATAGCTCCAAGAACTTCCGCCGTTTTCCAGCTCCGCCGAGCGTTTCTGTGTTTTAAAAATGAAGTTCGTATCTTGTTGTTGATTTTGTTTGCTTTTTACCTCACCCTCTGCAGGGTGTGCATCCAAAGGTGCCATGCTCTGCTGAAGAAGAGGTGAGGGAATGTGTGTTCTCTTCCTGCATCAACGTTTCTGTGGGTTCTTTTGAAAGATGCGTTGGGACCCATCTTGTGCCCATTAATCTTTCTTCTGCTTCTTTCTGAGGCGTGCTCGTGTTTGTAGTGTTGTCTTTGCATCTCTTTGGATATCAGTAACTTTATCTGGCGTATCCCTCTCTGTCTATCTATGAATGAAACAGCTGTTTGGCTGACTTGGTCAGCACTTTCATGTTTTCTTTCTTTTTGCTGTTAGATTTCTTTTTCTCTTTTTGTTTGCTTTACCCTCTGCATGATGTGCTGCCGAAAGGCCATCGTCTGTTGAACATGAAGTCGACGATTCGTTTTTGCGTTTGCTTCCAAAACTAGAAATTCTGTTTTTGGTGCTCTGGTTCCCAGGAGAGGACGTGTTCAACCTTCCAGCCACCACCACCCTTCCCCCCCCTCGTCTTCTCCCCACATGTGCACACGTGTCGTGTAGAGAAGCACGTGACACACTGCCAACATTAACAATAGCAATACAGAGCATCCTTGCTGGGTGTATGCACGTTGTCTGAGATTTTGCAGAAAAAAAGTAAGGGGGTTTTCGTGTGAGGTTCTCCTCCGCTCATTTTTTCCCCAATCCGCACAACCTCCCGACATACCCTTCTCTTCCCCTGCTAGCTCCACCTCACACACACAGATCACACATTGCCAAAGAATATCAAGAATAATAATAAACGCTTTTTGTACCAACCCTCCCCCGTGAAATTGTCCCCTCCCCAAAAAAAAAACCGGTATTTTGTCCCACGGACAATTTCAAGGCAGGGGGGGACAATTTCAAGGGAGTCGCGGGGACAACCTTTGCTCTCCCTTCTTCACACCAAAACGGCCACCCCCCTACAGTACGAGAAATTGTTCCCCCCTTTTGCCGTACGAGATATTGTCCCTCCCTCACTTTTTCCCCCAGGGGGGACAATTTCACGGGGGAGGGTCGGTAGTTGAAAAGGTCAACACTGACATGATTCGTTCCCCTTTTTATTTTTCTTAACCCTTTAAGGACCAGAGGGGACATATATGTCCACGCAACCACCTAAATTGGCTTCCACTAGGACTTTTTGAAGATTTTTTTTTTATGAGAAGATTTTGTGCGAAATCTTTCAAAAGACGCAAGATTCGATTTTTTTTTGACGCTCTCATCCCCTCTCATCCACACCCGGCATTATCACATAATAGGGTATTTTGGGTCATTTTTTGGGAATACCATTCTGACGCGCTTGAGTCATCAGAGGATTCAAACTTTGGTGTGCAGGGAACCATTTTGTACGGTCTTCAGAACGAAACTAAAATAATGGAAAATACCCGCGACTGGGCAAAGTAACACGCGTAGTTGCTGTTCCTGACCCTGAACTGGATGTGCCTCTTCTCCGTGTATTTATTGCATTTTGTCTTTTGAGGAACATTGTACAGAAAATCTATATCAACACGGTCAAGGTACAGAGACACTGGCAGGAGGGTGTTGGTCGACAACTTCTTCTTGCTTGGGAAACAGGCGTCTGAAAACAGATTACATGTGCGTGGGATGCGGCGTTCACCTTTGTTCAGCACCATGCCAAGTTGGCCAAAAGTCCCAAAAGCCCCAACTTTTGTACTGTCCAACCTCTGTACAATTACGGTATATCAGTCGCTGTCACGAAAAGTGTCATTTGGAGCTGTTTCTTCAGAAGTCTCCAAAAACGTCAAAAAAAAAAAAAAATCCAAAACCCCCAATATGGGCTTTTTGGAGCCCAATCTTTCCATTAAAGCAAGAATTTTTAACTTTTGAAAAGTTGTTAATTTCTGAAATGCAAAAAATGAAAAAATGACCAATCTCTCGCGCCTGTCTCGGTGTGCAAATTTTTTTCCAAAGATCTGGAAAATGGGCTTAAATGCATTTCCGAGCTCGGCGCTTTCAACCATAAAAAAAAATCGACAAAAAAGACCAAAATTTTAGCCATTTAAAGGTGGTCCACGGTGTTTTTACACTTTATTCAGTAAAAATAGCCGTAAAATTTGGCCACATTTAACCACAACTACTCAAAACATCAAATCTGTTGCTTTAATGGACTCAGAGGGCATTTTTATGACCTGGACATGGGGGTCAGATTCCAACTTCGAGCACCTAAAATAAGGTCAAAAAAAAATTCACTATTTGTGCCTACAGGTATTTATAGGTGGGATATCACCTTGTTCCGACGTTCATTCCTTCATCCCTGGAATTTGTTGTATTTTTATTTTCATCGAAACTGGGCTTAAATGCATTTCCGAGTTCCGCGCAGTTCACCATAAAAAAAATCGATAAAAAAGACCAAAATTTTAGCCATTTAAAGGTGGTCCACGCTTAATGACACTTTTCGTGACAGCGACTGATATGTAGTTGGTTGGTACCTTCTCTCCATGCAGTGAGACATTATCTACTAGGACTTTTTGATCGATTTTTTTTTCTTTTGAAAGATTTTGAACCGATCTTTCAAATAAAGCCATTTTCGAAAACCGAAAAAACAGGTGCGCAGCCGGAATAATTTTTTCCTTCAAAATTTTCAGAAAAAAAATATCAGCTCTCCTCAATTTTCCATTTTCCATTTTTCTCATTTTATTTCGATTTCTGCTCCATTTGAAAGATCTGCTCAAAATCTTTCAATTGCGGCCAGGTACGATCAAAAATATGCATCGGATCTCATTTTACCTATGGGAGAGAAGATCCTAGCAAATCGAAAAAATCGGTCGTGGTCCATAAAGGGTTAACCAAAAGAAAACCGACGCAGGAGCTTTTCTTGGAACTGTTTTATTCTCCTCACCCCAACAACAACATCACATTCAGAAAAACACTGTTTTTTCGTTTTTATTCGCTTTCTTTTCTTCTTCCTCACACTTTGTTACTGTGAAGAAAATTTTTTTCGTTTCGGTCGCATACTGCGAGTTTTCCTGGATGCGCAGGAAAAATGACTGGGGAGTGTTGGTGGCTCCGTGACGCCACAGAGCCGGCACACTTCGTTGAGTGCCTCACAAAACCTAAAAATTACTTATTTGCTTTTATCTATTGTCTTCACGCTTTATCGTTGTTGTTGGGGTGGGAAATAAAATGTTTTCTCTGTTCATTTGTCCCCACCCACCCCACCCTCCCCACCCCCTCACAGCTAGCCATTGTAGAACGGAACACAACAAAACATGGCAGATGGGAAATACCCCTGGATGCAAGAGACGTATAAAGGCCAAGACATGCAGGTGCCGGGTAGCGGGCCTTACAACGCTGTGATGCAGAACGCAGCACCGTACCAGAGGAAAGTCGATCCTTTTTGGCAACAACTAGGTGCAGCGCCACCTGCTGCAGCGCCACCTGCTGCACCTACAGTCTCGGTTTTCACAACAGCAGTAACAGCTGTTGTTGATGCTGTAACAGCTGTTGTTGCACCTGCTGTTCCACCTGTTGTTCCACCTGCTGTTACAGCTGCTGCTGTAAAAGCTGCTTTAACAGCTGCTGTAACAGCTACTGTTACAGATGCTGTCCCACCTGCTATTAAATCTGTTACAGGTGCAGTAACATTTCTTGCCTCGACTGCCGTTCATGCTGCTGCAGAAGAGGATGCAAAACGATTACGCCTAGCAATGGAGGCACTGGCAGCTGACGATGTATACTATTCCGTGGATGCAAACACAACTGACACAGCCCTCCGCGCCTTCATCCAAAGCCAAGAACTGCCTTTGGGTGACGGTCCCGGTGTGTACTTCATGGGGGCCGCGTTGATGGGCGTCACGGCCCCTCTCTTTGCTGTTGTGGAGACCATCAGTGGTACACCGCCCACCTATGACTACGAAGGCGTGTACTCCACCCAGAAGGAGGCGCAACGGGACCTGCACCTCCAGAAAAAAGCCAACGAAAAAAGAAAGCTTGCAGTACGCTGTGTGTGGTTCGACAAGAGAGCGCACGACCACATGGACCTCTGCTACCCATCCCGCCGTGCCACTCTGTGTCACGCGAACTACAGGATTGAGGCCCATTTCCTTCGTCACCACAAAGCGACCAGCCTATCTGACGACTGGCGTCGCTACTATGAAAGCGACCGCAGGGACGAAGACCTCCAAAAAGACTTAATCCAACGCGTGGAGGACATGCCTCTTCTGCCTGAGATCCAGGCTAGCCTTGATGCTGTCACAGCGTCTGTGACTGCTGTGGCAGATGCAGCGCGTGAGGCAGGTGCCTTCGTGATGAGCGACTTTCTCGCTGACGACAACCTCCTTGCAGCGGGCGGTCCAAACGAGTTTCGAAAGTGGGTAGATCTGACCAAGCACCACGACCCGCTGGGCATCTTCAACGACAAGGTCAGGGTCGACACGATGGTGCTCTACGTGAACAAGCGCTATGTAAAGGTGGTCGCGAAAAACCGAAACCTTTTCTGCTGCAAGAAGCTGCTTGTGTTTGTGTGCAACACAGAAAGCCCGGAGCTCCGCAACCACATCATCCCTCGCCAGTTTGGGCCGATGCTTTTCTCCGCCCTGAGTAGAGAACGGTGCAACCATAGGGCAAGGCGCTCTGTGTCCGTGGCCTGCTCCCCTGGGGAGTGGACGCTCGAGAGGATGGCGCAGTGTGCTGACAGAGACCTCCCCATGGTTGTGCTGGAGGGGAGTGGGCGGTACGCAAACATATGGTCGGAGCTGTGGACACAACATGCGTCGACGACGTTTGACCCGCTCAAGGTGCAGAAGATGCTTGACATGGGCGAGAGAGCTACTGTCCTCGACGTCAAGAACGTGCGGATTGTGCTCCGTCAGGCTGTGCTATCCATCTACAAAATTTCACAAGGATCACCAAAGGCGCTTCATGACCTGGTGCTAGCAAGCTTGAAGAAAGACGACCTTATTGAGCAGGCCCGAGCAGCTCATGCCCGCTACAAGGCGACGTCTCTGCGGTACGCCTGGTGGTATCGGTTGTTCTTCTATGTGGTTCTGTTCCTGAGCTTCGCTGCGACAGTGCTGGCGCTCACCCTGAGCCCGACGGAAACGTCGATCTTCTTGCTTATCCTGATACCAGCGATTGTCACGTTCTTCGAAAGTGTGGAACGCTACTTCAACGCTGCGACGGTGTCTGTGGCATGTGAACGTGCCGCAGGTCTTGTGGACAAGGAGCTGTACTTCTACCGTACTCGCACCCTGGACTACTCAGAAGCGAAGGTGCAGAGCAAGGCGCTCCTCGAGGGCAGCACACCGCACAACGTCCGCACCGACCAGTTCAACGCCGTCCTCTTCAACATCAACCTTGTTGTCGAAGCGTCGGGCGCAGCGTGCAGGACGGTAGAACCAGGCGACGACGATATTCTCGATATCCTCGACGGCACACAATACGTAAATCACAGAGTAAAAGGCAAAGTTCCCAAGGTGGCCTGGAAGATCCGAAAGTACAAGTGGGGCGGGGTGGGGTTGAACTGGTTCAAGTATATCGCAGTGGCGGCGGGAACCATTTTAGGCACGCTGGACCGAGTCAAATGGGTGGCATTGACGATTGCCGTCGACGTGATGATCACCCGCATCCTCTTGATGCACCGGGTGCAGACGGTGCGTGAATCGAACAGCAAAGCTGCCTTGATGCTTGAAGAGATGGAAACGTGGTGGGAGTCGCTGTGCCCAGAAGAGAAGAAGCAGCAGAAGAACCTCGACACCCTCGTTGACTCCGTTGAACAAGCCTTGGCGGACACCTTGCCGGGCGCGCCAGAGTTGTCCAAAAAATGAATAGAATATTGGGTCGAGTTACCATCTTCAAGAAGCCAAATGCTATACACGTGTACATCCTGTCTAGGTGGTGTTCGCAGAGATGCGTTGAGAGTGCCTTCGAGAGGGATGTTGTCCAGCATATGTGTGTGCACGTTCGTATCTTTTTGTTGGTTTAGTTTGCTTTTTACCTCACCCTCTGTGCAGGATGTGCATCCAAAGGTGCCATGCTCTGCTAGCAGTAGAAGAGGAGAGGGAATGTGTGCTCTCTTCCTGCAACCAGCTCCTTCTTTCCCCACGTCATCCCCTATAACATCCCTGCATCAACGTTTCTGTGGGTTCTTTTGGAAGATGCGTTGGGACCCATCTTGTGCCCATTAATCTTTCTTCTGCTTCTTTCTGAGGCGTGCTCGTGTTTGTAGTGTTGTCTTTGCATCTCTTTGGATATCAGTAACTTTATCTGGCGTATCCCTCTCTGTCTATCTATGAATGAAACAGCTGTTTGGCTGACTTGGTCAGCACTTTCATGTTTTCTTTCTTTTTGCTGTTAGATTTCTTTTTCTCTTTTTGCTTTACCCTCTGCATGATGTGCTGCCGAAAGGCCATCGTCTGTTGAACATGAAGTCGACGATTCGTTTTTGCGTTTGCTTCCAAAACTAGAAATTCTGTTCTTGGTGCTCTGGTTCCCAGGAGAGGATTCCTTAGGGAAACGTGCATGGAACACCCCCTCTTTCTTCGTAGTGCTGTTGTTTGTTGCAAGAAACGTCTTCACTTTGTATCTGAAGAACAGGGCCCAGTATACCCACACCGATGCCTGGTAAGTGTACGTAGGCGAAGCGACCTCATGCCAACAAATATTGTCCCTGTCTCCCCAACCACGTACACACCACTCACAGGGCACACATCAGTGCAGGGCGTTATGGGAAAGGTCAAAATCTTCGCTGTGGACAGCAAGGATGTCGATGGTTTGAGCGATGAACTAGCGAGTGAACCTGGTTTCGATTGGGTGCTCGAGAATCTTAAATATGACCCAGAGAGCGACAAGAAAAAAAATGCCAGTCCAGAGAAGAGCGACGCTGTCAATGATGGTTTGCAGGACGGACAGGTGTATGCACCTCAGCAGAGAGAGAACAAGGCCAGGCCAGGTATTTACCTGATTGGAGAGTCGCTCATAGGTATCACCACACCACTGTTTGCTGTCGTTGAAAAGCTTGACCGGCACAAAGTTAACGAACTTGCCCTCTGCAACTCCTACGGTGCTGCTGCACATAGACTTGCCCTTGAGAAAGAACGCCGACCGCCTTCACTCACGGAAAACCTGGGCGTCAAATGCGTCTGGATGGATCAGCGTACAAAAGCGATGATGGACGCTTTCGGAGATGAATCAATAAACTGGGACTTGCACATGCTCGAGGCCTTCATGAACAAAACTTCAGGGCACGAACCCAATCTTCTGGAGGACACGAAATCATGGCGCAAATGGGAGACTGACACAAACGCGTTATTAGATCAAAAGACCCATGCAACGGATGCAGCAAAGGCGGAGGCAAAGAAGCTGGCAGATAAATTGCAAAGTGTCATCCCCATCCCGCACCGCCAGCAGCAACGCGACCTGCTGTTCCAAGTCTCGAGTTCCCTCGCAGCAGTGGCGGCAGTGGCGGAGCAAACACATTCGTTCATTTTGACCGAACTCGTCATACCGAAGGACTTCATCGGAGAAAACAAAGAAGAGATTGTTAAAGTCATGAGGCGCTGGGGGGATGTGTGTGAACACGTGCCGTTCATGATTTTCCAGCATTACATCGAAACAGATGCTGCACACCTGCCCCTGATCCTGTACGCACCCAGCAAGTTTGTCACAGGGAGGGAGGACGTCATAAGCGGCGCGCTCGAAGAAATCTTTACCTCAGAAACTATCGTGCTCATCACGTACCCCGTCCTCGTTGACAAAGCCGAGTTTGGCCCGACGCTCCTGGCGGCCCTCGCAAAACTCGTAAAACTGGACGAACTCCGGTCGGAAAAAACGAAAACCCAATATAAGCCAAAACAAAACAAAGACGATACTGATGTCGAAAAAGAGGGGGGAAAACAAGAAGAAAAAATAACCCCTACCCCGACTGTCTCCGTCATGTGCTCCTTTGGATCAAGGGGTCTCTCGCAGATGGCGCAGTGTGCTGCGAAGGACCTCCCCCTTGTTGTGCTGGAGGGGAGTGGGCGGTACGCAAACATGTGGTCAGACCTGTGGCCGCAACGAACATCCAGATCTATCGACGATCTGATGAAGGCCAAGATGGAGGGGCTGAGCGGGAACGTGCTCACTGGAGATGAGCTGGAGGACATACGCACTGTACTGGGTGCAGAGGAGCTGCACATCCACAAGATGGCGAACAACTCTGGGGCACTCGAGACGCTACTTGGCGCTGAGCTTCAAGAGCGCGACCTTCTTTTGCATGCTGCAGGGATCCAGCGGAGAGTGTACATCGACACATGGTGGAATGACACAATGCCGCAGCTGTTTCTGATTTGCACGAGCATTTTGATAACTTTTGTTGGCACTGTTCTGACGATCGTGGCCGCCGTGAGTGGCGATGTTCCGTCTTATGCGCTCGCAATTTTTCCGACATTGGTTGTCATGTTTGAGAGTGCTGAGGGGTACCTGAAGACGTCGGCAACAACAGCAGCTTGCTGGAGGGCGGCAGGGCTTGTGGAGAAGGAAATGTTCATGTACCTAGCACGGGTGCTGAAGTACTCGGACACTTCTGTGCAGGAGGAGGCCGACCGCGACCTCATTTCCCTCAGCACCGTGCGGAAGAGGCGTCTTGAGGCTGAGCTAAAAAAAATACGTACAGCCGTGCACGCAGCGGGTGTTGTCCTGCGTACAGATCTAGGCATCCTTCATAATTTTAAAATAGGGGTGAGAAGATTTTTTGGAGCAGACGAGGAAAGACTGCAAAAAGAAGAAGCAGAACGTATTGAAAAGAAGATCAAAGAGCAAGAACGTCGGTTCCAGAAACTCCATCTGGGTAAGAAGAAGTTCTCCGCCGACGATTACGTGGGGCTCCGAATGGAAAAAAAGCGGAACGAGGCTGAAGATAAGGCACATAGGATGTTTTGGTGTGGCGTGCTCTTCGAGGTGACGAAGTACACCTCCGTCGCTGTCGGGACTGTCTTCGCAGCGCTGGGCGACAACGAGTGGGTTGCGATGACAGTTGCCGCCAACATTGTGCTCAGCCGTCTCTCCACGCTGTTCCGTATTGAGGAGTTGCGCCACGCCTATACAAAAGTGGCGTCCACCCTGCAGCACGAAATTACCCGTTTGGATCCTTTGTCACAAGAGCCGCAGAAGCAATTCAACGAGATGGTCGGGAAAGTCGAACAGGTGTTGGAAACTGTCCTGCCGGGGGCACCAGGCCATGTCATGTGAAACCCAACGAAGTGCAATAAATTTGTCGTCGTGAATGCATCTGAAACATGCAAATACTTCCACCGCTCCCGTTTTCCTCACCACAGCTTTCTGAGCGTTTCTGTGTGGTTCTGTGTTTTAAAAATGAAGTTTGTATTTTCTTTTTGTTGATTTTGTTTGCTTTTTACCTTCCCCCCTGCAGGATGTGCATCCAAAGGTGCCATGCTCTGCTAGCAGTAGAAGAGGAGAGGGAATGTGTGCTCTCTTCCTGCAACCAGCTCCTTCGTTTCCCTACGTCATCCCCTATACCTTCCAGCCACCACCACCCTCCCCCCCTTGTCTTCTCCCCACACGGCGGGGTCCGCACACCCCGAGGGTCCGTAAAACGGCATGTTAGGACACTCCCTCTTTACGGAGTATCATTACGTACCCTAGGGTACGTAATTACGTACCCTAGGGTCCGTAATTACGGAGCCTCCCAGGGAAAGGGACTCTCGAAAAAATTTTTTTGCCCCCGTTTAGGGCTAATTTCGACGATTTGAGGCCATTAAAAGCAAAATTTGGCACTTTTGAGCATCTGTGGGGGTCTAAAACGCAGTTTAGAGTACCACAATTTTTAGTGGGTTTTACCGAAAACAAGTCAATTTTTGGGCCGAAAAAAAATTTTTTTTGACATCACAAAATTGCCCTTGGTGGGACTATGTGTCCTCAATGCTGGGCGAAAAATGCAAATATAGCTATTTTTAACTTTCACACACAATTTTAACGGGTTTTACCTGTGTATCTGTGTACCTGTGTACAGGATATTTGTTGTGAAAGACATCTTCCACCATGCATTGAGGAGGGTAAGACAGTGGTCGCAGTTTGTACTTGATAGCATTACAACATTTAACTTCTCCACGGGGGTCTTGGGCCGTTCACTCGGTTATACCTTGACCAGCGGAAGAGGCCTTTTTGGTCTCTAGAATATCCGGTATTCCCGAACGGAGGCGCACTTTGTGTGTTACTACGACCTGGCAATTTCCAGCAGTAGGTTAAGTAATCTTTCTTGTAAATTGTTGGATCATTATCTCCTCAGTGCATGAATGCCCCACGTGACTGGACACTTTTGTGTTTGTCATGTGGAGCTGTGGTTGCTTTTTCACGACTTTTTTCCTTGTACACCAGTGTATCGTGTACCGGGGTACCTGGGCCGAAAATACACCAGTACCCAGGTGCCTGGGTGCCCAGACACACCACTGTACCCAGAATCCAGTCTCCCACCCAGAAAACCTACTCATACACCAGAAAAGTGAAAATAGCTACTCGATCAGAAAAGTCGGCTACTCGACCAGAAAAGTAGCTGGGAAAAGTTCAGAAAAAGCCAGAAAATTTCAACAAAATGCATTTTTAGGTTCTCGAAGACACTGGGTACTGGGTACTGGGTACTGGGTACTGGGTACTGGGTACTGGGTACTGGGTACTGGGTACTGGGTACTGGGTACTGGGTACTGGGTACTGGGTACTGGGTACTGGGTACTGGGTACTGGGTACTGGGTACTGGGTACTGGGTACTGGGTACTGGGTACTGGGTACTGGGTACTGGGTACTGGGTACTGGGTACTGGGTACTGGGTACTGGGTACTGGGTACTGGGTACTGGGTACTGGGTACTGGGTACTGGGTACTGGGTACTGGGTACTGGGTACTGGGTACTGGGTACTGGGTACTGGGTACTGGGTACTGGGTACTGGGTACTGGGTACTGGGTACTGGGTACTGGGTACTGGGTACTGGGTACTGGGTACTGGGCACCCAGAGAAAGCACCTTAAAAGCAGCGAAGGCGCAGGTTACGGGGAAGACAAGGTATGTAATTATGTTTAACTTTCAGTTACTAGTGAAGATTGAACAAAAAAATGCCGCATATTTCAACTTGTTCGTGTTTTCAACTCGAAATAAACGCGTAATGTTCACACTATTAAATAGCTATTTTTTTACGCACCAATCATTTTGTGTCACCTCATGACATGAAGGAGGAAATAGAAACAAAGCATTTTGAACACACTTGCGGTTCTGGGGACGAACCGCGCTGCAGAGCCACTCCTCACCAAACAGGTCGAGGTGTGTGCGTTTCACCACAACCTCTCCCATGGGGTTTATCGTGTGATGAGTGTTACGTTTCTATTTGGTTCCACAGGCGCTCGTTACCTGCTTCACATAATTCACCTCGCTTCACTCGAACCATTTGTGCAGCAGGTCACTCTCTCGACCTGTAGCGTGGAAAAAATCTATCTTATTTCACGGCAATAAATAGCCTTTTTTATTAACCTCACCTTTCCCGACTACTACGTTTGTATACCATAACTTAATCACACCCCACATTTACACTTATACAGGATCGTGAAGTCTGAACTGCACCCGCGATTGCGATGAGAAGCTTCACCGCGGTCCGACATTCAACAACTCAAAATCTACCCGCATCAATCTATTCTGAGTTTGCGGACGAAGATCTGGGTGGAGGGGGGGTGGGTACACTTAGTCAGTCATTGCTATAGCCATTAACCAAGGGAGCATAGCTAGTGCAAGAAATTCGACTTTGGAAACCTTCCGGAAAGTCTGTCCTCTGCTTGCGGAGGACTAGACACAAGAAAATATTGCGTTCCCCCAGAAAACCAGTGCACAATTCACACTCCTTGTGGGTGGTCTTGTTGCCTTTTTGGTCAACAGTAATTTTGGCCCAGGCATGCTCTTGAAGCATGACAATTTAGTGTGTATGGGGCAGGGTGTTGTTTTGTTCTGAATTCTCTTTGTTATAACATCTAAGTCAATCGCGGGTGGTGGTTTGTGTAGCGTGAGGCACTCTTTTTAACAAACTTCCTGCGGCTGCTAAAGCGTTATTTCTTCGGATTTAACAACGTACAGCGTAACATAGTGGTTTAGCCTGGTCGACACAACCTTTGATAGCTATGGGATAACCAACCCCCTTCGACCCCTTGTGGGTTCACTGAACAAGCCCTAGTGGTAGTTAAACGCGATTGACATTTACATTCCTAAAGATGAAAGAACAAGACAACACTTCTGTACCCGCGCATCAAAATTGTGGAAAACTTTGCACCCCAAACACCCTCAACAACGCCCGCCAAAAGGCGCCCCTTGTTGCTGGGACTTGGTTCTCATTGATACACTGCACAGCAGGCATTCCTCTGAGTCCAACGCAGTTTGGCCTGTCTGCAGCGTTGCACCGAAGGTGCACGAAGACAGGGTCTGGTGGTAAATTTTGCGTCTCGCATTCCCTCAGGGAAGTTTAAAAACTCTTGAGCTCGGTTTGTTGTCAAAGACATATTCCACCATGTATTGAGGAGGGTAAGACAGTGTTCGCAGTTTCTACTTGATAGCATTACAACATTTAACTTCTCCACGGGGGTCTTGGGCCGTTCACTCGGTTATACCTTGACTACCGGAAGATATTCTTGAGGCCTTTTTGGTCTCTAGAATATCCGGTCTTCCCGAACGGAGGCACACTTTGTGTGTTACTACGACCTGGCAATTTCCAGCAGTAGGTTAAGTAATCTTTCTTGTAAATTGTTGGATCATTATCTCCTCAGTGCATGGTGGAAGACGTCTTTGACAACTAACCGAGCTCACGACTTTTTTCGGTATGTAACTTGGGATAGGCCCACATGATCATGGTCTATCATGTGGTACCTGTGTACCACTCGGTTTGCTCCCAGGGCTTTTCGACCAGCAGTCACACATCCAAACAGTGATTTCCCACCTTAAACCACGTAATTACGTACCCTAGGGTCCGTAATTACGGACCCGGGTCCGCACTTGAGGGTCCGTAAAGAGGGTCCGTAAAATTTACGGACCCTCGGGTGTGTGGACCCCGCCGTGCACACACGTGTCGTGTAGAGAAGCACGTGACACACTGCCAATAACATTAACAATAACAATGCAGAGCATCCTTGCTGGGTGTATACACGTTTTGCAGAAAAAAAGTAACCAGGGGGGTTTCGTGTGAGGTTCTCCTCCGCTCATTTTTTCCCCGATCCGCACAACCTCCCGACATACCCTTCCCCTCCCCTGCTAGCTCCACCTCACACACACAGATCACACATTGCCAAAAAATATCAAAAATATCAAAAACCACTTTTTTGCATAAGGACAACACTGGTAGGGGCGGTCTGCACTCATGTTGCCGCTACTTGCATGCCTTTCGGTGGCAATCAATTGCTATCAGCGTGGGACCACTGCAAACGAGCAATGCATTGGTTTACCTGAGGACGATTGCTTGACGCCTTCTGCAACATTTCCGACTCTTCGAGGCTGCAAGTGGTCCAGTTCGGGTAGTGGTACGTGCACATCTGTGTGCGCACATTCGTACAGGAAGGCACCCACTTTGGATGAAGATGGTAAACTTCACTTTATTCAACTTCAGAAAGACCACTGCTACGAACGAGCTGGAGCGGCCTCCGTAGGTGTGTGCATTGCACCTTATTCCATGCAGGGAGGGTCTGCCGAGGAGAACGCAGCGCTCCTGGAAAAATTTCCTGGTGTGCTGGGCTATGTTGACGACATCAGCATCGTCTCCAAAACACTCATCCCGACAGACGTCTACACGTTTCGCAGCAACGAAGACGTTACAATTTTTTGGAGGGACTTTAAGTTGGACGATGTGCGTCCAAAGGGGACTGTGATCTTCACCATTGCAGGAAAAGGGGACACGCTCAGTGTAAAAGTAGTTAAAAATGGTGCGTCCCTCACAGTCTCACCCCAGTCGGCACAACAAGTCACCGTTACATTGAAGGATAAAATTGATCTGCATCAGAGTATCGAAATTGTATTCAATGCTGGAGGGGATGATGATTATGAACGTGCGATTCAGGCCACGTTCAAGGGGGTGACTAAGCATGCGAAGCTTTACAAAAATACTGTTGTTATTGCACCACGGGAAACTAAGGACTTCAAAGAGATGTTCTTGACTGAGGACCCTGACCGCATCATGACGCCTGCCTTCGAGGCTGCGACCGCACTGAACATTTACTTCAAGACTAAGAAGCACTTCATTTCCCTTCAGGCGCTTGCGGCGCTGGCAAAGAAGCGGACAGCAGGGGAAGAATTCTCACCCGCAACACTTCACGGCATTCCGAGCCCAGCGATGTATTGGTTCCCCGATGGTCTGTTCGATATTCCCAAAATCGGGAATTTTCCGTACATAAAGGATGGCAAAACTAAATACTTACCACTGGACGTCCCAAATGACGAGTACGAGGACATCCTCGACACGTTCCCAGAAGAGGTAACGTCGGCTGCGTCTGGCGGGTCGTACAACCCCTTTGGGCGCTTTGCATCCGATGTCGATATTTATGTCCACCTCATTATGGGAGATGATGTTAAGGAGGACTTCAAGAAAGCAATGAAGGCCAGCATCGAAGAGAGCGTAGGTGACCAGACGCTCCTGATTAAGTACACTCGCACCGAACAAGAGACGAACACTTGTGAATTTAAACTGGGTGGTCCTGCTTGAGCAGAGTTTTTGTTGATCCCAGGTGCTGAGACTGAGGGCCGGATGGGCTCGTCTTTCATGGGTTAGAGTTCTTGTGGTCTCTTGTGTGGATTGAGTATTTATGCTCGGATGTTTTTCATGCTCTCTCTGTGCTGTTTGCACACTGGTTGCTGTCTTTTTTTTGTTGCACGAAGACAAATGAGTTTGTACTTGCGGTACTTGTGTTACGATCTTGGTCGATCACTCGTGGATTAGACAGAGCACTTGTCGCTCGCCTGTCCTGGGCACAAAGTACGGGATGCTCGGGTCTTTTTCGTGTTTCTTTCACTCCCCCCGTTACTTAATGCTGGGGAGTCTTTTTCTTACGTAGTACTCTTGTGTCTCTTAGTGGATCGAGTACTCGATGCTTGTTCTACGTTTCATGTTTTTTCATACGTTATTTCTGCTACGCTCAACGTGGCATTCTCATGGCGTTTCTCTGACCCCTCCCTTTGGAGGACGTATGATTGCTGTTGCTCTGACGGCACATAGCCAATTGGCGTGTTGCCTCTTCTTGCCTTTCTCTTGTCTTTGTCAGATATTAGAAAAAATATGTAAACGTCTCAAATTTAAAACCCCTGTTACCTGTGTTGTCATTGTTTCCCTAGTTTCGAGTGCGAAACGTTTCTCCATGTATTGCACGGGAAACAATATGACAAACAGGTACAGGGTGGTTCCGTGTATATCATAGAACCTGGCACCTTGTGTGTCTCCCAAAAACCAAAAGCGTTGTGTGAAGTTTTGAAGGAAGGAAAAATAAAATTCTGAACAAGAAGCTTGTTGACCAACGTCCTACCCAGGTGACGAAGCCTAGTTCCACAGACAAAGGTGTACTCATGCTGAAAGGGAGATTTTGCCATCCTTGACGCAGCACAGACACGGTATTTTTCCTACACTTCTCGTGGTTTTGTCAATGACACCTTTCCTCTCTCCGCACGACTCTTTCCACAACACACCATGGGCAGTGTTTCGTGCTAGGAAGTACCCACATTTAATCACACAACCGCTTACCTTCCCATTCCCACCCCTCACCCCTCACAAACAGATCACAAATTGTCTGCCTTTTAATTTTACATTCGAAAAAAGATAACACACACGAAGGAGGTGTTCGGCAGTGATGTTGCCACTGCTTGCGTGCCTTTCGCTGGCAATCAATTGCTATGTTCGTGAGGAGCATGACCTGACGAACAACGGGTGCGGTAGCATACAGGACGGGGAGGAGTGCTTGCGGGCGCATACCGATTTCACAACCCTTCGTAGCTGCAAGTGGAACAATGGTGACTGCAAGTCTGTGTGCGCAGATTCTCACAAAGAGTATGCGGAAGATGCCTTCGCCGTACGTCTTCCGAAAGACCACTGCTACAAACGAGAGGGAACCTCCTTCGGTTCGTGCATTGCATATGATTCCATGCAGGCAGGCTCTGCCGAGGAAAACGCTGAGCTCCTGAAGATTACTGCTGTGAAGACATACGTGGATGCAATCAACGAGGTGTCAAAAAAGCTTACCCCGACTGACAGACTCACGTTCCACAACAACGAGGAGGTCACAATTGAAGGGGAAGAATTACCTACCTTTGGGAAAACCAAGTTCCTCCAAAAAGGGAAGATGACCTTCAGCGTGGTGCCTTATCATAAGGACGACAAACTAACGATACGAAACGTAAAGGGTGCCTTCCCAGTCACAGCCGAAGGCAGGACTGTAACATTGAGGGAGAAGGTTAATAGGGAACAATTCCGTGAGAATATCATCCTAGTATTCACAGCTGGAGAGGATACTGTTACCACACGGACGATTAAGGCCAAGTGGGTTACGCAAGGGAGGGAGCAGGCCGAGGACAACCTCTCTATTGAACCACGGGGAGAGCAGGACTTCGAAAAGATGTTCACGACTGACGATCCTGACCGTTTCATGACGCCTGTCTTCGAGGATGTGACTCCAAAAAACATTTACTTCAAGACAGCAGATTACTTCATTTCACTCCAGGCACTAGCGCATCTTGCGGTAGCGCGGACAGACAACAAACCCGTCTCAGCCGCCACACTTGCAAAAATAAAAGGGAACGAACCAGTCATGTATTGGGAGGCCGATGGTCTGTTCGATATTCCGTATCTCCGGAACCTTAAAATAAAATGGAAGGAAGGTGTTGACTTTCCCATATTCGAGGAAAAACAAAACCTGGAGATCACTGAGGACTACGAGGACATCCTCAACACGTTCCCAGAGGATGTCCCCTCTTCGTCTGGAGGTGGGTCCTACAACCCCTTCGGGCGCTTTGCATCCGACGTTGCTATTGGAGTCCGCCTCATTATGGACGACGAGGAGACGGATAAATTTAAGAAAACAATGAAGGACACTATTGAGGAGCACGTCGGTGACAAGGAGCATCTTATTGAGTACCTCGAAGAGAAGGACCTCTCTGGGTCCTCGGGCTGGGTGCTGGTCTTCACCGGTCCTGAATTTCACATCTACCAGAAGGAGGCCATCACAAAGAAGTACAGCAACCCCCCCTTCTCCGACACTCTGGATCCAGACGTAATGACCTTCGCCCGCTGCAAGGCCACAGTAGATAGTATCAACAGCCTAGTCGGATCTAAGCAAGAACGCGAGAAGCACATTGAGAATCTGAAGCTTGAGGGCAAGCAGGGTGCAAAAAGGATCGACACCCATATAACAATGGGGGGCCCCTCCGCCAAAGATGTGGCAACAGCTTGCAAGGCTAGCGATGGAGCAGTGTTGAATCAGAAATACGAGTGGCTGCACAGAGTGGGACACAGCCTTGCTGGCAGGCAGACGGACAACCCGAAGAACCTCATGCTCGGGACGAAGCACACGAACTCACACATGATCACCTTCGAGACGCTCCTCTCCCAGACATTCAAATACAATGATAAGGAGTTGAAACCGTGCAAGCTCTTCACGGAGGTGACGGGCGCAGATGATATTCGTTTTGCTCCACAGATGCTTCAGTATACGGTTAAGTCTGGGAAGGGGGACACGCTTGCGCAGCAGGATTTTAAGTTGATGGGTACGTTGCGACCTGCTGTCATGTTGAACGTGTACGTGTACAACTATTTCAGGCACGTGTACGAAAGTACGAATAAACCAATGAAAAGACCTCGCGACGAGGGCGACGAGGGCAGCAAAAAACCAAAGCCCGACACTGACGAGGACGCCATGAAGACCCACCGAGAGGCGACAGTGCTGTCGACAGACGCAACGGCCCTGCAGACGGCACTGGGCCTGAAGGCGCTGACGGGGCTGACGGCTGCGGACAGAGACACCTTCGCGTCTGAGTACACTGCGATGCTGCAGCTGTTCCCCGAGATGGACACAACGTTTGCTGCGGCGGAGGCGAAGACGGGTGCTGCTGTGGCGACGCTGGCCTCGGGCAACGACGTGGCGCTGACACTGCACGCGCTTGTGGTTGGGGAGTACTACTTTGCGGCGTTCCGTGCACAACAGGGGACGGGATCGCTCCTGCCTGTGCTGCCTGGGCTGACGTTTGGGGACCAGCGTCTGCTGGTGATGCGCGACGCTGAGGGCACGACTGAGGTGCACATCTCCTGCACCGTGGGGCTTGGGGACGCGTTCACCTTTGTGCCTGGGCTGGTGTCTCATGTCGGGGGCTTCGTGGCACCGTTTGCGGTGACGGCAGCGGTGCCCAAGTGGTACAGCCTGAGCTCGCTGAACTTCGACGCGTACCTGCGTTTCCGCACACCCCTCCCGCTGTCCAGTGCAGTGCCGTTGTCGTCTGCAGGCGGTGTTACGCTGATGCTCGACAGCGTGACGCTCAGACTGGGTGTGTTCACGGCAGGCACAACGAAGGACGTGAGCCCCTCCTTCGAGGCGGATGGGCGCCTGCGCTGGGGTACGTCTGCTGCGGACGAGGTGGCGTTGTCTGTGTACGGCGGTGCGCATGCCGGTGGTGGCGGCTACTTTGGTGCGGTGGTGGAGGACTGGGTGCACCCCTTCGGCGTCGACGTCACTGTCACACGGGCGGCATTGCAGTTCGACCTCCCGCTCACAGAGGCGGAGATGCAGGTGTCGCTGGATCTGTGCAACATCGAGCTGGCAGGGGCGTACTCCACCACAGACGGCGTCGCGCTGCGTGGTGAGGCAACGTGCGACCTGCAACTGGCGGACGTCGCTGCCTGGTTCGAGGCGCAGACAGGCACGACAGGGCTGAGCATCCCTGCTGAGATGCCGGACATGACGATCACGTCGTTCGGGATGTCGGTGTGCCCACCTAACGGACACGTCTTTGCAAGCGGCCAGTCCTGCTCGTCGGGTGTGCAGCTGTGGGGGACGGCAGCCACACCGGGCGGTGCGACAGTTGCAGTGCACGTGGAGATGGACCAGAGCCGCCTGAGTGTGTCGACGACAGTGGCAGACTTTGCGGTGACGGACACGATTGTGCTGCGGAAGGCGCATCTTGCGTTCTCGCTTGGGGGCGGTGTGCCTGCTGTGGTGCAGCTGTCGGCATCGTTGGCCCTGTCCTCTGTGTCGCTGTGGGTTGAGGGTGAGTACGAGGCCGGGAGTGTGTTCCTGCAGGCAGGGATCAGCGACGTCACGCTTGAGGACATTGTGGCGCTTGGTGCGGAGCTGACTGGCGGGAGCGTGTTCACAGTGCCGAGCGACATGCCGGACCTGACGCTGACGACGCTGGAGCTGTCTGTGTGCACGTTCGAGGCGGACGCACGATGCACGAAGGGGGTGACTGTGCACGGTGCTGCGACGCTGGAGGGGGTTGCGGTGGACCTGGTCATCACCATCACACCTGAGGAGATCAGCTTTGTTGGGACTGCAGCAGACGTTGCGATTGGGGAGCTGACTGTGGACACCCTGGCCTTGTCGGTGACGTTCCCGAGGGGCGGCGGGGCAGGGTCGGTAGCGCTGACTGCGGCGGGGGCTCTGCAGGTGACGGACACTGTGGGGTTGACGTTGGAGGGGGCGTACTCGAAGGCGGACGGGTACTCGCTGACGGGGGGCGTGGACGGGGCGGTGAAGGTGCGCGACCTGGTGGGTGCACTGTACGCGCCTGCCCGAGGTGGCAGCGGTGCGGACACACCGACCCTGAGCAACCTGCAGGCAACGCTGACGAAAACAACGAGCCCTGCCACGTTTTCTGTGTCTGCGTCTGGGGAGGTGACACACATGACACTGGCGGGGATGTACGCTGCAGTCACGGGGGACACCTTCCCTGATGTGTTCCCCGGCCTTGGAGACCTGGGTCTGTCAGGTGCGGTGGTGTCGGTTGCGATTGAGGACGGCGGGGTGGCGGTGTCTGTGGCGACGACGACGCCCATGAGTGTGCCGCTCTTCGGTGGTGAGGCAACACTCTCGTTGGAAGGCGCACGCAACAACCGGGGCGAGGTCTCTGCTGTCGGTGCGCTGACGTGGGAGGCCGACAGCGAGGACAGCAACTTTGCGATGCGCAGCCCCGAAGGCAAGGGCCTGTCGATCAGCGCCGGGTACTTGGGCGGCGGGGTCGGTGTGCAAGCGTCGCTGCCGCTGATGATCTGCATCCACGACTGCAGCAAGCCGCAGGCGGAGAAGCAGATTGTATACATCATCGGGGAGCTTGGGATTGAGATGAGTGGACAGGATGTGATGCTTGCTGGGTCGCTGGAGATGCAGGGGAAGCTGACGAAGCTGTTTGGGGTGCCGATTCTGCATGTTGCGGACGTGCTGGTGGCCATCAAGGTGGAGCTGCGGACGCGGCGTGTGGACGAGGTGAAGCTGGCGGGGAAGCTGGAGCTTGGGACGATGGACAACTGTGCGGTGGCGACAAGCACACGGTGCATCCGTGCTGAGGGGCGGCTGGAGATCTACACGTCTGCACCGCAGAACAACCTTGTGGAGCTGAAGATCAACTCGCTGACGCTGGGGAACATGTGGGACGTGGCTGGGGACTGGATCACAGTACTGCAGTCGATCCCGATGCCGTCTATCCTGCGTGACCTTGGGATCCAGTACCTTGAGAAGCCTGGGCTGGTGTGTCCGGACCAGAACAACGAGGACTGCTTTGCACTGCTGCGCTACAAGGCGTCTGAGGGGCTGACAATCAAGGGGCAGCTGAACTTCTGGTTTGGGATGAAGTTTGGTTTGGATCTGCGGGTGGGCCCGTCGGAGTTCTTCCTGCGTGCAACGCTGCAGGACATGACCTTGTTTGGGCTGTTCGAAATCAAGGACGTGCTGCTTGAGATCACAGACGCACCAAGCTTCAAGCTTAAGGGTGCGCTCTCTGTGAAGATGCTTCCGATGAGCGCCTCGCTGGACGCAACAGTGAACTCGGAAGGCATTGAGTTCCACACAGAGGTGAGCTTCTTCAACTTCATCAAGCCCAAGGTGGACGTGAGCATCTCCTTTGTGCGGAACGACTTCAGCATTGCGATCCACGACTTCAGCGTCGGTGTTGTGAACATCAACGACATTGTGGTCAAGAGCAACGACGCTGTGGGGTTCGTCCTGAAGGCAGATGTGTCGTTCATGTACTTCCTGAGCCTGTCTGTGGATGTGGCGATCAACGACCATGAGGCCTCGTTCACCGCTACAGTGAAGACACCTGTCATGAACGTCGGGTGCACGGCTGTGTCGCAGACGGGGAGCGACAGCTTCAGCCTCAGCTTTTCCTTTGAGTTTGTTCTGTTTGAGAACCTTGCGAAGGCTGCGAAGGCAGTTGGGAAGGCGATTGTGGCTGTGGGGAAGGCCATCGGGAAGGCGTTTGCTGCTGTCGGGAACTTCATTGGCGGCCTGTTTGGGAAGAAGGAGGTGTACGACACACCTGCACAGCGCGCCGCATGCAATCAGCGTCGTATCAACGAACAGTCGCTGTACTCGATCCTCCACTACTTCACTGCGGAGGCCCTTGGGGACCAGGATCTGGACCCCGAGTATCTGCTTGACCAGATGGAGTCGCACCGCATGCACACAAGGTACATCAACCTGGCGGCGTACCAGCACACCTCGGACTACGCACAGCTGCGTCACAACCATTACAACCTGAACAGCTACTTCGTGCTTCAAGGAGGGAACTTCCCTGCCTCCTTCTGCCACGGTGTGACGGTGGACACAATCTACGGCTGCCAGGTGGAACAGGACGACGGGAAGGACGACAACGACTGGCTGGTGCTGACCTCCCCACAGGGCGCGAACCCGAACAACATGAACTGGATGGACTGCGTTGCTGCGGACGCGACACGCTACAAGGGGATGTACGACGCGGCGAAGGCGATGGTAGACGACAAGCGGCGCATGCAGCAGTCCGTGCTCGACGCACAGGGGAAGAGTGGCGACCTTGTTGCCCTTGGGGAGAGCGCAGACCCGGACACGAGCCAGTTTGTGCCGAAGCATGTGCCGAAGTGGTTCAACACGACGATGGGGCACTCGACGGCAGGAGCGGCATACAGAGACGCGTCGGTGCAGGCAATCATCAACTCGTTTGGCCCTGCAGAGAGCCTCGGCCTGCAGGCGGAGGTGCGCACGTTGACGGACCAGGGGGAGCTTCTCGGGGAGATGGTGTCTGTGGCAGGAGTGCTGGACCTGAACCACTGGGAGGACCTGGAGGGGACGCTGCTTGCGGCAGAGCAGGCGATCACGGAGAAGATGTGGGACGTGGTGCACAAGGGGAAGGCGGTGTTGCAGGAGCTGAAGGACAGTCTGCCTGCGCACCACACGACGCTGATTGCAACGGTGGAGACGATTGTGACGGACACTGCTGCCGAGCTGGACACGATTGTTGCAGAGGCGGCTGCAGAGACGCCGCCACAGGCTGTCACGGTGGGTGTGGATGGGAACAAGGTGTCGATCCTCACAGCAGGCAGTCCCGACGAGCTGAGTGGTGCTGCCTCTGTGGCCACCATGGTCGCAGCGACGGAGGCGAAGCTGGTGATCGCACACGACGTGGTACGGTGCGGGCCTGTGGCGAAGACGCACACCGTCGAAGAGGTGCCAGCGTTTGCCGTGTCGGGACGCCCACCATGCGGGTCGCTCTACCTGAAGGTGGTGTGGACGGTGTCGGACACCTGCGGGCAGACTGCGTGGGTCGACCAGTTTGTGGTTGTCGGCCCTGCCTACACAGACGCAACCGGGTGGGTGTCGACGCCGCCGGCACGTGTCGACTTCACAATGGCAGGGTTTGCGGACGTGGCGGCCACTGCACCAGAGGCACACTCGCATCTGGCGGTGGGGACGTACAGGAAGACGCTTGCACACCGGGTGTGGATGGAGGAGTCGGCTGCAGCGCTGGTTGCGGGGACGTGCGAGTGGCGGTACACAAGAACCTGGTTTGCGGCGGTGACAACGGCGGAGGGTGGGTTCTGCCGCACACCCACGCAGCTGCGCTACACACAGGAGGTTGTGGTTGCGAACGACCTGTCCTGGTTCACGCCGACAGTGGCAGTCCCGAGCATCACGCTGCTCTACGACCACAGGACAACACCTGCAGCACAGTTCACTGCGCCTCCCCTGCTCACTGCCGTGCAGCCGACGTACACTGCTGCGCAGGCGTCCAAGGGGCTGCGGTACACATACGACCTCTCGCACACGGACGTGCTGGACGACCCCGTCGTGGGCCCCGTGACACGGACCTGGGTGGTGTCTGCTGCGCAGTGCGGGGTCTCTGGCCTCGGCCCACTGACGTTGACGCAGCGTCTCACGATTGTGTTCCCTGAG
Organism: Rhynchopus sp. YZ270_cl-10; assembly: GCA_964035575.1. Taxonomy (NCBI): domain Eukaryota; phylum Euglenozoa; class Diplonemea; order Diplonemida; family Diplonemidae; genus Rhynchopus; species Rhynchopus sp. YZ270_cl-10. The sequence goes on from OZ037919.1 coordinate 880,815, forward strand.
CCTGAGCTGGGCCCTGCCGTGCCGCAGACGTTTGGGTGTGGGGAGACGCAGGTGCACACGAAGCCGCACGTGACCTCGAAGGTGGATGTGTGCGGGCCTGTGACGGTGCGCATTGTGGGAACAGCAGCAACATCGAACCCAGACCCGCTGGTGCCAAGCCTCTGCGGGTCGCGCTACGAGACAGTCTCGTGGCAGGCCTTCCACCGTGCTGCGTGCGGGGGTGTGGGGAGCAGCGTTGTGTCGCAGCTGGTGACGGTGGTGCCGCAGTTCGCACACACACCGACGGCGGATGTCACTGTGCACACGACGAGTGCGCTGGCCCCTGCAAGCACTGGGGGTGCAGCTGTGCAGGGTGGTGCCTGCGCAACGCCGCTTGCAGTGACCTACGCAGACACAGCAAGCGCAGACGACGGGGCCTGTGGGCAGTGGACAGTGCGGCGAGAGTGGACGCTCGCACCGACAGGCGTGCCGACGCCACCCGGGTGTGTGCCGCTGACGCACATACAGCACATCCACGTGGAGGACCTGGAGGCGCCCGTGTGGACGCACACACCTGACGCAGCTGTGGTGGTGCCGTTCTTTGAGAACTGGCGTGCGGCACACCCTGTGCCACGTGCAGTAGAGACACCGCACGCAGACATGGTGGCGCTTGGGATCGGGGTGTCGCACCCGACGTACCTGACTTCGGAGGACGCTGTGGTGAGGCCGTGGATGGACGCTGTTGTGGAGGGGACGTGCCGGGAGCGTGGGCTGGCGACACTGCACCGCACGTGGACGGCGGGCGACCGCTGCGGGAACGAGGCGACCTTCACACAGGAGGTGATGCTGCAGCACCCGCCGGCAGCGCTGACCTCGACACAGGTGTGGGACGCTGGGGCGGGGCTGCTCGCCTACGCGGCAGGTGTGGACCAGCTCCCTTCTGTGTGTGATGCAGGGAAGCTTGTGTCGACGGCAGGTGCGTACGACGCGCTGGACGGCCTGCAGCAGGCGGAGGAGCCTGCGTGCGACGTGTGGGATGCGCACGGGTGCAGGCGTCTGTCGGCACACATGGGTGCGGACGTTGTGGCTGTGCACCAGGTGCGCCCTGAGTTTGCGACCTTCCCGCCCGACGCAACGACGTACACGAACAGCACGCTTGATGCCTACGACGTGGCGGGCGGCCTTGGGTACCCAACAGGGGAGGCGTACTGCGCAACACCGTTCCACATCTGGCATCGCGACGAGGCACCGGTGCTGGTGGCGTGCGGTGTGTGGACGATCAACAGGGTCTGGAAGGTGCAGCCACACTACCAGGACTGCGGGACCGGGGACGACTACCCTGCAAGCCTGACACGTGAGCGTGTGCAGGTGATCACCGTGCACGACGTGTTTGCACCGCAGTTCGCCTCGACGCCGGCAGCTGAGGTGGCGGTGGCGTTCCTGAACGACTACGGTCCGTCTGTGGCCGGTGTGCCGACGGTTGTGGACGTGGCGACGCACGCAGACATGGCGGCACTGAACCTGACGTCGTACCGCATCAACCTGACCTTTGCCGACACGGTGGCCTTCAGCGCTGCGGGTGCTGCGGGCTGCACGGACGGGCTTGCGGTGGTGGAGCGCACGTGGACGACAGAGGACAGGTGTGGGTCTGCGGATAGCTGGAGGCAGACGATCCGCATTGAGCACCCGCGTCGTGGTGGTGGTGCTGGTGGTGCGGACGAGGAGAGCACGGGTGTGATGGGGCACGCGTCTGGGTTCAAGGTGTTCTCTGTCGGAGACGTGGCGGCGGTGGATGTGGCTGCCGGGAACGGTGCTGTGGGGACACAGGGCGACGTTGTGCTGCGGCGGTCTGTGTTCGGACCTGCGACAGCTGCGCGTCCCGAGCACGCTGCGACACTTGCAGACAACGCGACGGAGCAGTGCGGGGCTGCGGTGGTGGACCTCACGGACGTGGTGGACGAGCTTGCTGAGTTCTCAGACTCGCTGCTGATGCTGCCTGCGAACCTGTGCACGGGGCCGAAGCTTGTGGAGTGTGTGCGCCCTGAGCTGACGACGTCGTGCAGTGTTGTGGCGAACACGACTGCGCCGCTTGCGGAGGCAGTGGTGGACGCTGCCGACAACCTGACGCTGGTGGGGGAGGGACAGGTGTACAACTTCTTCACAATTGACCTGGACACGTGGCTGGTGAAGCAGGAGGTGGAGCAGCGGTCGTGGTGGGACGGGAAGCCGTGGTGGGAGCACGGGGTCGGGAAGGACACACCTGTGCAGAAGCCCTTCATGCGTGTGCGTGCAGGCGGGTTTGTGTTTGTGAACGTTGTGTACGAAGGCATGAGTGGGGACGAGGACACGCTGCGCGACACGCTGTTTGAGGGGGAGAGCCTGGGGCCCGACTTTGTGCTCTTCAACATGAAGCAGCTGTGCAGCAGCAACAGCAGACACGCAGACTGCCACCACCACAGCTGGCACACGTACCCGTGGCACCACCTTGCCTGGGGGCAGCTCAGACACACCTTCGCAAGTCTTCAGTACGGCCACCACAGCAACCGCCTCAACCTTGTCAACGTGTCGCTACCCGGCACACTCCTGACACAGGACAGCTATGTGTCTGTGAGTGTTCTTGACTCTGAGGTGTTTGGGCAGGTTGTGTCTGCAGGTGCCAGGCTTGAGCTTGCCACCACACGTTTCCACTGCAACCTGTTTGTGGCCAATGCTGTTTGCGATGCTGCCCACACTTGTCCGCCGCCAACATCAGCACCAACAGCGGCACCCGTGCCAGTGCCCACTCCCACATGTGACCCAACACCTCTGCCTGCTGTGGACGGCTGGATTGAGTATCCTTGTGTGGACCACGTGAAGGATGTGCCCTACTCGCAGCAAGACCTGATCAATGGTGCCGGTGTTGCCTTGTACGATGCTGCCGGCCCTCTGCCGTACTGCCAGGGTATTTGCTTGTCTGATGCTGAGTGTGTCGGATTCCACCACCACAAGCACGCCAACGGACATGAAGTGTGTGCTTTCTACACCTCCATCACAACATTTGCGAACCCAAACCTGCAGAACGGCACTGGTGGTGTTCTGATGGAACGTGAGGTGACCGTACCACCGACACCGACTCCATGTGACCCAACACCTCTGCCTGCTGTGGACGGCTGGATTGAGTATCCTTGTGTGGACCACGTGAAGGATGTGCCCTACTCACAGCAAGACCTGATCAACGGTGCTGGTGTTGCCTTGTACGATGCTGCCGGCCCTCTGCCGTACTGCCAGGGTATTTGCTTGTCTGATGCTGAGTGTGTCGGATTCCACCACCACAAGCATGCCAACGGACATGAAGTGTGTGCTTTCTACACCTCCATCACAACATTTGTGAACCCAAACCTGCAGAACGGCACTGGTGGTGTTCTGATGGAACGTGAGGTGACCGCACCACCAACACCGACTGCGTGTGACCCAACACCTCTGCCTGCTGTGGACGGCTGGATTGAGTACCCCTGTGTGGACCACGTGAAGGATGTGCCTTACTCACAGCAAGACCTGATCAACGGTGCCGGTGTTGCCTTGTACGATGCTGCTGGCCCTCTGCCGTACTGCCAGGGTATTTGCTTGTCTGATGCTGAGTGTGTCGGATTCCACCACCACAAGCACGCCAACGGACATGAAGTGTGTGCTTTCTACACCTCCATCACAACATTTGTGAACCCAAACCTGCAGAACGGCACTGGTGGTGTTCTGATGGAACGTGAGGTGACCGCACCACCAACACCGACTGCGTGTGACCCAACACCTCTGCCTGCTGTGGACGGCTGGATTGAGTACCCCTGTGTGGACCACGTGAAGGATGTGCCTTACTCACAGCAAGACCTGATCAACGGTGCCGGTGTTGCCTTGTACGATGCTGCTGGCCCTCTGCCGTACTGCCAGGGTATTTGCTTGTCTGATGCTGAGTGTGTCGGATTCCACCACCACAAGCATGCCAACGGACATGAAGTGTGTGCTTTCTACACCTCCAGCACAACATTTGCGAACCCAAACCTGCAGAACGGCACTGGTGGTGTTTTGATGGAACGTGAGGTGACCGTACCACCAACACCCACTCCATGTGACCCAACACCTCTGCCTGCTGTGGACGGCTGGATTGAGTATCCCTGTGTGGACCACGTGAAGGATGTGCCCTACTCACAGCAAGACCTGATCAACGGTGCTGGTGTTGCCTTGTACGATGCTGCCGGCCCTCTGCCGTACTGCCAGGGTATTTGCTTGTCTGATGCTGAGTGTGTCGGATTCCACCACCACAAGCACGCCAACGGACATGAAGTGTGTGCTTTCTACACGAACGCAACGACATTTTTGAACCCGAACCTGCAGAACGGCACTGGTGGTGTTCTGATGGAACGTGAGGTGACCGCACCACCAACACCCACTCCATGTGACCCAACACCTCTGCCTGCTGTGGACGGCTGGATTGAGTACCCCTGTGTGGACCACGTGAAGGACGTGCCCTACTCGCAGCAAGACCTGATCAACGGTGCCGGTGTTGCCTTGTACGATGCTGCCGGCCCTCTGCCGTACTGCCAGGGCATTTGCTTGTCTGATGCTGAGTGTGTCGGATTCCACCACCACAAGCACGCCAACGGACATGAAGTGTGTGCTTTCTACACCTCCAGCACAACATTTGTGAACCCAAACCTGCAGAACGGCACTGGTGGTGTTTTGATGGAACGTGAGGTGACCGTACCACCAACACCGACTCCATGTGACCCAACACCTCTGCCTGCTGTGGACGGCTGGATTGAGTATCCTTGTGTGGACCACGTGAAGGATGTGCCTTACTCACAGCAAGACCTGATCAACGGTGCCGGTGTTGCCTTGTACGATGCTGCTGGCCCTCTGCCGTACTGCCAGGGCATTTGCTTGTCTGATGCTGAGTGTGTCGGATTCCACCACCACAAGCATGCCAACGGACATGAAGTGTGTGCTTTCTACACGAACGCAACGACATTTTTGAACCCGAACCTGCAGAACGGCACTGGTGGTGTTCTGATGGAACGTGAGGTGACCGCACCACCAACACCCACTCCATGTGACCCAACACCTCTGCCTGCTGTGGACGGCTGGATTGAGTACCCCTGTGTGGACCACGTGAAGGACGTGCCCTACTCAATGACGGACCTTGTCGATGGAGGTGGGAACCTTCTGTATGGTGCTGCAGGGCCGCTGCAGTACTGCCAGGACAAATGTCTTGTGGACTCTGCCTGCGTCGGCTTCCACTACCACAAGCAGGCCACCTCGCACGAAGTGTGCGGTTTCTACACTCTTGCCACAACATTTGTGAACCCGAACCTGCAGAACGGCACTGGTGGTGTTTTGATGGAACGTGACATGTGATGGATGCAGAATACGAGACACACTCGGCACCTTGCGACCCTTTGAATATGATTCAAAAGACGTGTTCCGAGTGTCGTTCAGCGTTCTATGTTTACCCCCTAGGTGATGAAGCACTCGAGACTTATGTTCATCTTGCCAACTTTCCCACAACTTTTATTATGACCCAGATGCTCTTAGCATCGTTCTATCAAGTTTTATTTTTATTTAGGTTTTTTCTGGTTCCCCGTCGTGTGTGTCTTTGCCTCTCTGAACTTGACACCCCACACTCTGTTACCTATGACATACGGCGCCTGGAACGGCTTCGTCTGTCGTTGATGTGTTGACAGAAGTGTTGTTCAGAGGCAAGAGACATGCACTCCCACCCATTTCCCTCAACCCCGCTTTGTTGCATATTTTCACATTTTATATGGTCCAGGGACACAGCTACGCATCTCTGTGAGCGACCTCAGAGCATGCAATGCTTGAGGCTTCGTTTCACCTCCAAGTTTTCTTTCTTGTTTGTGCTAGCGATTGTTGTTCCTGGGACCTTGTTATCACGATATCAAAGCTGTTTTTTTCTTTTTTTCTTGCGGAAGTGGTTGATAATTTTGTGCAAAGCACCATTTTCTTTAGGAGGTGTGGGCACATTCATGTCAGAAATTTCCTTTCCTGGTGTGGCTAACTCCAAAAATAAAGTGTAATTTTTGTACTTCTTTTGTATTTTTTTTGTATACCCAAAAAAGGGGTTTTTTTTTATTTTTGGTACCAATTCGTACTTTCCCAATCGCCCCAAGTCATGGCCCAAAAGTTCCTGGCGAAGCCACGGTACGCAACATTTCTGAAAAATGTCGACATAAATTGGCACTGTCGTTGGTAATTATCGTCAGTTCCGTTAAATTTTACCTACGTATTTTGCTAGAACGAAAGTTTCTGGCGAAGCCACGGTGCGCAACATTTCAAAAAATTGCGCTTATATTTGCACATTTGTGCTGAACTATGTCATGGGAAAGGGTGGGTTGCAATCTTGCGCCGCAGGCGCACGGTACGCTACTTTTTTCGTTGGCCATGCTGCATGCTTCCTTCTTCTTTCTCACTCCTCATTGGGTTCTACGAGCTCCGTCCGTAAAATGGTGGGGTCACAACATGCAGCAAAGTTCGCAGCTATGCAAACTGCCCCCACGTTTACTTTGCACTTTACCCTCAGTGGTCAAGTGCTGACCATATTTTACACTAAACCTGAAAATGCCCTGTAAAAACTGACACATGCATTTTAGGTCAAAAATACTCATTTCTCAGCGCAAAGTGACCCCATCACAGCACGCACGGACTCCCGAGAATAGAGAAAAAAAATTTTTCCCCCAATTTTTTGGGGGCCAAAAAAGAAAAATTTCCCCCCGACCCCCCGACTCCGACCCCCCAAAAAGTTTATACAGGGAAATAATTTTTCGCAAAAAACACCCCAAAAATAAAGTGTAATTTTTGTACTTCTTTTGTAGTTGTTTTGTACTGTTTTTGTACTGGATTTAGCCACACCATTTCCCCCTTTTTTTTTGTTTTCTTTTTCTTTTTCTTTCCCCCACCAATTTTTTTTGAAGATTTTGCGCGCGTGCGAGGTATTCTACACGTTGCAAACCCTTTTCCCCCTGTTGCCTGTTCCCCCTACCCGCCCCTCTACACAAAAACGCCCTGCCACCCATGACATTGCCCAAAGGTGTGCTGCAACAGTTTTGTTGCAATTCAACAAGCTGCCTCGGAAAGGGCTTCTATGCGTGGCAGGGGTGTGGAGTGGCGTAGGCGGCGAAGACACATGCCCCTTCTCTTACCCACCCACCCCCTTCTTCCCTTCCCTTCTCTCCCCTTCCAGCCTGCATACCCAAGAGCTGCAGGGGTTTCCCCCGTTGTTTTCTTTGGATATATGTCACTATAGACATAAAAAGAAGTGCTGAAATACAGAACCAAAAAAGTGTACTTTTTGTTCCTTCGAAGCCTGCGCCTGTGGAGGAGAGAGAGGTGTTTGGCAGAATGTTCGGGGTTTTTTTTCAAATGTTTTGAAAGACATGTGTGCAACGGAGAACAGCACATCATCCAAAGTTGTTTTTGTTTTCAAGGTGACCCAGGTCTGTGATGTTTAGGATCATCGGCTTACCAACCTATTTCTTTTGTTGGTGAGGTGCCTAAGCAAGAGAGGCTTAAGTTCATCTTATAAACCTTTTTTCTTCGGCTGTGGTCGAATAATTTGGTTTTCCCCCCACCCTATTTTTTGTCGTTGGTCCCCTTGTGATCGATGGAAGAAAAAAAGCTCAGCTTTTTTTTTTGACTATTTTCTTGTTTTTTTTGCCACCCAGCATTGATGTGTGCTGTGCATGAGAAGCGCATGCATCTTGAAGTTCCCTCCACAACCCACCTTTTTTTTTACCAAGGTACACTGTCACGAGAGGGCGTTGTATTTCAAGTCTACCTTTTTTATTGGTGACTAAGCACGAGAGCCACAAAAAAAACACAAAAAAAACAAAAAAAACAAATGACTGATGAATAAACCAAAGAATAATCTAATCAGACTAAGCACGAGAGGCTTAGGGTCATCTTATAAACTATTCTTCTTTTTTAGTGCAAAATAACTCAAAGGATGTGAATATGCCCATCACGAGGCATTGAACCTTTCGAATATTTTGCCACTTTTAGAAAAAGATGTTTTTTTTTTCTTTTCTTATTTTGCTGCAGCTCAATAGTGTTATTCCACCACAACCATGCCCAGCTTTATTCGCACCTGCCTTCAACGTTAGCTATCAGTCAATGACTGAACACTGTGCAAACGTAAAATGGAAGCAGAATGCAGAAGAAAGCCAGGTGAAGGGTTTATTTTATATTTTCTTTTCATTTTTTTTTTTCCCCTCTTTTCTTTTGAAAGTAGCTGACAAGAGGCTTTTATCCATCCCCTCTGCTGTGTCCATTTTGCCTCTGAAATCGATCACCCCTGCCAACCTCATCCTGACACACCATGACATACCCAATTGGCGTATTTTCATTTTTTGCAGCTCTTTTCGTTGCAAACCCAGCTACCGCCAAGGAAAGGGTTTTCTGTGCTGTGCAGCAAACTTCTTCTTGTTCAGAGTGCAAACGAGCACACACCCAACCACCTGCTCCACCCTTCGCATTCCCGTTCCCTTTCCCTTCACCCCCTCATCCTAAACTCATTCCCTTTTTTCAAAACCAAATTCGAAGCAAAACGACCCTCATCCACCCACCATTTTTCTTCAACTTTTCTCCTTTTATTTCTTCCGGTGATGAGGGGGAGAAGACGTACCCAGGGGAATCACCGGATGATAGAATGCGGGATCCAAAAGGCCAGGACACCGTATGAGATATGTCATATTGGATGTATCGGCTTGCTTCACCTCTCTTGCCTTCTTCCCTCAAGCGTGGATGGCAGGAGACATACGGCAGACGAGGCTTGAGCAGCACGCCAACTCCCCTAAGCCGAGCTGAGACGCTTGCTGAACAGATATCCAACCCTACCGCAAGCAGAAGATATGGACTGCCCGAAAGTCACCACCGCCCTGAGTCGTGTGCGAGCACCTCCAAGTGCATGCAAGGAAGCTACAAGCCTTTCAGTGCTCTTCGAACCCTGTGCTCGTCCTCGGGTCTGACTTTGGAGAAGCTGCTACCGAAGCAGCAAGGTCACCGAGGGCGACGAGGGTTGCTATCGTCTCGTGTTGTACTGTGTCATGTAGTACTCAATAAACCCACGCCACACAGATCACATATTCTACAAAAAAAAAAAATATTGACACACGTTTGAGGGACAAAGAGAAGACACGCTAAGAGCGTCTCTGCGCTCATGTTGTCGATTCTTGCCTGCCTTTCGCTGGCAACAGTTGATTGCTTTAATCGGGATTTACCTCAGGATGGATGTCCCTCTTACACGACCCTTGCTGATTGCGAAGTAGAAAAGACCAAGGACTCGGGCGTGCTGGGCTGCACGTGGTCGGTAATAGAAGGAAAATGTAAGCATGTGTGCAGTTTCTCGACCAGATATTATAGGCTGGCAAACGCTAACATCCATTTCAAGAAGACGAAATGCTACGAACAGCCGTCCACGATCGGGATGTGCGTGCACCCTGATTCCATGAACTTAGGTTCTGTCGAGCAGAACACGGTTTTATTGAAGGAGAAGACGGTGGACGACTATGTCAAATCAATCAGCAAACTCGCGGAAAAAAGGACTGTACCTTCTGACACGATGTACGACAAGGACGGGGTGGCTAAACTCAGCAACATGAAGGCGCTCAATGTAAAAATCGCACCATTAGGGAGAGTGGAGATCAGTATTCCCAATCCAATAGACGGTGACGCGCTGCATCTGGGCACGACCTCATTAGCAATAACCCGGAAAGGGGATATAATCACTGCATCAAAAATCTCTCAGACGGCGATCGCGATTAACTTTCCGGGTAATTTGAAAACATTTTCGTTGGTGAAGTACAAGGACGGGTTAAACATTAAGTTCCAGGCTGCAGAGCAGGATCGCGAGTCGACACGTAAGCTGTTAGTGAAGTATTCTTCTCCAGGCGCTGCTGGGAAGCCGGTAGGCAAGAGCGTGACTGTGGAGATGCACGCACCTATGTACTACGACTTCAGGCAGATGATTACAACGGACGAACCTGACCGCATCCTGACTCCTGCCTTTAAGACAGTCAGCAACAAGAACATTTACTTCAAAACTGAGAACACGCTGATTTCGCTCCAAGCCCTCGCTAAAGCGACAGAGCTCCTGGACTCTGGCGAGGACGCTTCCATGGGGCTGTCGGATGCAAATGTGCTCGAAATTGAGAGGCTGTCCACCAGCACCAGCCCACCGCTTCAGTTCTGGGAGGAGGACGGCATGTTCGATATTCCATTCATTGGTTCCCTGCCAATAAATGGGGGCAAGACGTACACCCTGGAAGCCTCTACTGCAGACTACAACACAGCAGTAGAAGAGTTTACCTCTGAAGTCAGGGAACGTTCGGTCTCAGGTTCGTACAACCCTTTTGGCCGCTTTGCAACAGATGCTGAGATCAGGGTACGGTTCAAGATAGGCGAGGAGGAGCAGGAAGAGGTTTTGGCGAAGATACACAAGAACACCGACAGGCTCGAGAAAGGCAAGCAACTCGTACGCTACGTCAGGACAGTTGAAGAAATGGGCCCTGGATGGGTCTGTGTCTTCAGTGCGGCAGCTTTTGACATTTACCAGAAGCCTGGTGGCACAGATAGGTACAAGGTGCCTCCGTTCAATGACAGAGAAGAGCGCGATCCAATAGACTTTTCGCTTCAGACATGTAAGGCTCCTTCCGACACTGTTGAGTCCCGCGTCAAGCTGGGTGCTGGAACCGAGACTCCAGAGAGCGTGCGTGAATCTTACGCTAGGCGTCTCGGTGTGGGTCTCAACGGGAAGAACGGTGCTTCCAGGCTCTCCACGTCCAATGTTATGGGCGGTAAGTCAGCTAAAGATGTGGCTGAAGCTTGCATCAAAACAAAACCATTGAAGCAGCGCTACGAATGGCTGCATCGTGTCGGGCACAGTCTTGCTGGGAGACCAGCCGACAACGCGAAGAACCTGATGCTCGGGACGTACCATACCAACTCGCATATGATCACCTTCGAGACGCTTCTCTCACAACGCTACAAAGATTATGTCGGGGAACAAAGAATCCTCCGCACATCTGTGACGGAAGGAGACAAGCTCTTTGCCCCGAAGACTCTCGAGTACACAATCTACTCTTCCGCGAACGCCAAGCCTGTGGACTACATTGCGCAGCACACATTCGATTTGATGGGAACCCTGCGCCCCGCAGTGCTGCTGAACGTCTTTGTGTACAATTACTTCCTGTATGCGTACGAGCCGCTTGCAGAACCCCCTATGATGCCCCAGACGCGTACATCTGATGCGGATCCTCCTTCCCCGGATGCTAAGCGATGGAAGGGCGACACGTCCTCCCGTGCTGCGGCTGTGCTGTCAACAGACACGTTGCTGCAGGCTGCGCTGGGGCTGAAGTCGCTGACGCCGCTGTCCGCTGTGGCCAGGGCCGACTTTGCTGCAGAGTACGCAACGATGGCGCTGCTGTTCCTGGACATGGACGCAACGTTCGCAGTGCCTGCGGTGGAGGCGTACACTGGCGCTGCTGTGGCGACGCTGGCGACGGGGGACGTGGCGCTGACAATGCACGCGCTGGTGGTGCCTGGGGACGAGCACTACTTTGCGGTGTTCCGTGCACAGGGGACAGAGTCGCTCCTGCCTGTGCTGCCTGGGCTGACGTTCTCGGAGCAGCGTCTGCTGGTGATGCGTGACGCTGAGGGCACGACCGAGGTGTACATGTCGTGCACGGCAGGGCTTGGGGATGCGTTTGCCTTTGTGCCTGGGCTGGCGGCGCAGGTGGGGTCGCAGTTCCTGAGCGCAGTGGATATGACCTCGCCTGTGGCGGGGTGGTACAGCCTCGAAGGGCTCAACTTCGACGCGTACCTGCGGTTCCGTGCACCCGTGCCGCTGGCGAGCTCGCTGACACTGTTCTCTGCCGGCGGCGTGACGCTTCTCCTTGAGAACATGTGGGTGGGTGTCGGTGTGTTCACAGCAGGGACGACGAAGGACGTGAGTCCCTCGTTCACGGCACAGGGGATTCTGCGGTGGGGCACAGCGCAGGAGGACGAGGTGTCGTTGGGTGTGAACGGCGTGGTAAATGGTAAGGGCGGTGGCTCCTTCGGTGTGCAGGTTGGGCACTGGGTGCACCCCTTCGGCATTGACGTGACGGTGACGAAGGCAGAGATGGCGTTCGACCTCCCTTTCACAGAGGCGGAGATGCAGGTGTCGCTGGATCTGTGCAACATCGAGCTGGCAGGGGCGTACTCCACCACAGAAGGGGTGGCGCTGCGTGGTGAGGCAACGTGCGACATGCAGCTGGCAGACGTGGGTGCGTGGTTCGGTGAGCAGGTGAACACTGCCACGGGGCTGGACATCCCTGCTGAGATGCCGGACATGACGATCACGTCGCTCGGTATGTCGGTGTGCACGTCACCGGATGGACATGTTTTCGCAAGCGGTGCGTCGTGTGCGTCGGGAGTGCACCTGTGGGGGACGGCAGTGACACCGGGGGGTGCAGCGGTGGCAGTGCGTGCGTCGATGGACCGCAGCCGCTTCAGCTTTGCGGCCACTGTTACAGACTTTGCGGTGACGGACACGATTGTGCTGAAGAGTGCGCACCTGGAATTCTCTCTTGGGGGCGGTGTGCCTGCTGTGGTGCAGCTGTCGGCATCGTTGGCCCTGTCCTCTGTGTCGCTGTGGGTTGAGGGTGAGTACGAGGCCGGGAGTGTGTTCCTGCAGGCAGGGATCAGCGACGTCACGCTTGAGGACATTGTGGCGCTTGGTGCGGAGCTGACTGGCGGGAGCGTGTTCACAGTGCCGAGCGACATGCCGGACCTGACGCTGACGACGCTGGAGCTGTCTGTGTGCACGTTCGAGGCGGACGCACGATGCACGAAGGGGGTGACTGTGCACGGTGCTGCGACGCTGGAGGGGGTTGCGGTGGACCTGGTCATCACCATCACACCTGAGGAGATCAGCTTTGTTGGGACTGCAGCAGACGTTGCGATTGGGGAGCTGACTGTGGACACCCTGGCCTTGTCGGTGACGTTCCCGAGGGGCGGCGGGGCAGGGTCGGTAGCGCTGACTGCGGCGGGGGCTCTGCAGGTGACGGACACTGTGGGGTTGACGTTGGAGGGGGCGTACTCGAAGGCGGACGGGTACTCGCTGACGGGGGGCGTGGACGGGGCGGTGAAGGTGCGCGACCTGGTGGGTGCACTGTACGCGCCTGCCCGAGGTGGCAGCGGTGCGGACACACCGACCCTGAGCAACCTGCAGGCAACGCTGACGAAAACAACGAGCCCTGCCACGTTTTCTGTGTCTGCGTCTGGGGAGGTGACACACATGACACTGGCGGGGATGTACGCTGCAGTCACGGGGGACACCTTCCCTGATGTGTTCCCCGGCCTTGGAGACCTGGGTCTGTCAGGTGCGGTGGTGTCGGTTGCGATTGAGGACGGCGGGGTGGCGGTGTCTGTGGCGACGACGACGCCCATGAGTGTGCCGCTCTTCGGTGGTGAGGCAACACTCTCGTTGGAAGGCGCACGCAACAACCGGGGCGAGGTCTCTGCTGTCGGTGCGCTGACGTGGGAGGCCGACAGCGAGGACAGCAACTTTGCGATGCGCAGCCCCGAAGGCAAGGGCCTGTCGATCAGCGCCGGGTACTTGGGCGGCGGGGTCGGTGTGCAAGCGTCGCTGCCGCTGATGATCTGCATCCACGACTGCAGCAAGCCGCAGGCGGAGAAGCAGATTGTATACATCATCGGGGAGCTTGGGATTGAGATGAGTGGACAGGATGTGATGCTTGCTGGGTCGCTGGAGATGCAGGGGAAGCTGACGAAGCTGTTTGGGGTGCCGATTCTGCATGTTGCGGACGTGCTGGTGGCCATCAAGGTGGAGCTGCGGACGCGGCGTGTGGACGAGGTGAAGCTGGCGGGGAAGCTGGAGCTTGGGACGATGGACAACTGTGCGGTGGCGACAAGCACACGGTGCATCCGTGCTGAGGGGCGGCTGGAGATCTACACGTCTGCACCGCAGAACAACCTTGTGGAGCTGAAGATCAACTCGCTGACGCTGGGGAACATGTGGGACGTGGCTGGGGACTGGATCACAGTACTGCAGTCGATCCCGATGCCGTCTATCCTGCGTGACCTTGGGATCCAGTACCTTGAGAAGCCTGGGCTGGTGTGTCCGGACCAGAACAACGAGGACTGCTTTGCACTGCTGCGCTACAAGGCGTCTGAGGGGCTGACAATCAAGGGGCAGCTGAACTTCTGGTTTGGGATGAAGTTTGGTTTGGATCTGCGGGTGGGCCCGTCGGAGTTCTTCCTGCGTGCAACGCTGCAGGACATGACCTTGTTTGGGCTGTTCGAAATCAAGGACGTGCTGCTTGAGATCACAGACGCACCAAGCTTCAAGCTTAAGGGTGCGCTCTCTGTGAAGATGCTTCCGATGAGCGCCTCGCTGGACGCAACAGTGAACTCGGAAGGCATTGAGTTCCACACAGAGGTGAGCTTCTTCAACTTCATCAAGCCCAAGGTGGACGTGAGCATCTCCTTTGTGCGGAACGACTTCAGCATTGCGATCCACGACTTCAGCGTCGGTGTTGTGAACATCAACGACATTGTGGTCAAGAGCAACGACGCTGTGGGGTTCGTCCTGAAGGCAGATGTGTCGTTCATGTACTTCCTGAGCCTGTCTGTGGATGTGGCGATCAACGACCATGAGGCCTCGTTCACCGCTACAGTGAAGACACCTGTCATGAACGTCGGGTGCACGGCTGTGTCGCAGACGGGGAGCGACAGCTTCAGCCTCAGCTTTTCCTTTGAGTTTGTTCTGTTTGAGAACCTTGCGAAGGCTGCGAAGGCAGTTGGGAAGGCGATTGTGGCTGTGGGGAAGGCCATCGGGAAGGCGTTTGCTGCTGTCGGGAACTTCATTGGCGGCCTGTTTGGGAAGAAGGAGGTGTACGACACACCTGCACAGCGCGCCGCATGCAATCAGCGTCGTATCAACGAACAGTCGCTGTACTCGATCCTCCACTACTTCACTGCGGAGGCCCTTGGGGACCAGGATCTGGACCCCGAGTATCTGCTTGACCAGATGGAGTCGCACCGCATGCACACAAGGTACATCAACCTGGCGGCGTACCAGCACACCTCGGACTACGCACAGCTGCGTCACAACCATTACAACCTGAACAGCTACTTCGTGCTTCAAGGAGGGAACTTCCCTGCCTCCTTCTGCCACGGTGTGACGGTGGACACAATCTACGGCTGCCAGGTGGAACAGGACGACGGGAAGGACGACAACGACTGGCTGGTGCTGACCTCCCCACAGGGCGCGAACCCGAACAACATGAACTGGATGGACTGCGTTGCTGCGGACGCGACACGCTACAAGGGGATGTACGACGCGGCGAAGGCGATGGTAGACGACAAGCGGCGCATGCAGCAGTCCGTGCTCGACGCACAGGGGAAGAGTGGCGACCTTGTTGCCCTTGGGGAGAGCGCAGACCCGGACACGAGCCAGTTTGTGCCGAAGCATGTGCCGAAGTGGTTCAACACGACGATGGGGCACTCGACGGCAGGAGCGGCATACAGAGACGCGTCGGTGCAGGCAATCATCAACTCGTTTGGCCCTGCAGAGAGCCTCGGCCTGCAGGCGGAGGTGCGCACGTTGACGGACCAGGGGGAGCTTCTCGGGGAGATGGTGTCTGTGGCAGGAGTGCTGGACCTGAACCACTGGGAGGACCTGGAGGGGACGCTGCTTGCGGCAGAGCAGGCGATCACGGAGAAGATGTGGGACGTGGTGCACAAGGGGAAGGCGGTGTTGCAGGAGCTGAAGGACAGTCTGCCTGCGCACCACACGACGCTGATTGCAACGGTGGAGACGATTGTGACGGACACTGCTGCCGAGCTGGACACGATTGTTGCAGAGGCGGCTGCAGAGACGCCGCCACAGGCTGTCACGGTGGGTGTGGATGGGAACAAGGTGTCGATCCTCACAGCAGGCAGTCCCGACGAGCTGAGTGGTGCTGCCTCTGTGGCCACCATGGTCGCAGCGACGGAGGCGAAGCTGGTGATCGCACACGACGTGGTACGGTGCGGGCCTGTGGCGAAGACGCACACCGTCGAAGAGGTGCCAGCGTTTGCCGTGTCGGGACGCCCACCATGCGGGTCGCTCTACCTGAAGGTGGTGTGGACGGTGTCGGACACCTGCGGGCAGACTGCGTGGGTCGACCAGTTTGTGGTTGTCGGCCCTGCCTACACAGACGCAACCGGGTGGGTGTCGACGCCGCCGGCACGTGTCGACTTCACAATGGCAGGGTTTGCGGACGTGGCGGCCACTGCACCAGAGGCACACTCGCATCTGGCGGTGGGGACGTACAGGAAGACGCTTGCACACCGGGTGTGGATGGAGGAGTCGGCTGCAGCGCTGGTTGCGGGGACGTGCGAGTGGCGGTACACAAGAACCTGGTTTGCGGCGGTGACAACGGCGGAGGGTGGGTTCTGCCGCACACCCACGCAGCTGCGCTACACACAGGAGGTTGTGGTTGCGAACGACCTGTCCTGGTTCACGCCGACAGTGGCAGTCCCGAGCATCACGCTGCTCTACGACCACAGGACAACACCTGCAGCACAGTTCACTGCGCCTCCCCTGCTCACTGCCGTGCAGCCGACGTACACTGCTGCGCAGGCGTCCAAGGGGCTGCGGTACACATACGACCTCTCGCACACGGACGTGCTGGACGACCCCGTCGTGGGCCCCGTGACACGGACCTGGGTGGTGTCTGCTGCGCAGTGCGGGGTCTCTGGCCTCGGCCCACTGACGTTGACGCAGCGTCTCACGATTGTGTTCCCTGAGCCTGAGCTGGGCCCTGCCGTGCCGCAGACGTTTGGGTGTGGGGAGACGCAGGTGCACACGAAGCCGCACGTGACCTCGAAGGTGGATGTGTGCGGGCCTGTGACGGTGCGCATTGTGGGAACAGCAGCAACATCGAACCCAGACCCGCTGGTGCCAAGCCTCTGCGGGTCGCGCTACGAGACAGTCTCGTGGCAGGCCTTCCACCGTGCTGCGTGCGGGGGTGTGGGGAGCAGCGTTGTGTCGCAGCTGGTGACGGTGGTGCCGCAGTTCGCACACACACCGACGGCGGATGTCACTGTGCACACGACGAGTGCGCTGGCCCCTGCAAGCACTGGGGGTGCAGCTGTGCAGGGTGGTGCCTGCGCAACGCCGCTTGCAGTGACCTACGCAGACACAGCAAGCGCAGACGACGGGGCCTGTGGGCAGTGGACAGTGCGGCGAGAGTGGACGCTCGCACCGACAGGCGTGCCGACGCCACCCGGGTGTGTGCCGCTGACGCACATACAGCACATCCACGTGGAGGACCTGGAGGCGCCCGTGTGGACGCACACACCTGACGCAGCTGTGGTGGTGCCGTTCTTTGAGAACTGGCGTGCGGCACACCCTGTGCCACGTGCAGTAGAGACACCGCACGCAGACATGGTGGCGCTTGGGATCGGGGTGTCGCACCCGACGTACCTGACTTCGGAGGACGCTGTGGTGAGGCCGTGGATGGACGCTGTTGTGGAGGGGACGTGCCGGGAGCGTGGGCTGGCGACACTGCACCGCACGTGGACGGCGGGCGACCGCTGCGGGAACGAGGCGACCTTCACACAGGAGGTGATGCTGCAGCACCCGCCGGCAGCGCTGACCTCGACACAGGTGTGGGACGCTGGGGCGGGGCTGCTCGCCTACGCGGCAGGTGTGGACCAGCTCCCTTCTGTGTGTGATGCAGGGAAGCTTGTGTCGACGGCAGGTGCGTACGACGCGCTGGACGGCCTGCAGCAGGCGGAGGAGCCTGCGTGCGACGTGTGGGATGCGCACGGGTGCAGGCGTCTGTCGGCACACATGGGTGCGGACGTTGTGGCTGTGCACCAGGTGCGCCCTGAGTTTGCGACCTTCCCGCCCGACGCAACGACGTACACGAACAGCACGCTTGATGCCTACGACGTGGCGGGCGGCCTTGGGTACCCAACAGGGGAGGCGTACTGCGCAACACCGTTCCACATCTGGCATCGCGACGAGGCACCGGTGCTGGTGGCGTGCGGTGTGTGGACGATCAACAGGGTCTGGAAGGTGCAGCCACACTACCAGGACTGCGGGACCGGGGACGACTACCCTGCAAGCCTGACACGTGAGCGTGTGCAGGTGATCACCGTGCACGACGTGTTTGCACCGCAGTTCGCCTCGACGCCGGCAGCTGAGGTGGCGGTGGCGTTCCTGAACGACTACGGTCCGTCTGTGGCCGGTGTGCCGACGGTTGTGGACGTGGCGACGCACGCAGACATGGCGGCACTGAACCTGACGTCGTACCGCATCAACCTGACCTTTGCCGACACGGTGGCCTTCAGCGCTGCGGGTGCTGCGGGCTGCACGGACGGGCTTGCGGTGGTGGAGCGCACGTGGACGACAGAGGACAGGTGTGGGTCTGCGGATAGCTGGAGGCAGACGATCCGCATTGAGCACCCGCGTCGTGGTGGTGGTGCTGGTGGTGCGGACGAGGAGAGCACGGGTGTGATGGGGCACGCGTCTGGGTTCAAGGTGTTCTCTGTCGGAGACGTGGCGGCGGTGGATGTGGCTGCCGGGAACGGTGCTGTGGGGACACAGGGCGACGTTGTGCTGCGGCGGTCTGTGTTCGGACCTGCGACAGCTGCGCGTCCCGAGCACGCTGCGACACTTGCAGACAACGCGACGGAGCAGTGCGGGGCTGCGGTGGTGGACCTCACGGACGTGGTGGACGAGCTTGCTGAGTTCTCAGACTCGCTGCTGATGCTGCCTGCGAACCTGTGCACGGGGCCGAAGCTTGTGGAGTGTGTGCGCCCTGAGCTGACGACGTCGTGCAGTGTTGTGGCGAACACGACTGCGCCGCTTGCGGAGGCAGTGGTGGACGCTGCCGACAACCTGACGCTGGTGGGGGAGGGACAGGTGTACAACTTCTTCACAATTGACCTGGACACGTGGCTGGTGAAGCAGGAGGTGGAGCAGCGGTCGTGGTGGGACGGGAAGCCGTGGTGGGAGCACGGGGTCGGGAAGGACACACCTGTGCAGAAGCCCTTCATGCGTGTGCGTGCAGGCGGGTTTGTGTTTGTGAACGTTGTGTACGAAGGCATGAGTGGGGACGAGGACACGCTGCGCGACACGCTGTTTGAGGGGGAGAGCCTGGGGCCCGACTTTGTGCTCTTCAACATGAAGCAGCTGTGCAGCAGCAACAGCAGACACGCAGACTGCCACCACCACAGCTGGCACACGTACCCGTGGCACCACCTTGCCTGGGGGCAGCTCAGACACACCTTCGCAAGTCTTCAGTACGGCCACCACAGCAACCGCCTCAACCTTGTCAACGTGTCGCTACCCGGCACACTCCTGACACAGGACAGCTATGTGTCTGTGAGTGTTCTTGACTCTGAGGTGTTTGGGCAGGTTGTGTCTGCAGGTGCCAGGCTTGAGCTTGCCACCACACGTTTCCACTGCAACCTGTTTGTGGCCAATGCTGTTTGCGATGCTGCCCACACTTGTCCGCCGCCAACATCAGCACCAACAGCGGCACCCGTGCCAGTGCCCACTCCCACATGTGACCCAACACCTCTGCCTGCTGTGGACGGCTGGATTGAGTATCCTTGTGTGGACCACGTGAAGGATGTGCCCTACTCGCAGCAAGACCTGATCAATGGTGCCGGTGTTGCCTTGTACGATGCTGCCGGCCCTCTGCCGTACTGCCAGGGTATTTGCTTGTCTGATGCTGAGTGTGTCGGATTCCACCACCACAAGCACGCCAACGGACATGAAGTGTGTGCTTTCTACACCTCCATCACAACATTTGCGAACCCAAACCTGCAGAACGGCACTGGTGGTGTTCTGATGGAACGTGAGGTGACCGTACCACCGACACCGACTCCATGTGACCCAACACCTCTGCCTGCTGTGGACGGCTGGATTGAGTATCCTTGTGTGGACCACGTGAAGGATGTGCCCTACTCACAGCAAGACCTGATCAACGGTGCTGGTGTTGCCTTGTACGATGCTGCCGGCCCTCTGCCGTACTGCCAGGGTATTTGCTTGTCTGATGCTGAGTGTGTCGGATTCCACCACCACAAGCATGCCAACGGACATGAAGTGTGTGCTTTCTACACCTCCATCACAACATTTGTGAACCCAAACCTGCAGAACGGCACTGGTGGTGTTCTGATGGAACGTGAGGTGACCGCACCACCAACACCGACTCCATGTGACCCAACACCTCTGCCTGCTGTGGACGGCTGGATTGAGTACCCCTGTGTGGACCACGTGAAGGATGTGCCTTACTCACAGCAAGACCTGATCAACGGTGCCGGTGTTGCCTTGTACGATGCTGCTGGCCCTCTGCCGTACTGCCAGGGTATTTGCTTGTCTGATGCTGAGTGTGTCGGATTCCACCACCACAAGCACGCCAACGGACATGAAGTGTGTGCTTTCTACACCTCCATCACAACATTTGTGAACCCAAACCTGCAGAACGGCACTGGTGGTGTTCTGATGGAACGTGAGGTGACCGCACCACCAACACCGACTGCGTGTGACCCAACACCTCTGCCTGCTGTGGACGGCTGGATTGAGTACCCCTGTGTGGACCACGTGAAGGATGTGCCTTACTCACAGCAAGACCTGATCAACGGTGCCGGTGTTGCCTTGTACGATGCTGCTGGCCCTCTGCCGTACTGCCAGGGTATTTGCTTGTCTGATGCTGAGTGTGTCGGATTCCACCACCACAAGCATGCCAACGGACATGAAGTGTGTGCTTTCTACACCTCCAGCACAACATTTGCGAACCCAAACCTGCAGAACGGCACTGGTGGTGTTTTGATGGAACGTGAGGTGACCGTACCACCAACACCCACTCCATGTGACCCAACACCTCTGCCTGCTGTGGACGGCTGGATTGAGTATCCCTGTGTGGACCACGTGAAGGATGTGCCCTACTCACAGCAAGACCTGATCAACGGTGCTGGTGTTGCCTTGTACGATGCTGCCGGCCCTCTGCCGTACTGCCAGGGTATTTGCTTGTCTGATGCTGAGTGTGTCGGATTCCACCACCACAAGCACGCCAACGGACATGAAGTGTGTGCTTTCTACACCTCCATCACAACATTTGCGAACCCAAACCTGCAGAACGGCACTGGTGGTGTTTTGATGGAACGTAAGGTGACCGTACCACCAACACCCACTCCATGTGACCCAACACCTCTGCCTGCTGTGGACGGCTGGATTGAGTATCCTTGTGTGGACCACGTGAAGGATGTGCCTTACTCACAGCAAGACCTGATCAACGGTGCTGGTGTTGCCTTGTACGATGCTGCTGGCCCTCTGCCGTACTGCCAGGGTATTTGCTTGTCTGATGCTGAGTGTGTCGGATTCCACCACCACAAGCATGCCAACGGACATGAAGTGTGTGCTTTCTACACCTCCATCACAACATTTGTGAACCCAAACCTGCAGAACGGCACTGGTGGTGTTCTGATGGAACGTGAGGTGACCGCACCACCAACACCGACTGCGTGTGACCCAACACCTCTGCCTGCTGTGGACGGCTGGATTGAGTACCCCTGTGTGGACCACGTGAAGGATGTGCCTTACTCACAGCAAGACCTGATCAACGGTGCCGGTGTTGCCTTGTACGATGCTGCCGGCCCTCTGCCGTACTGCCAGGGTATTTGCTTGTCTGATGCTGAGTGTGTCGGATTCCACCACCACAAGCACGCCAACGGACATGAAGTGTGTGCTTTCTACACGAACGCAACGACATTTTTGAACCCGAACCTGCAGAACGGCACTGGTGGTGTTTTGATGGAACGTGAGGTGACCGCACCACCAACACCGACTGCGTGTGACCCAACACCTCTGCCTGCTGTGGACGGCTGGATTGAGTACCCCTGTGTGGACCACGTGAAGGACGTGCCCTACTCAATGACGGACCTTGTCGATGGAGGTGGGAACCTTCTGTATGGTGCTGCAGGGCCGCTGCAGTACTGCCAGGACAAGTGTCTTGTGGACTCTGCCTGCGTCGGCTTCCACTACCACAAGCAGGCCACCTCGCACGAAGTGTGCGGTTTCTACACTCTTGCCACAACATTTGTGAACCCGAACCTGCAGAACGGCACTGGTGGTGTTTTGATGGAACGTGACATGTGATGGATGCAGAATACGAGACACACTCGGCACCTTGCGACCCTTTGAATATGATTCAAAAGACGTGTTCCGAGTGTCGTTCAGCGTTCTATGTTGACCCCCACTAGGTGATGAAGCACTCGAGACTTATGTTCATCTTGCCAATTTTACCACAACTTTTATTATGACCCAGATGCTCTTAGCATCGTTATATCAAGTTTTTTTTTTGTTTAGGTTTTTTCTGGTTCCCCGTCGTGTGTGTCTTTGCCTCTCTGAACTTGACACCCCACACTCTGTTACCTATGACATACGGCGCCTGGAACGGCTTCGTCTGTCGTTGATGTGTTGACAGAAGTGTTGTTCAGAGGCAAGAGACATGCACTCCCACCCATTTCCCTCAACCCCGCTTTGTTGCATATTTTCACATTTTATATGGTCCAGGGACACAGCTACGCATCTCTGTGAGCGACCTCAGAGCATGCAATGCTTGAGGCTTCGTTTCACCTCCAAGTTTTCTTTCTTGTTTGTGCTAGCGATTGTTGTTCCTGAGACCTTGTTATCACGATATCAAAGCTGTTTCTTTTTTCTTGTGGAAGTGGTTGATAATTTTGTGCAAAGCACCATTTTCTTTAGGAGGTGTGGGCACATTCATGTCAGCAATTTCCTTTCCCCCCTTTTTTGTTTTCTTATTCTTTTTCTTTTTCTTTCCCCCACCAATTTTTTTTGAAAATTTTGCGCGCGTGCGAGGTATTCTACACGTTGCAAACCCTTTTCCCCCGTTGCCTGTTCCCCCTACCCGCCCCTCTACACAAAAACGCCCTGCCACCCATGACATTGCCCAAAGGTGTGCTGCAACAGTTTTGTTGCAATTCAACAAGCTGCCTCGGAAAGGGCTTCTATGCGTGGCAGGGGTGTGGAGTGGTGTGGGCGGCGAAGACACATGCCCCTTCTCTTACCCACCCACCCCCTTCTTCCCTTCCCTTCTTCCCTTTTCTCCCCTTCCAGCCTGCATACCCAAGAGCTGCAGGGGTTTCCCCCGTTGTTTTCTTTGGATATATGTCACTATAGACATAAAAAGAAGTGCTGAAATACAGAACCAAAAAAGTGTACTTTTTGTTCCTTCGAAGGTTCGAAGCCTGCGCCTGTGGAGGTGAGAGAGGTGTTTGGCAGAATGTTCGGGTTTTTTTTCTAATGTTTTGAAAGACATGTGTGCGACGGAGAACAGCACATCATCCAAAGTTGTTTTTGTTTTCAAGGTGACCCAGGTCTGTGATGTTTAGGATCATCGGCTTACCAACCTATTTCTTTTGTTGGTGGGGTGCCTAAGCAAGAGTGGCTTAAGTTCATCTTATAAACCTTTTTTCTTCGGCTGTGGTCGAATTATTTGGTTTTCCCCCCCACCCCATTTTTTGTCGTTGGTCCCCTTGTGATCGATGGAAGGAAAAAAAGCTCAACTTTTTTTTTTGACTATTTTCTTGTTTTTTTGCCACCCAGCATTGATGTGTGTTGTGCATGAGAAGCGCATGCATCTTGAAGTTCCCTCCACAACCCACCTTTTGTTTTAAACAAGGTACACTGTCACGAGAGGGCGTTGTATTTCAACTCTACCTTTTTTATTGGTGACTAAGCACGAGAGGCTTAGGGTCATCTTATAACCTATTCTTCTTTTCTTGTGCAAAATAACTCAAAGGATGTGAATATGCCCATCACGAGGCATTGAACCTTTCGAATATTTTGCCACTTTTAGAAAAATATGTTTTTCTTCTTTTTTATAAGACATGTGTGCATTTCTAGTGAAATTTTTCAGTATCCACGAGTCGTTTTTTCCCTCCCGTGCTCCCCATCTCTCGCACATACATTACATCTTCATCAGGAAAATTGTCAATTTTTCGTTCATTATTGTGAACAGCGTTTGGTGTTTGTCAAAAAAAAAAAAGTGTGACTGAGTGTGGGGATGCGTTCAAGAATTAAACTCTTCCCCCCAAACCCCCTTTCATCTCTAGTTTTCTTTATCCAAACGTCGAGTGGACGCGTAATAATTTCTTATTTTACTGCAGATCAATAGTGTTATTCCACCACAACCATGCCCAGCTTTATTCGCACCTACCTTCAACGTTAGCTATCGGTCAATGACTGAACACTGTGCAAACGTAAAATGGAAGTAGAATGCAGAAGAAAGCCAGGTGAAGGGTTTATTTTATATTTTCTTTTCATTTTTTTTTTTTTCCTCTTTTCTTTTTGAAAGTAGCTGACAAGAAGGCTCTTATCCATCCCCCCTGCTGTGTCCATTTTGCCTCTGAAATCAATCACCCCTGCCAACCTCATCCTGCCACACCATGACATACCCAATTGGCGTATTTTCATTTTTTGCAGCTCTTTTCGTTGCAAACCCAGCTACCGCCAAGGAAAGGGTTTTCTGTGCTGTGCAGCAAACTTCTTCTTGTTCAGAGTGCAAACGAGCACACACCCAACCACCTGCTCCACCCCCTTCCCCTTCGCCTCCCACCCTCCCATGCAACCCTTTTTGCAAAACCAAATTCCTTCGAAACAAAGCGACACCCCTCAGTACCATTTTCTCTTCTTCCACTGAATTCTTCATTCAACCCAATGGGTTTTGTGAAGAGAAAACCGACGCAGGAGCCTTTTATCGGAAACTTTTTTATTCTCCGCCAGCACACAAAAAACACTTGACAGAAAAAAACATTTTCTTCAAACCCACCTGAATCCGGGGTGAGTTTGGGGGCGTTTGGGAGTGGGTGCTACTTTTTTGCTGATGTCCCAGTGTGGGGGCAGGTGCGCGGGAGGTTACCTTACTCGAGACATATCGCCGCCCACCACGTGCTTTCAACTTCTGCTGTTCGGTCGTTTCCTACAAATTTTACACTAGTTTTTCCATTTACCTGTTGCAGAGTCCTGACCATTCCATTGGTGGCGACACCAAACAAGTCTACTTCTTTGTCCACAAAAGTCCTTTTGACTATGGTTGTCGTCAGCAAGGTTTGAAGCGACGACAGTAACAATTGACATCCAAAAAATTTTCATGCTCTTGAAAGTGGATTTTGTCACCTGTCTGCAGATAGTTCCCACAACATGGAGGTAAATCCTGTATAGCTCCGCCTGCACTCGTACCCACTCCACCTTCGTTTCTTCTTGCAGCAAGGCGTTCAAAGTGAGCCACTGGTTGGGGTTCCGACCATACATTTAGTCTCAACAACGAGACCCATACCAGACAAAATATACGTCCACTTGTATTTCTTTTTTATCTTAAAATATATTACATAGCCCAAGGGCTACTCCAACAAGTTTGTAGCTACCACCACGCACACCCGTCCCACCCCAGTCCAGCCACCCTGGAAGAAAAAAACTCAAAAAAAAAATAGGGTGAGTTTGGGGCAGGCTTTGCGCTAACTTCTGTCCTTTGTCCCGGGATTTTTGGATATTTTTGTGGTGCGTTTTTTTTTTTGCAAACCGGGGTTTCCTTAAGAAAACCAGAGAATCTCATATTTCATAGTAAGGGTACTTTAGAGTGTTTTCACACACACATGTGACCCCACCGTGGAGAGCAATCGGCTCGCGCGATCAAAAGAAAGCAGAGAAGAGGGAAAAGAAAAAAAGAAAAAAGTTGGGTACCGTGCGCCTGCGGCACTACCTGTTCCTACCCTCCTTTATGTTTAAACATGATGTACTTATGTACAGTTCATTTTATTTTGAGTACGACTCCACATCCCCCCTGAGGATGATCTCCCCTCCCTCACGGATAAAGATTGATTAGGACGCCATGGGGCACACCCCCTCCGAGGCCATAACCGTCCTAGGTTTTCTCACTCTTCTCTGTGGTCACTGAAACCCACAGCCATCACTACGTTACCGATAGCTTCTTCAGTACGTTGGGTTTTCAGACCTGAAAATAACCCTTGTTTACGAGTATGGGCTCATGTTTTGTCAAATTTTAAGTCGCTTGGTGTGGCTGAAACCAGCAAATTTCACTGCTAAAGAACTGCTAACAAACTGCTAAATAATACCCTTTTTTTAGGGGTGGTGTATAAAAACATTTTTTTACCTTGGTTTTTCCACTCCCCCTGTTGGCGCGCCTCCACTCTTGCATACCCATGTGTGACCCCACCGTTGAACGCAATCGACTCGCTGAGTCAAAAGAACGCACAGAACGGGGCTGGAAAAAATCACGAAAAACGCGTACCGTGCGCCTGCGGCGCCCACAAAGTGAGTTTTCCCCCTGAGTATGCTGTGTATACTGTGTATACTGTGTATACTGTGTATACTGTGTATACTGTGTATACTGTGTATACTGTGTATACTGTGTATACTGTGTATACTGTGTATACTGTGTATACTGTGTATACTGTGTATACTGTGTATACTGTGTATACTGTGTATACTGTGTATACTGTGTATACTGTGTATACTGTGTATACTGTGTATACTGTGTATACTGTGTATACTGTGTATACTGTGTATACTGTGTATACTGTGTATACTGTGTATACTGTGTATACTGTGTATACTGTGTATACTGTGTATACTGTGGAAATTGACCAAAAACGAGAACTTGTTCATTTCGGCGAATTGACCCCACCACTGGCCGGACGGATTCCGGAAATGCAAATGCCGGCGTTAAAAAGCTCACCAACGAAAAAAAAAAATTTTTTTTTCCATCACCCGTGGGGAAAATTTTTTTTATACACCACCCCCCCAAAAATGCATGCTAACAAAGTGCTAACAAACTGCTAAATAATACCCTTTTTTTTGGGTTCAGCCACACCATCGCTGCATTTTTGTCCATTTTTCCGTACATCCCCCACCACAATCCGGGATTGGTTCGGAAATGCAACAAAACGACCTCTTGGCGGGGAAAAGCCACAGGAAATTTATGCACTTTTTGCAAACAGGGGTTTCCTTACTAAAACCAGAGGAATCTCATCGTTCAGAGTAAGAGTACTTTAGAGTGTTTTTGGACACACATGTGACCCCACCGTGGAGAGCAATCGGCTCGCGCAATCAAAAGAAAGCAGAAAAAAGGGAAACATAAAAAGACAAAAGTTGGGTACCGTGCGCCTGCGGCGCTACCTGTTCCCAGTAAAAACACCACAATTTCATCTGAATTTGGGTTTTCAGACCTGAAAATGCCCCTTGTTTAAGAGTATGGGTTCATATTTTGTGAAAAGTTAAGTCACTAAAAGTTTGTCCATTTTCCCGAATATGCCCCACCACAGCGCGGGATTGGCTCGGAAATGCCACAAAACACTGTTTTTTCACCCCCTGACGCACAACTATTTGAGGTGCGTTTTTTTGGTCCCGAAACACGTTTTTTCAGATTTTTTTCCAAAAGTTAGCGCGAAGCCTGGTTTGGGGTCGTTTGGGGGTATTGTTGTTGATTTTCCCGGATTCATCCTGGACAACGTTTTTCTCTCCTTTTATAACTCTCTGCTTTTTTCAGCTTTTTTATCACACTTTCATTTGCACTCCACCCCACCCCCCACTCTAGGTCCTCCACATCTCCCCCTCCCCCTCCCCCCCCTTTTTTGACCCCCCTCCGCAATGGCGTTTGTCTCACGCGCAAAGCGCAATGACTTCTTTGGCGCCTCTACTTGCGGTCCTGAGGTAGGCCCTGGGTGCTACGCACACGACGGCGGGAGTGGTGGCGGCAAGGCGTCTGTGAAGTACAGCGTACCCCCTTTCAGCAGCAGCTGCGAGAGGGGCACCGGAGGCGAAGGGGCACGGTCGTTTTTAACCCCCGGGCCTGGGTACTATTCTACTGGGGAAAGCGGGAAGGAGATCGCTGTGTTTGCCGGCGCGGGGAACGAATCGTCGCAGTTTGCAAGCAGAACGACCAGGCTCATTGCGGACACCATTTTACAAAAAAAGGCCTTCACCCCGGGGCCGGGAACGTACACCAGCGTTGAGAAGTGGAGCGAAACGCAGAACAAAAAACGCCACAGCGAAGAACCCGCAAAGAAAGACAAAGGCGTGGCCTGGGCGAAGATGGCCACTGCCCCGAGCATCCCCTCTGCCACACAATCCTACGGATACGAAGAAGGCGGGCGAGGTGAACTCATACAAGGCCGCCCCCCTGTTAACGTCGGATACGCTGGCCGACCAGGAGACCAAGCAGGACCAGGAGCATACTCACCGGACGACGCTTTACTACGACCTAAACCTGCTTCCCTAGGCTTTGGAAAATCGAAATCTGCGAGAAACTGTGTAGTCGCAAACGTCTCCAAGGAAGTAGCGTGCAGACCGGGCCCTGGTACGTACAATGCTAGCACCCCAAACGTCTCGCATCAGAACACCAATATAGGTACGTCTGGGTTTGCCTCTGCCACCGAACGGAATTTTGTTCCAAAGAATGCGGGCGCGTTGCCGGGGCCTGGGCAGTATCATTCGAAATCGTGTTTTGAATCGAAAGGGCAAGTGGCAGTCACGTCTGTTCCCCCAACACAGCCTTTACCTACTCATTCTGCAAGACAAAAGGCTACCCCCGGTCCAGGGCATTATCAATCCGCGTCGGATTTCGATAAGCCAGCGAAGAGGATGAAACCGGATAAAAGGAACGGGTTTTCGTCAACATCGTTGCGTTTTAATGGGCAAGGCTCCGAGGCGCAACAGACACCAGGTCCGGGGTTCTATTCTGACGGAACCATCGGAAAAACTGCAATGTCCACCATCCTGTCGCAAAGGGTGACCGGACGGTACGGTGTCTTTGGATCTACATCACAGCGTTTCATAGATAAGAGCAGTTCCTTGACGGCAGGGGCCTTAACGCATAGTACCGCAGCAATAAATGTTGGCCCCGGAACGTACGACCCAAAGATCGATGTGCATCCATCTGATGTGCGCAAACGGGATACAAGAACTTCAGTCTTTGTGTCCAGCCTGCGGCGTCTCAACGAGGAAAAGGGAACCACCCCTGGGGTTGGTGAATACGAAGTCGCAAACACCTTCGCACCGAAACCCTCTGCAGGCCGTGCAGGGGCGTTTTTCTTGGCAAATGATGTGCGGTTCAAACCTACCAAGCCGTCAGAAACACCAGGTCCAGGGGAATACCAGCAAGACCACTACAGCGTGGAGTGCAAGATAAACGGCGCGAAGGTGGCCAATAAGGACGGCACAGCAAAGGCCTTGATGACATCAGGTGCAACAGACAGGTCAGGGTTGAAACGACAAATTGGAGACCGTGCGTCGCGTTTCGCAACCTCCAAGACGTCGCAGATGCCGGGGCCTGGGTTCTATGATACGGTATGTGGAAAAAATGGTTTTGTTTTGCTCAACTTTTCATTTCTTACATTTTTTGACAGAATACCAGCCTTGTGAAGCGGACCTTCAACATAACTGTAGGTGATACCTGGGACTGATCAAAGGGGTTTTTAAAAGAAAAAGAAGAGAAAAAACAGCTGCGAAGATTCGTTTTTTAAATGCCCACTCTCCCACGCCATGTTTTTCTTCTTTTCTTTTTTCTTTTTTTTGACAAAAAATGATTGTGAATAAGCCCACTCTTTGCAACCGAACACCACAAATGCCATTATATTTACGAGGTGTTTGCTCTTTCAAACTCAGTTCTTTTTTTAAAAAAGGTGACTCAACACTGTGAGGGCGATCTCACAAAACCCATTTATATTGCAACTTTCAACTTCTCTATTGTATTCTTTTTTCTCGGATGGATGTATTGCTGAATGTTGTTGATGCCAAAAGAGGGGGGGAACAACTATTATATTGTAACATGCTTGCAAAAAAAATTCCTAAAATTCAGTGTGGAATACTATTCCTGATCATTTCCCCATTGACAATACTTAAAAATAGCGCGTTTTTTTTTTTTTTTTTTTTTTGGGGGGTTGTTTTTTTTGTGTGCGGTTCAAAATTTGGGATATTAGTTATTTAAAAGGGGCCAGTGGACCCTCCCCTTTTCTCTCTCTTCCCCTCCCCCTCCCTTCGCACTTCTGTGCGTGGGGTGGGCGACAATAAAAAAAAGCAAAAGTATGGCGTCAAAAAAAAGCAACTTTTTTTTCTCCCCTGATAATTTACACAAAACAAACCCCCCCGCAATTTCAGAGTATAGTTCCTCACCTCCTCTCCTCCCAGACCCAAAGCGCCCTTTTGTTTTAAAATAACACACAAATCGGTTTCTTTTACTAAAACCTCATACCGTAGTCGGAAAAATGTTGCAACGTAAAAATGTTGGAACGTAAAAATGTTGTAACGGAATAATGTTGTAACGCTGCGGATCGCGGGAAGTTGTAACTTTATTCCGTTACAACATTTTTATGACTGGGGTGAACTTTGTCTTAGGGATTTTTTTTGGAACAGTCGGCATAATCCCCAACCTCACACACCACACCCCAATTTCAAGCCGATAATTAGTGTTTCAGGTTTTTCGACGTCCTCCCCCACCCCTCACCCAAATAAAAAATGAAACAAATGGGATTAGCCCAATTCTGCAAGCGCCGCAATCCCCACGAGCCTGTTTCGGAAGGAGGAGATGCCCCCAACCTGGCGTTCCTTGCTGGTAGCGCCGCAAGCGCAGTGGGGCTAGACGACAGCACATCTCGTGCTGTCGCAAATGAGGTCAGCGCTGCAAGCAGCACGCGAGCGGGAAAGGGGAAGTCTTTTTCCCTCGAGGAGCGGCGGCAGATCGGACAAGCCTGCCGGGACAGGGCTGGCGACCTGAACAGGACGCTGGCTTACTGGAACGACCCCCGCCCTTTTTTCACCACCGTCAGAGGCACAAGATTTTTCTTTTCAAAAACCACCAGGGCGTTCGCTATCGCCATCGTTTTTTCCTGATCGTGGCGAAATGCCAAAAAACCCGAAATTTTTGCTTTTTTACTAGTGCTTAAAATAGGTCAAAAAAAATTTTCCGCCGGAGAGAAGCTAGTTCGTGGGGGGTGAATCCCTGGTACTGAGTGGTCAAAAAAAATTTGCGATTTGCGCGTGATCCCTTCCCCAGCACAAGTGCTATTACAGCTGCACTTTCCTGACTAAAACCAGCAAAACGATGGAGAATTTCATCAATCCCCCCTCACTGAGGGTCTCTTTGTGTTGTTTAATCAAACAGATGTACAAGAGAGAGGCATCCGTCATATGAGACTTCATCCTTATTTTGATTATTTTCAATAAACTAAAACGTCTCTCTGCCGTTGAAGGTAGAGTTGACACGAGTAGTGACACCTTCTATAACAGGGGCTTCACCAGACTGCAGGATTGAGGAGCGGGAGTGCTGGGGAAACTTCCTCTCACGGCAGGCGGGTTTGCGGAACAGTGGACACCCCTCTGCGACCCCCCCTCCGGGGGGTCGACAGGGTGGTGGGGAGAAATCTCTCTCTCTTTATTTTTTTTTCTCCCCTTTTTTTATTTATTTATTTATTTATTTATTTATACAGGGTTTCGCCCCGGTGGGGCGAAGCCCTGGGGCGAAATAAAATGTCATTTTTTCAGGAAAAATTTTTTTTAACGAAAAAAAATATTTTTCGCCCCGGGGCGAACGCCCTGAAAACCACCCCCGCACCAGCAAAAATCCCTAAGACAAAAATAAACCCCAAAAAAATGTTGTAACGGAATAATGTTGTAACGCTGGGCCATTTTTTCCAGCGTTACAACATTATTCCGTTACAACATTTTTCCGACTACGGTATTTGTGCAATAAGGCCTTTGTACAAATACAAACGACTCCCAAACAAAATACAATAGAAAAAGGACTCTGCCACCTCCTACTGCAAAGCGTACTCCTTCTATTTGCTCTCTTTTTGAGGATCCTGTGAAGAAAAACCGTGGGCTATTATCTAGTGATAGTAGTCTATAATCAAACAAAATTTTACTAAAACCTCCCCCCCTCAAAAATGGAAGTCGCGCCGGGAGAGATTTCTTTTCCTTTTCGAGAACCGGAGCCCCCATTGGGGTGTCCAAAGGACGTACCAGACTTTCAGGATGAATCCATGGTGCCACATGGTCGCACCCCTGCTCTGGGGTCTCTAGGCAAATCAGCTGAGACAACAGAGACACTACGTGACGCTGTCGCAGAAGGTCTTCACAGCGCACTGTCCGAGACCCGAGGACGTAGCAGCGCATTGCAACGACTGTACACATGGTTTATGGGAGAGGTGATTCCGGCTGCGGAACGGCTGCTTTTTTTGAGCGAATCAGAGATCGGCAGACATCTGAATACCCAAGCAGAGAGAGACGACCACCCCCTGCATGAAGCAGACCTGCTACTCCACCGCGCTTCAGAGGCATTGTGCAGAAAGAACTATGCTGAAGCGGGAGGGGCTCTTACGCAATGTGCCGAACGACTCGCTGCGGTGCTGTCGATTGCCTCAAATAAATCAACCCATATTCGAAAAAACGATGGAAACGCTGAATTTAAACGGAGGTTTGATCGAGATACTGTGATTTCGGAGCATCGGAGGGGTTTTGATCTCGTTTGTGAAGAAGAGAAGACTTCGTGGGGCACGCTGCAGCGACGCTTTGCGGACAGCAGGAGAGTCATACATGAGGACGCGGCGAGAGGGGTGATGAGTGCGTATTTATCATCGGTCTGGCAGGAGGCCCATGCCTCGCGCAGGGCGTTGTGGGAGCTGGAGGAAGTGGAGGAGAGGGAAAGCTCCGCTGCCGTATCCGCAGCGAGGGAGGAATGGGAGCGGGGCGTTGTCAAGCATACTGTGGAATTTGCCAATCAGAGGCTCTCTGTTGCGCGTTTGGTGGAGCACCTTAGAGTGCGTGCAAGAGACCTAGAAGCTGAGAATCCTGACAAAGCGGTTCTCAAAGCATTGGTTCAATCACCAAAACCTTTTGGAAACAGTACAAGAATATCGTTTAATATGCAAAATATCACCACATCTTCGGCCCCTTCTCCATTGCTAGAATGGTCGGCAGCTTCCGTGCGTGCGTGGCTTCTTTCACATAACCTCCGATGTTTTGCGTTTGACTTCCGAAATCTCAGTGGAGCCGAACTCTTTAACCTTACCCTCGAAGAGTTGCAAGGCACCCTCAGCACCGACCCTGCATCGGTGCAAAAGGTGTGGTCTCTGATCGTCAACCTCCGTGCAGAAAATGAGAGTTTGTGTGTTAAAGATGGGGTGAAAAAGGAGTTGCGGAGCGCGATTGAGGAGAATTCGGCTTTAAGGGTGTATAGCGTACTGCAGGGGTCTCCTGGATTGAATGTGAATGTTCCCTTTGAGGATGGGGAGTATGCGTTAGAGTTGGCAGCGTTTGCGGACGCGGGAGGGGTAGTTGGGGTGTTGGTGGAGGCAGGGGCTGTGCCGAGGGGTGGTTCCGTGCGGGCGCTCGCAGTGCGTCTGTGCTCTGCAGGGAAGCCTTCCGCTGCTCGGGTCTTCTTCAGCACCATCACCGCCATACCTGACCATGACATAGCCACCCTGCTCTCCACATGCCTCAGCAATCTTGAAGCATTGGGGGAGACAGATGCAGGTGTGTCTACAGGCCTAATAGAAGTGGTGCACATGCTGCTCAAGGTCTGCCCTTACGAGAAGGTCAGGGAGAAGGTTGAAGGGTCGGAGGTGCTGTCGAGAGTGATCTGATATGGGGGGTGTGGCAATGGAGGAATGGAGGGGGGGTGCACAAAGTGCGCAAGAAGTGCGAATCACCTCTAGCCGAGCGGGTCTTTTTTGAAAAAAATGTTGGGATAGTGTAGTTGCCTGTGTGCAAGTTCTGCTGTCCTTTTGTTGTGTTGAAAACCGGTTTCCACCTCTTCAACTGTTAGGGTAGCTCTAAAGAGAGGGCTGAGGGTTGTCTGTGTGGATGTGGCTGTATGCAGAGCATGGGTTCATATTTTTGTTTTTGTGAAATTTCACTAAAATTTACTAAAATTTTGATTCTTTTTCTATTTCGTTTTTTTTTGCAATTATGGTTCCCACACCTCACACAAAACACAGAAAAAAGAGAAAAAAGGGTAAAATGCTATCACGGACGTCACGACGACTGTGCATGTACGGCACGGGGCCGAGTAAGATTGTCAAGAATGCGGGGCGGAAGTCGCTTGACCAGATTCTAAAGACGGACCTGCTTGAGAGTCTCACTGCGGCCGAGATTATGAACATGTGGATCACACATCATCAGCTGATCATGATGTACTGGGGGCGTGTCATTACTGCCGAGGCTTACGACGCGATGCGTGCACGGCTGAAGGAGTGCCCATACTTTGTGATTCCGGTGTTTCGTGATAAGGGGCTGTTCAACGTTGTGACGAACTTTCAGGACGGCGAGGACGACATGGTTCTGTGCTCGCCTTTGGGTGAGTGGCAGCAACTGCAGGACGCAGCTACGGTGCATATGACCATTCAATTCTTCACAGAGTTGAAGGAGTCGAAGGGCATCGTGCTCATACGCTGTGAGATCCGGGACAACCATCTGACCAAGCAGGACTGCATGTTCGTGACACATCTCCTCATGAAGTACTACATCATGCCCGAAAACTTCCACTACGTCGAGCAATTCAACAAGGCGCCGGCGCAGTTCAACTACCACCAGTACCTCAAGCAAATGCAGGTCGAGGCTGGGAACGAAACCGGCAAGGGGCAGAACATCGAAATCCAGGAAGAAAAACGTGGCTGGAAGGAGGCCTACAAGAGCAAGCTCCCTCCAGGAGCGGGGAGTGCGTGAAGAGCAAAAAAAAAAAGCAAAAAGGCAGGTGGTTTAATTAATTTGTGTCACCTCATGAAAAGGAGGAAATAGAAACAAAGCATTTTGAACACACTTTGCCGCGCTGCAGAGCCACTCCTCACCAAACAGGTCGAGGTGTGTGCGTTTCACCACAACCTCTCCCATGGGTTGTATCGTGTGATAAGAGTTAAGTTTCTATTTTTCTGCCTCCGCCATCTGATGAGGCCCTTTTTCAACTCTTCTTAGATTATGTGAAATCGTAAAAGGGGGCTTTTTAACCAAGGGAGGGGGTTCTTAATCTCATCATTTTACCATTTTGTGTGTGTTCCAGTTTTATTTTTTTTGGGGGGGATGGGGGATGCAGAACGGGTATGTGGATCTGTCGTGGGGGTTTTTTTTGGTGACTGGGTCCGCAGAGGGCGTTTGGTGGAAGATCTTTTTGTGTTGTGTGTTCAGCAAACCTCTTTTGTTTGTGCCTCTTTTCGACAGAAAGAGCGTGTTGTGTTGTTAGTCTCTCCCATGTTGTATTTGCAATATCAATTATGGGCAATTCCTGCTGGAAAATTTCTCAACAGAAAAGGAAAAAAAAGGGGAAACATTTTGTGTACTGTGTGCGCTTTTGTCTTTTTTCCTCACAAAAAAAAACACCCCACCCCACCCCACCCCAGCACTGCTTTTGTTGAAGCTTCTGGTGTTCATGAGATATTCTAGTCTTTTCTCGTTACCCCCTCCCAATTCTTCAAAAAACCCCCCCAAAAAAAAACCACAACGAACCCCTCAGGGGACCTGATCAGATTTGTTTTAAAAAATGGCAATTTTTTTATAGATTACTCTGCAGAGAGACTTCTTAGATCCTCCCCACACACCTGTACCCACAGAACAGAGTTACCCCCTGAACATGGACATCACAGGACACTTCGAGTCAGCGAGCTGTGTGATAGAAGTGGACGGGAGCGCCACCCTTGCACAGGTGAAGGGGAAGCTTGTTGCGGTGCTTGGCGTGCCAGGTGCTCGGCATGTTGGTGTGCGGATGAGAGGCGGTGGCGACATCGGCAACGACGACTTGCGCATCTGCGACACTGAGATGGATGAGGGATGTGCTGTTGAGCTGTACCGCACTGGTGCCAACATCACTCCTGGGGTGATACCAAATTCGAATATTACATTCTCACTCACACTCTCTCCGTGTGACAGGTACCTTGCAGTGATGCATCGCGGGAATGGTGTGTGCATCTTCGACACGGAAACACATGACCTTCTGTGCCGCTTTTCTTGCGAGTATACAACCGACCCAGCATTCTCACCTTGCAGTGAGTGGATCTCATCCGTCAACGCGGACACGCAGTGTGTTGAAGTTCATGACGTGAAGACAGGTGCATTGCAGCACTCCTTTGGAGATGAAGATGATGAGACGATGGGCACGGCATGGTCACCTTGTGGAACAAAGCTGTTGTCGTGCTGCAAGAGCAAAGGTTTGCAGGTGTGGGACATTGCAACAGGCGTTGTTGTGCACGAATGGGATCACATTGTGCAGTGCGAGTACGTCATGGTTGTGACAGGTGACAGGGTGATGTTTGGAGTCAATAGCAAAGATGTCACTGTGTGGGACTACACGACAGGGGTGGTGGTGTTTGAGCTTTCGTGCCCTTTTAATATTGGGTATGTGGCGCTGTCACCAAACCAGCGTTTCATTGCGGCGTGTTCCTGCGACTGTGTGCGTGTCTGGAACATTGAAACACGTGAATGTGTATTTGAAGACGTCTCAGAAAAGAACTGGACTGATGTTGCTCTGTCCAACGACAGTGTTGCTGCCTACTCTTCCACCACAGCGTGCGTGTGGTCCATTTCAACTGGCAAACAACTGTTATGTCGTGAATTTGACGTCTGCTCTGCTTGCGGTCTAGCAATGAGCAGCTGTGGTGGTGTGGTGATGTACGACAGAGATGAGGGTGTTGAGATTGTTGACATCTCACACCTGTCTTGAACCCACTTTCCGCAACGGAAAGGTGCCATTTCTCACTTTGCTTCCCTTTCCTGCACCTAGCCTGGGTAACTCCATGCAGGAAGATATGTCTCCCGTTGTGGGAGTGGGTTGGCAATGGAGACCCTGCCGTTCCGTTGTGGCTATTGCACACGAAGTGCAACTACCCGTCATGGTGCGGAAGGTGGGAGGACCTCTAACTGGGTGAGGAGTTATCTCTCTTGTTTTTTTATAAATGACAACGTATCCCATTTCCTTCATGAACACCACCCCACCCCTCTTCCACCTGCCCTCCCACACACCTGTCACCACAGAACAGAGTTACCCCCTGAACATGGACATCACAGGACACTTCGAGTCTGCAAGCTGTGTGATAGAAGTGGACGGGAGCGCCACCCTTGCACAGGTGAAGGGGAAGCTTGTTGCGGAGCTTGGCGTGCCAGATGCTCGGCGTGTTGGTGTGCGGATGAAAGGCGGTGGCGACATCGGCAACGACGACTTGCGCATCTGCGACACTGAGATGGATGAGGGATGTGCTGTTGAGCTGTACTGCACTGGTGCCAACATCACTCCTGGGGTGATACCACGTTCGGAAGAGACATTCACACTCACACTCTCTCCGTGTGATAGGTACCTTGCAGTGATGCATCGCGGGAATGATGTTTGCATCTTCGACACGGAAACACATGACCTTCTGTGCCGCTTCCCTTGCGAGTATACAACCGACCCAGCATTCTCACCTTGCAGTGAGTGGATCTCATCCGTCAACACGGACACGAAGTGTGCTGAAGTTCATGACGTGAAGACAGGTGCATTGCAGCACTCCTTTGATACAGGTGATGAGACGATGGGCACGGCATGGTCACCTTGTGGAACAAAGCTGTTGTCGTGCTGCAAGAGCAAAGGTTTGCAGGTGTGGGACATTGCAACAGGCGTTGTCGTGCACGAATGGGACCACATTGTGAAGTGCGAGTACGTCATGGTTGTGACAGGTGACAGGGTGATGTTTGGAGTCAATAACAAAGATGTCGCTGTGTGGGACTACACGACAGGGGTGGTGGTGTTTGAGCTTTCGTGCCCTTTTATTATTGGGTATGTGGCGCTGTCACCAAACCAGCGTTTCATTGCGGCGTGTTCCTGCAACTGTGTGCGTGTCTGGAACATTGAAACACGTGAATGTGTATTTGAAGACGTCTCAGAAAAGAACTGGACTGATGTTGCTCTGTCCAACGACAGTGTTGCTGCCTACTCTTCCACCACAGCGTGCGTGTGGTCCATTTCAACTGGCAAACAACTGTTATGTCGTGAATTTGACGACGTCGGCTCTGCTTGCGGTCTTGCAATGAGCAGCTGTGGTGGTGTGGTGATGTACCACAGAGATGAGGGTGTTCAGGTTGTTGACATCATCTCACACCTGTCTTGAACCCACTTTCCACAACGGAAAGGCGCCATCTCTAACTTTGCTTTGGTTTCCTGCACCTAGCCTGGGTAACTCCATGCAGGAAGATACGTAAAGACAGATGCGCTGTGGCGGGGGGCGAGAAGTAATCCTTCTATTATTTCAAAAACTCAGAAAAAGGGTTTCCTTCCAGGAAGCACAGTGAAAAGGTGAACGTTCTCGTTGCAGTGTTCCTGCAACACGAAGTCTCCTCAGGTCTTGCCACTGCCTCGTCGTCTGGCGGTACAAGCATAATATATACTGTACCGTAACGGTACATACGTTGGACTTCGATTTCCTTTCCAGTCAAAAATATTCTCTATTATACCGACCTTTCCTCAAACCTTTATAAACCACGAAATGGATGTAAGGCTGCTGTTGGGGCTACACCCCCAACATCTCATAGTACCAAGGTACTGTTGTATTTCAACCTTTTCCCCCCCTCCCAGACTGCAGACTAAGAAATCATTTAATTAATTACATTACCCACCCGGTTTTTTTTGAAAATGGGCCTCACGTATAAGCAACCGGGCTCATATTTCTCAAAATTTAAGTGGTCAAAAAATTGTCCAATTTTCGAGATTGACCCCACCACTGCACGGGCGGATCCCAAAAATGCAAATAAGGACCCTTTTCCACAACCTTCCTTCACCCCCCCGGTAGGGTAACCGAAGGTGAAGTCAATATTACAAACCCGGATTTTGAGGAAATTTTTGGCCGAAAATGGGCCCCAGCTATTAGTGACCGGGCTCATATTGTCCAAAATTTAAGTCATTTAAATTGTGTCCATTTCTTCAGATTGACCCCACCACTGACTGGGATCGGCCCAAAAATGCAAATAACGGCGTTTTCGCCTGCATTGTTCGTTACGAAACCCCGTGCAGACTAGCATTTAATTAATTAATTACCAGACCCCCAATCCTTAGTCTGCAGACTGCCCCCTCCTCCTCCTCCTCCTCCTCCTCCTCCACCTCCCCCAACAAACTTTCACAGAAAACCACTACCTACAATGTCCATCTCAATCCTAGTGAAGAGCTGCGAGGCAGCATGCCACGAACTGACCCCTGTTGTCCGTGCCCTCTACGGGATGATGAATGAATCCATCAAGACCGAGAAGGCTGACAAGAGCATCTTCACCGTTGCGGACGGGCTTGTCCAGAACCTTGTTTCGGAGACACTCCTGGGGAACACCGGCGTTGCGATTGTCGGAGAAGAAGACGTCCCGGTTGAGATCGCCGCAAAGCCATACAAGGTCGACAACCTGGTGGTGCCTACTGAGGTCGAGGCGCTTCTTGACGGATGTCTTACGAAGCTGAAGGACATCCGCTCGACCCTTTCTGGCACCGACTTTTCAGGAAAGGACATCACCGCCTTCATCGACCCGATCGACGGAACCCGCGAATTCGCCTCAGGCAAAGGCGAACAGTGCAGCATATGCATTGGGTTCGCCCAGGCAGGCCGCCCTGTAGGTGGAATCGTCTACCGTCCGCTCTCCGAGCCTCCCACATGGTGCGCCGCAGTGAAATCCGAGAACTACCTCTCCGAGAAGCTGCAATTCCGCGAAAAGGTTTC
The DNA here is from genome assembly GCA_964035575.1 of Rhynchopus sp. YZ270_cl-10. NCBI lineage: Eukaryota > Euglenozoa > Diplonemea > Diplonemida > Diplonemidae > Rhynchopus > Rhynchopus sp. YZ270_cl-10. The sequence continues at coordinate 920,592 of OZ037919.1, forward strand.
CGGGGAAACGGAAAGACGTCTTCTCACCTCCAACGGAGGGATCAGCGCCTACATGCAGGCAGTCATCGACGCAGCCAACCTCTCCCGCGTTAAAACCGGGGGTGCAGGAAACAAGGTGCTCATGCTCATTGAAGGGCACGGCGACATCTACTTTCAGGACCGCGGTCTGTCGCGGTGGGATACCTGCGCTGCGGAGGCGCTGCTTGAGGCCAAGGGGGGATGTCTGGCAAAGTTGACCTCCCTGTGGGATGCGGAAACCATTGGATACCAGTACACAAAAGGGGAGGCGAACCTGGACTTTACAGAGGGGCAAGCAGCGTTGACCCCGTACAACGCAACAGTGAAGGTCGATAAAGAAGTGAAGCAGATGGCAACAAAGGTCGACCAGGTGAAGCCCTACAGCAACCTGGCAGGGCTCTTCGCGGTGACCGATTCGGCGGATATTGCGCCGCTCAGAAAGCTGCTCGTTGACGTTGCGGCGCAGGTCAAGCCGTCCTACGATTAAAGTTATTTTTTGTATTTTTTTTTTTTGGGGGGAGGGGAAAAAAAGGGGATTTTTTTTTGTGTGGAAACGTGAAGTATTATTTCTTTGTTAAATGCCAGTGTACGGTGAGGCGTTTTGCACTTTAAACTCTTTTCTTTGCACCTTGGAGGGTTGGGATCCCTGAAAGATCCCCTAAAGGAAAAGAGATTTTTTTTTTTGACTAAGCAATAGTATCTATCTTGCCATTGCATCAAAAGCTTGATCGCAGATTTTATTATTTTTTTTTTACGCAGTTGATGCTGCGCAGGAGGAAGCGAATTGTGTGTGATGAAAAAAGTGGCGAAGCGTGAGAGGTTAAGGTTGCGTCTTTCCTTACAAAAAAAAACCCCCCCTTTTCTTCCTCTCCCTCTCTTCCCCCGAGGGACGCTTTTTTTTTGGCGATTTTTTTTTTTTTTGCCTAGCGTGCATTTTCCGAGTCTTTTTATCCGAAAAAAAAAAATACGAAATAGAACGAAAATTTCAAACAAAAAGATTTCCCTATGAGCACTGTAAGATGACCTGCTTTGGCTAGGTCCTTGCTCAGAAAAGGGGGGATTTTAGAGGAGAAGTTGTCGGGTACAACAACAAAAGAACCTGAGAAGCATACGAGGGGATGTATGTTCACTATTCTAGGCTGATTGACTGTGGGGGCTGGTTTACCCATTTTGTCACTTTTTACCACCCGATTCAAACGGGTCACCTCCGATCACCACCGACCATACTTCTCTCCTTTTCAAAAAAAAAAAAAAAAACGTATTAGTGGAGCCAGGCTTTGCGCTAACTTCTGTCCTTTGTCCCGGGATTTTTGGATATTTTTGTGGTGCGTTTTTTTTTTTGCAAACCGGGGTTTCCTTAAGAAAACCAGAGAATCTCATATTTCATAGTAAGGGTACTTTAGAGTGTTTTCACACACACATGTGACCCCACCGTGGAGAGCAATCGACTCGCGCGATCAAAAGAAAGCAGAGAAGAGGGAAAAGAAAAAAAGAAAAAAGTTGGGTACCGTGCGCCTGCGGCGCTACCTGTTCCTACCCTCCTTTATGTTTAAACATGATGTACTTATGTACAGTTCATTTTATTTTGAGTGCGACTCCACATCCCCCCTGAGGATGATCTCCTTCCTCGCGGATAAAGATTGATTAGGACGCCATGGGACACACCTCCGAGGCCATAACCGTTCTGGGTTTTCTCACTCTTCTCTGTGGTCACTGAAACCCCACCGCCATCACTACGTTACCGATAGCTTCTTCAGTACGTTGGGTTTTCAGACCTGAAAATAACCCTTGTTTACGAATATGGGCTCATGTTTTGTCAAATTTTAAGTCGCTGCATTTTTGTCCATTTTTCCGTACATCCCAATCCGGGATTGGTTCGGAAATGCAACAAAACGACCTCTTGGCGGGAAAAAGCCACAGGAAATTTACGCACTTTTTGCAAACAGGGGTTTCCTTACTAAAACCAGAGGAATCTCATCGTTCAGAGTAAGAGTACTTTAGAGTGTTTTTGCACACACATGTGACCCCACCGTGGAGAGCAATCGGCTCGTGCAATCAAAAGAAAGCAGAGAAAAGGGAAAAATAAAAAGACAAAAGTTGGGTACCGTGCGCCTGCGGCGCTACCTGTTCCCAGTCAAAACACCACAATTTCATCTGAATTTGGGTTTTCAGACCTGAAAATGCCCCTCGTTAAGAGTATGGGTTCATATTTTGTGAAAATTTAAGTCACTAAAATTTTGTCCATTTTTCCGAATATGCCCCACCACAGCCCGGGATTGGCTCGGAAATGCCACAAAACACTGCTTTTTCACCCCCTGACGCACAACTATTTGAGGTGCGTTTTTTTGGTCCCGAAACACGATTTTTCAGATTTTTTTCCAAAAGTTAGCGCGAAGCCTGAGTGGAGCACACTCTAGGGTGGGCACTTTACACTAATACAACCAAGTTTTCAAAAAATCAAAAAAAGCGAAGTTTTTTTTTTCCTCAAAAAGAAACGGTCAAGGTTGGGGGAAAAATGCACAGTTGCCGTACATTGTTGTACAGACCCTGCCCAGCATTTCTGTGGGGATGGGGGTGTGATGGAAATAGGGGTCCTCAAAAAGGAAGAGGGGATCAGAACGGTGCGTGGCGGGAAAGCGCAGTGCCGATAGGGCACAGCGTACATGATCTACCGCTACCGGGATCTGTCCCCCCTCCCCCCTTCCCTTTTGTCCTCCCCCCTCCCCCCTCCCCCTCCCCACCACTTTCCCCACACGAGAAGACAAAAGCAGGAAAGAGCATCTCTTCCCCCTCCCCTTTTCACATTTTTTGACAACCGACCTTTGTGGAAACCTCAAATGTTGCTCCACGATAACGAAATATGATAAGGTGACTCAGCAACGGCTTAGGGTCATCTTATAAACTTTTCTTTTTTTTCTCTTTTTCGCCACAGAAGTCACCTCTACTTCTCCAGGTTTTTTTGAACCGCCAGCATTAACAGGGCAGGTGTTGGCCTGGTGATCCGCAATACGTCCTCCGCCTCTTTTTAGAGACTGGCGGTAGTCCTCATCAACGCACCCACATGGTGTATTGAAGAGCATGTAGATTCTCCGTACTCCTTCCGCCGCTGTCTTTTTGTTCTGAAACAAAAGAAAACCGCATCGCGTACTCCAGGGGACTATACCCCCGGGTGCTGAATCCTCTTCAATCCTCATGTGTCGGCAGCCCTCCTCCTTCTCACCCGGTCCTCAGCCGCCAGCAAGACATCTATGGTAAGTGGCCGCCTCGGCAGCACAGCAGCCTCAAGTCTGGTGTGTGATTAGTAAGTGGAGCGAAAAACACCAACAAACGCACAGCGAACAGCTAACACGACGCAAAAAACACACACCGCCACAGCGTAGTAAATGGGGCGAAAAAACATCAACGCCCGTCACAGCCAACAGCAAACACGCCGCAAAGAACGTCAGCGCAAAAAAAAAAAAACACACACCCCCCCTTCGCCTCGGCAGCACAGCAGCCACAGCCAACACATCCATAGTTAAGTGGGGCGGCAGGCACCTCCTTTCCTCTTGCCTCAAACCTCTTCCTCCCGCACTCTTCGCCAATGTGACAGTGGCTTCGGAGATGAGCTCGAACGTTTCCTCTGCGTCGGAAAGACGTTGCACTCAACGGAGCAGGAAAACCTGCAAAACTTAATTCATGTTCTTCTAAATAGGAACCCACAGGAAGGTAGGTACCTGCCTTTTTTTCCCCCCACATCACACCATACTTTATACATCTAACTAAAATGCTTTTTTCGGCAAAAAAAAAAAAAACAAAAGCCAAAAGCAATACAGAGAAGAACCAACCAATTTTTCGTTTTACAAACTTTTAATCAAATCACACCATGCTTCTTCGGGGGCGAACACACACACATAGCAATTTGTAGAACGCACATCCTTGCTTTCGATGTTGTCTGTTTTCCACTCCACAACTACCTATCCAGGGGAAAGAAAGGGGGGGTACACAAAAACACGGGAGGTGGGTTCCGCCATCCCCCACATCCCCCACACCCCTGAGCGCATCCCGCATCCGGTTTTCGCTCTGCCTTCATGATGCCTGTACCTGTACAGCCTCCACCTGCGATAGAGGTAACACCGTCTCCCGGGGAGAACTTTGTTGCGTATGTCATTCCCTTTTCAACTCTACACAAAAAAAATACCCCCCCACCTTATCTTCCACCCACCAAAAATTATGAACTCCTAAGGATTTGACTTCCCACAAGAAACTTGGCGACCAAAATAATATTGGCGGATTTTTGGGGGTTTTCTTGCAAATTGGTGACTTTTTTGGTCGCCAATATTGTCCTACTGTACCTCATACCGCGTTTGGAAATATTATGGACCGAATAAATAAAGAAACAAAATATTATGGACCGAATTAATTATGGTACGTTTGAGGTTTTTGAGTTTCATTTGGTACTTAATTCGGTCCATCATGTTTTGGGGGGCAATTTTTTTTGTACTTGTCCCCCGAGGAAAGGGCGAATCTTATTTTTTTGACAAGTACTTTTTTGCCCAGAACGATATGAATCGAATTAATATTTGGTTCGGGTTATTGTTGGACCGAATTAATTATGGTACGTTTGAGGTTTTTTCGGGACATTTGGTACTTAATTCGGTCCATAATATTTCCAATCGCGGTATCTGAAAATTGATCCACAAATCAAATCAAAATGATATTCTAGATGACAAAGAGTTCATTGCATAATTCTCTCCTCTCTCTCGCTCTCTCTCCCTTTCTCTTTTCACCTCTCATATCTGACAGGCCTAAGCACAGAGAGGCTTAGGTTCATCTTTCAAAACTTTTTTCTATCAGCTTCAACCGTCTCGATGAAGAGCTCGACAGCGACTGGCTGATGCAACCGGTCCTCGAAGCGAATTACGACAGCGAAACGCAGTGCTGTGTCGACACACAGCATGGCACTGCGTCAATACAGATGGAGCCACCCAGGCAGGAGGCCACCTTTGCGGACCACTACGTCACGAAGCGCAAGAAGAAGCTCAGGAAGAAGGGCACCGCCAACAACACCACCACGGATGACAGCACCGACACGCTCCGCCACCTCAAAATCCCCGTCCCCAAGCGTCCACCACTAAACGTTACCACGCAACCCCCGCCAGGGAGGGGCGGGGGCGGAGGCGGAGGTGGAGGAACCCTCCTCTCCGTCCACACCAGCATCTACGACAGCAATGCGGTTCCGCACGGTGCGCTCAGCAGCACGGCGGTACGCAGGCTTGCGACAGGCGCAGCGCCACCAGGGTTTAGGCCGCAGAGGCAGGGTGCAGTAGGGGAGGGGGCGGAGGGGAGGGAGAAGGGTGAAGGGGAGGAGGGCAACACAGAAGAGGCACCGCCTTCGTATGAAGGGGCAATGCGTGGGCGGTGATGGAGAGATGTAGCTTTTTGGTGTTGTTGTTGTGCATGTTGTGTTAGAGTAGAGTTACGTTTCGTTTTCTTTCCCTTCTTTCCATCCCTTTTTCCGATACATTCGCAAATGACCCCGTGTTGAGGTGAGACTTTTGTATTTCAAGCGATTTTACTTTACATTCTCAGTTTATTTCTTTTTAGATGTAAACCACGAAATGGATGGAATCCTGCATAGAGCCGGTCATATACCAAAGGTACACTGTCATAAGAGGGCTTTGTATTTCAAGTCAACTTTTTTTATTTCAAGGTGACTAAGCACACGAGAGGCTTAGGATCATCTTATAAACTTCTCTTTTATTTTTCGCAAAAAAGAGCTTTGTGTAACATGGGCCTCAGAAGAGACTCATTTTCGTTCAAATGTTTTATACAGTATTTTTTTCGTTTATTTTTTTTGTACACTCCAAACTTTTTCAAAAAAAAAATCCACCAAAAGCAAGAACCCATCCTCCTCCATTTTTCTCCCCCTATTTCTTCTTTTCTTCTTAGGGTTCCTCTGAGGAGTTCTTTTCCTCAAACATCTCTCTTCTTATCAGATGCATCTACCCCATTTCCTTCCGCATCCTTGCCACATCTTCATAACATGGCATGGCGGTAGAGTTCGTTGCATCACCACCAGGGCAACACCTCTGAGCACACCCCGTTCTCTTTCCTCCACGACAACCGACCCAGCAGCCCTTCCCTCAACGGGCACGTCGTCACCGTGCTCCCTGCGAACCAAAGCTCCGGTATCACCGACAAAACACATCAGAGCGGTACCTCATACATGGCATGGGGGTGGTGTAGGTGGCCATTTAGAGGTACGGAGAGCTCTTGGGTTTGATGCTTTGGGACGTAATGTGGAGAAGCCTCGCGCGATTTGCGGAGCAAAGAGCGACGGCGCAGCTGCGCACATTATTCGAGAGTTTCGAAAGAAAAGGAGAAGTACCGCGGAGGTCGAGCAACTGTTTCAACGGTTGAAAACGGAGGGATGGGTTTTGGGGGAACGTGCGTTGACAACGTTGCTGTCGCTGTGCGCGCGGACAGATAGTTTTGCTTTGGCAGGAGTAATCACAGAACGACTGAGGTCCAGTAAAATCCGCACCTCGATGGAAACGTACAACACTTTATTGTATGTAGCCTGCAGACGACCGTCGCTTAAGGAAGCGCAACGTCTTTGGGGCGAAATGGAGGTTTCCGGAGCACTGCGCCCAGAGAGCTACGTGAACATCATGCTCCTGCACAAAGCGCTCCGCCGACCGGACAATTCGGTGCGCGTCTACAAAGATCTCCTGGAGAAAGGCTTTCCCGACGGGGTCCCTCACAAGGCTGTCACCGTCTTGATACAGTGCGCGACAGTCCTAAATAGGGAGGCTTCTGCGGATAATAGTACTACCGAATTTGTGAAGAAAGAGGCCCTGCGTTTGTCCCCGCCATTTGACGCAACGCTATGCTGTGCGTTGATTTCCTTTGAGAGCGTGGTGTATGAGGGGGCTTCTTTTTGTGCCAAAGGGGCGACTATTATTGCGCAGGCAGAAGACCCGAAGGATGTGCGAATATGGACTGCGCTGATGACACACTACACTCGAAGGCCAGAACGACGTGGTTTCGAAGAGGCGTTTCGGCTGTTCAGAACTACAGTACCAATGCATTCGTTGGATATGCATAGCATAGGCGCGGTGCTGGCGGGGTGTGCTCGGGTGGCGTTAACAGTGCAGAGCGCGGTGGACCTACACAGCCTTTCCACAACGGTTCTGTGGCTGCGTCGTCGTGCCGAGGCACAGCACGCCACGTTGCTTGCATCCCCGCAAAGTGCTCGCTATTGGGAAAACCTTCTCCGTGCCTATGAAGCCCTCTGCGATACGGCCAAGGTGCGAGAAGTAGTAGGTGAAATGGTACGTCTCGGAGCAACAATCACACCAGCGCATCATGTTATCATTGATAGAGTTGAAGGCGTGCACAAAAAGGCGGAGGAGGCGCGCCAGAAAGGGGGTGGCCCCGTGCTTGGGGAGGTTGATACAAAGTTTGTCAGTTTTTGAGTGTTTGGAATGGGTTGGGGGGGAAGAGGAGGGGAGGGAGACTCGGCTTCCTCCGTCGTTTCTATTAGCTTAGCCTTAAGAAAAGTGGTTAAAAATGGGGGAATTTTTTTTGAATCACACCAAACTTTTTCCACCCTTCACCCAAAGCAGATTTACCCTTTGAATATGGATGTGACAGGACACTTCGAGTCTGCAAGCTGTGTAATAGAAGTGGATGGGAGTGATACTCTTGCACAGATGAAGGGGAGGCTTCTTACCGAGTTTAGCGTGCCAGATGCTCGGCGTGTTGGTATGCGGATGAAAGGCGGTGGCGACATCGGCGACGACAACTTGCGCATCTGCGACACTGAGATGGATGAGGGATGTGCCGTTGAGCTGTACTGCACTGGTGCCAACATCACTCCTGGGGTGATACCAAATTCGGATATTACATTTGCAGTCACACTGTCGCCGTGCGACCGTTACCTCGCAGTGACGCGCGGGGGCACAGGTGTGTCTGTCTTCGACACGGAAACACATGAGCAACTCTGCGGCTTCCCTGGCACCTTTGCCTCCGTCCCAGCGTTCTCACCGTGCGGTGAGTGGATCTCATCCATCAAGGACAAACAATGCGCAGAGATCCGTCGCGTGACAACCGGAGCCTTGGAGCACTCTTTTAAAAATACTACCAACAACGAGAAGAAGTTGACCACCACCGCATGGTCTGCGTGCGGTACAAAGCTTCTGTCGTGCAGCAGCGTCGCTGGCTTGCAGGTGTGGGACATTGCAACAGGCGTTGTCGTGCACGAATGGAGCGCGATCATAGCGTGCGACAGTGTCATGGTCGTCTCAGGCGACAAAGTAGCAATGTTCGCGTCCGACAGCGATGACGTCGCGCTCTGGGACTACACGAAGGGGGTGCTGGTGTCTGTTCTGTCATGCGCAGCCGGGACGCCCTACTGCGTGAACTACACCGCAGTGACGCCGAATCAGCGTTTCGTTGCGGCGTGTGCCAGCAACTATGTGCGTGTCTGGGACGTTGCATCCGGTGAATGTGTCTTCGAAGACGTCTCAGACGACGTGTGGACCGATATTGCTGTGACCAACGACATCGTTGCAGCCTACTCTTCGCAAAAACTAATCCTGTGGTCGATCTCAACCTCGCAGCAGCTGTGGTGTCTTGAATTCGACCACCGAGACCGCTACGGGGTTGCCCTAAGCAGCTCTGGGGACACGCTGGTGTACGGGGGAGAGGGTGTAGTGATTGTGGACATCTCGCACCTATCTTGTATCCCACAATAATAAAAATTTCGGCAAAAAAAAGGGGGGCGACAAAAAAGCACAAAACAGAGAGAACCAACCATGTTTCTTTTTCCTTTTTTACTACCTACTTGCCTTGTTAACTAACCTATACGAGACATGCATCTTTCAACTTTTCTTTCCCACGATAACACTTTGAGACAGCCCTCTTGCGATACAAAAAACAGCCCTCCCCTTTGTTTTGGTATTTTGTTTGAAGGATTCTACAGGCATGACGGCCACATGGAACGTGACTCGAAGTGTCGCAGTCTTTGTCGGCAACGGTGTATGTTGACGATGTCTTGCACAAAGGTTTCAAAAAATAAATTTGTACGCTACTATGTGAGCGGAAAGTGTCATCGTCGCTTACTCTCAACCGTGCTCCGCAACACCACCACGCAATACTGGTGAGATGGTGTGTGTGTGGTAGCGTCAACGCATGCTGTGTCTGGGCAACCGTCCCCAACCCCCAAAGTGTGATAAAGTGTGATACACCCATCAGCCAATATACCAAACCACACTCAAGATTTTTCCACCCACACCACACACCTCTCCCCACTCAGGACCATCCCACAGAAGGGACAGACAATGCGTTTGCTCGTGATGCTCTCAGTGTGTTCGCTGTCGCTTGCCAGTGTCGTGCTCCCGACTCTTCCGCCAACCCCAGTACCTGCTACAGAAGCACCTCCGACACTTGTTCCACTGCCTGCATGTGAGCAGACTTCGTCACCACTGAATGCTTCATTCCTTTCTGAGGCAGTCCAGTTGAAGTGCTGGACGTTTCAGTGTGCGGGAACTGTTCACATGACGTTCCTCAACTTGTCGCCTAAAGGGAGGCTGTCTCTCGTGAACAGCGACGGTTACGAAGTCATGTCTTTACTTAAATGGCACGACAGGTATACTGCTGCGTACCCTGCAAACGGCGAGATGATGCTTGTGTACAACAATAGCTTTTATAATGTCAGTGATACCACGATTTCCTTCACAGTTGAGTGGGAGTGCGACGAAGACACACCTGTTGTTCCGCCTGCAGAGGGTTATGACTCGTCTGACTACCTCACACTGGCAGAAACTGGATTGTACGAGAGGCCGTATTCCAGAAAAGGGGTTTACAACTGGATCATTCCCTGCACAGGCACACTCAGCATTGCAGAGCATTTGCACGGGACGCTGTATGCGGCGGTCGAATTCTTCAACAGCAGTGGGACCGCCCTCTTTCACAGATATTTCGGCAGCACCTTCAGCACTGAGTACGAGGTCGATGGCGACTTTCTTGTTCAATTGTCGAGTTACTCTGATTTCACTACACAAGAGTTCTTCTTCCTCTCATGGAGTTGCAATGGTGTGAGACCAGAGCTTCCATCATTAGCGCAAACCCCAGCACCTGCCACACGAGCACCTCCAACAATGGCTCCACTGCCTGCATGTGAGCAGACTTCGTCACCACTGAAAGCTTCCTTCGCTCCTGAAAATGCATACCAGTATAAGAAGTGCTGGACGTTTCAGTGCAAGGGAACTGTTCACATGACATTCCTCAACATCTCGTCATACGGGGTGGTGTCTCTCGTGAACAGCGACGGTTACCAACTCACTTCTCTGACGAGATACCATGACAGCTACACTGCTTCGTATCCTGCAAACGGCGAGATGATGATTATGTCCAACAAAAGCAATTCTTACTACCACGACGACACAGTGAACTTCACAGTTAAGTGGGAGTGCGACGAAGACACACCTGTTGTTCCGCCTGCAGAGGGTTATGACTCGTCTGAGTACCTCACACTGGCACAAAGCGGGACGTACGAGAGGCTGCTTTCCGAAAGAAGAGACTACAACTGGATCATTCCCTGCACAGGCACACTCAGCATTGCAGAGCAAGTCGGTGACATTGTATACGCAATGATCACATACATCAGCAACGGGAGCACTGTGTTGGAGCGGTACTCTGGCCCGTCCAGCCACGAGTACGAGGTGCATGGTGACTTTCTGATTCAGCTAAGGTCCTATTACAATGACTATTGTGACAACTTCTTCTTCCTCTCATGGAGTTGCAATGGTGTGAGACCAGAGCTGCCATCATTGAAACAAACCCCAGCACCTGCCACACGAGCACCTCCAACAATGGCTCCACTGCCTGCATGTGAGCAGACTTCGTCACCACTGGATGCTTCATTCCCTCCTGAAAATGCATACCAGTTTCTGAAGTGCTGGACGTTTCAGTGCAAGGGAACTGTTCACATGACATTCCTCAACATCTCGTCATACGGAGTGTTGTCTCTTGTGAACAGCAACGGTTACCAACTCACTTCTCTGACGAGATACCATGACAACTACACTGCTTCGTATCCTGCAAACGGCGAGATGATGATTCTGTACAACGACAACAATGCTTCTTACCATTACGACACAGTAAACTTCGCAGTTAAGTGGGAGTGCGACGAAGACACACCTGTTGTTCCGCCTGCAGAGGGTTATGACTCGTCTGACTACCTCACACTGGCACAAACAGGGACGTACAAGAGGCTGTTCTCACAAAGAAGAGTCTACAACTGGATCATTCCCTGCACAGGCACACTCAGCATTGCACAGCAGGTCGGTACCATTGAATACGCAATGCTCACATACAACATCAGCAACGGGAGCGCTGTGTCGCAGTCGTCGGCGTCCAGCAACGAGTACGAGGTGCGTGGTGACTTTCTGATTCAGTTGACTGGCTATCGCAATGACAATCGCGACAACTTCTTCTTGCTCTCATGGAGATGTCTGCCTGCTGGTTCTACGTTTGCGCCACCTACATCTGCACCTCCCACAGCACTACCAACTGCAACACCAACAGACCTACCCGCCACTTCTTCGTTTGCCCCATCGACATCTACACCTGCCACTCTACTTCCAGCAACGCCAACAGACCTGCCTGCCACACGAACACCTCCGACGCTTGCTCCAATGCCTGCATGTGAGCAGATTTCGTCACCACTGAATGCTTCGTTCCGTTCTGAGGCATACCAGTTGAAGTGCTGGACGTTTCAGTGCAAAGGAACTGTTCACATGGCATTCCTCGACTTCTATGAATACGGAGTGTTGTCTCTCGTGAACAGCAACGGTTACCAACTCACTGCTATAACTATGTACCATTCCAGGTACGATGTCGCTACGTATCCTGCAGACGGCGAGATGATGATTCTGTACAACGACAGCAGTTATGATTACTACTCCAACACAACCTACTTCGGAGCTGAGTGGGAGTGCGACGAAGACACACCTGTTGTTCCGCCTGCAGAGGGTTATGACTCGTCTGACTACCTCACACTGGCACAAAGCGGGACGTACAAAAGGCTGTATTCAGAAAGAAGAGATTACAAGTGGATCATTCCCTGCACAGGCACACTCAGCATTGCAGATCACATCTATAACACTGAAGTTGTAATGTTGACATACATCAACAGCAACGGGAGCATTGCGTATCAGTGGTCGGGGTACTCCGACCCGTCCAGCCACGAGTACGAGGTGCATGGTGACTTTCTGATTCAGCTGCAGACCTATGGAAATACTAACCGTCTTGACAACTTCTTGTTCCTCTCCTGGAGCTGTGACAGCGTCTCGGGTCTACCACTCACAAACTCACCTGTGTATTCTTTCGCTCCAACGACATATCCACCTGACACTCGAACCACAACACCAGACCATCCTGCTGGTTCTACTTCAGCACCTACAGACCTGCCAGCTACAGACCTGCCTGCTGGTTCTTCGTTTGCCCCAGCAACATCTACACCTGCCACTCTACTTCCAGCAACGCCAACAGACTTGCCTGCCACACGAACACCTCCGACGCTTGCTCCAATGCCTGCATGTGCGGAGGCTTCGTCACCACTGAGTGCTTCATTCCGTTCTGAGGCATACCAGTTGAAGTGCTGGACGTTTCAGTGCAGGGGAACTGTCCATGTGGCATTCCTCAACTTCTATGAATACGGAGTGTTGTCTCTTGTGAACAGCAACGGTTACCAACTCACTTCTCTGACGAGCTACCATGACAGCTACAATGGTGTGTACCCTGCAAACGGCGAGATGATGATTCTTTACAACGACAGCAGCAGCTATGGTTCCTCCAACTTCACGATTTCCTTCACAGTTGAGTGGGAGTGCAACGAAGATACACCTGTTGTTGCGCCTGCAGTGGGTTATGACTCATCTGACTACCTCACACTGGCACAAAGCGGGACGTACGAGAGGCTGTATTCAGAAATCAGATATTACAAGTGGATCATTCCCTGCACAGGCACACTCAGCATTGCAGATAACGTCGATAACACTAAATATGTAGTGTTCACATACATCAACAGCAACGGGAGCACTGTGTCGGAGCGGTCGGGGTACCCCAACCCGTCCAGCCACGAGTACGAGGTGCGTGGTGACTTTCTGATTCTGCTGCGGACCTATCACAATAACCATCGTGACGACGCCCTTCGCCTCTCCTGGAGCTGTGACAGCGTCTCGGGTCTACCACTCACAAACTCACCTGTGTATTCTTTCGCTCCAACGACATATCCACCTGACACTCGAACCACAACACCAGACCATCCTGCTGGTTCTACTTCAGCACCTACAGACCTGCCAGCTACAGACCTGCCTGCTGGTTCTTCGTTTGCCCCAGCAACATCTACACCTGCCACTCTACTTCCAGCAACGCCAACAGACCTGCCTGCCACACGAACACCTCCGACGCTTGCTCCAATGCCTGCATGTGAGCAGATTTCGTCACCACTGAATGCTTCGTTCCGTTCTGAGGCATACCAGTTGAAGTGCTGGACGTTTCAGTGCAAAGGAACTGTCCATGTGGCATTCCTCAACTTCTATGAATACGGAGTGTTGTCTCTTGTGAACAGCAACGGTTACCAACTCACTTCTGTAACGAGCCACCATACACACTATCAAGGCTACTATGATGTGTACCCTGCAAACGGCGAGATGATGCTTCTTTACAACGACAGCAGCAGCTATGGTTCCTTCGGCTTCGGGATTTCCTTCACAGTTGAGTGGGAGTGCGACGAAGACACACCTGTTGTTCCGCCTGCAGTGGGTTATGACTCGTCTGAGTACCTCACACTGGCACAAAGCGGGACGTACGAGAGGCTGTATTCAGAAATCAGATATTACAAGTGGATCATTCCCTGCACAGGCACACTCAGCATTGCAGATAACGTCGACCTCTCTAAATATGTAGTGATCACATACATCAACAGCAATGGGAGCACTGTGTGGCAGTTTTCGGGGTACCCCAACCCGTCCAGCCACGAGTACGAGGTGCGTGGTGACTTTCTGATTCAGCTGCGGACCTATCACAATAACCATCGTGACAGCTCCCTTCGCCTCTCCTGGAGCTGTGACAGCGTCTCGGGTCTACCACTCACAAACTCACCTGTGTATTCTTTCGCTCCAACGACATATCCACCTGACACTCGAACCACAACACCAGACCATCCTGCTAGTTCTACTTCAGCACCAACAGACCTGCCTGCTACAGACCTGCCTGCTGGTTCTTCGTTTGCGCCACCTACATCTGCACCTCCCACAGCACTGCCAACAGCCACACCAACAGACCTTCCTGTTACACTGTTGCCAACTACAGACCTGCCTGCTGGTTCTACTTCAGCACCTACAGACCTACCTGCTACACAGCTGCCAGCTACAGACCTACCTGCTGGTTCTTCGTTTGCACCACCTACATCTGCACCTCCCACAGCACTTCCAACTGCCACACCAACAGACCTGCCTGCTGGTGCCACTTTTGCACCACCTCTACCTCCTTCTGTGAACGCCCTGTGCACAACTGACGAAGACTGTCGCAGTGGGAGGCTTGACCCGAAGTCGACGTGTGAGGATGGGACGTGTGTGTGCCACACACAGGGCTACGCACACCCCCCTGGTGTGCCTCTGTGCCTGCTTGCGGACGACGTGACAGTGCCGATGGCGTTTGCTGTGGAGTACGACGGAGTGGAGGCACAGTCTTTGTGGACAACAGCAACGACGAGGGAAAGCTTTGAGGACACAATGGGCGAAGCACTGGGCACTGTGACGGACGTGCGTGTTGTGGTGTCGGATGGCGGTGTCCTTGTGGTGGGGATGGTGCGTGCCAGCACAGCAAAACTTGCCGACGTCCTTTCGGGGAAGGGGGACCTGTCAGCAGCGCTTTCCTCTGCGGGTGTGTCTGTGAGCCACGGGGTGACCTGTGCACGCACAGACGCGTCGTACACAGTGCAGCACAATGGTGTGTGCAATGCGGTCGAGTGTGAAGGCAACACAACCCTGACGCTGGCAGACGGGACGTACCGATGTGAGCGTGAGGCAGCACCACCACAGCCGGAGGAGTCGAGCAGCAGCAAGATGTTCCTTTACGTCGGCATCGGTGTGGGCGTGCTTGGGGTGGCTGTGGGTGTTGTTGTTGCGTTTTGCTGTCTGCATAAGAAGCAGCGTGCGAAAGAGCTGCAGAGCCCACTCTTTGAAGTGCCACTTGAGGAGGAGGAGGCCGAGCTGTACCAGGTACCATGTGAAGAGGCCCTGAACTGATACGAATCAGCAGCTAGGGGTAGACATTCAGTGGGGTACTACCGATAAGCTCGCCAAACCCACATTAGTATATACCCCACCTGTTTGCGGTACTCCTATGTTGTCTGTGGCCGTACGAAAAAATACGAAAAATCGTACAAAAAAAATTTGGAAATCGTATTACAATTATTCATGAAAACTTCTAACGTTCTGCAGTTGCTCTTGAAAAATGGATACGGCACAAGAATCTGCCGCCTCTGTCGTATCCTATCAACAGCAGCTGTTAGGAAGAGTGTGTGTGCGTGTGTCATAAAAAAAATTGAACGTCATACCCCAACTCCCTGTCTTTTCTATCCTGGGGCCCCACTCCCTGTTTTTCGTCTCCACTTCTTCCCCCGACCCCACGGGTGTAGCACCGTTACCACACCAGGTCTGTTTGTGTGCTGGCGTTCGTATTCCTCGTGCGCCTGTTCCCCAGCAGCTAATGTTGCTCTGCGCGAGGCATTCATCTTAAGTTTTATTGTTTTTTTTTTTGTATCACCTCGTACCGAGTTTTTGTCCGAGAATACGGTTACTAATTAGTTACACCACTAAATAAATCGAGCAAAACTAGGGTGAACTCAGCGGAGCCCGGTTTTAAAAGTGCCAAAAACGACCTTTTCGTTTTGTCGCGTTGTGAGTTCCTCAAATGCAATTTTGAAGGGTAAAAAATTCGGGTTTTCTAAGCACAGAAAGTGCTAAGTGAATAATTTCTCTGGGGGGCTACGCCCCCCAAACCCCCTTTGGGGGCTTCGCCCCGCAGAAACAGGGCCAGGTGGGAAAGAATATGTATCTGGTCCCTGTACTGAAGTAGACAGACTCGTGTGGCTTCTGTGACACGCCGTTCCTGGTACACCGTCAGAATCGTGCGTCTCCCCACAATGGCACGCTTGTGGTGTGTGATGATTATTTGCTGTGATCATAGACCGCAATAAACAAGTCACATGTTTGTGTCTTTTCAATTACCCTTGACAAACGCTGCAAACAGTTCTGTTCACAATGCTTTACTTTCAAGTCCGTCTGGGTTACTTTATAAATATATTCGTCGTGAAATGAAACCATGTACACATGAGTATGGCAATGGTGGTACAAAATATGAGCTATACGGTACTGTTACGAATAGCGGCATGCTCTCTTCCGGTTCAAGATTTGATCCTACAAGCGTAGCTTACTCACTTATTTTTTTTGTAGGCAAATATTGCGTCCAAGTTATAGAAATGCCCTGGTCATTTGCACCAAGGTACGCTGTTCACGAGAGGGAATTGTATTTCAAGTCAAATTTCTTTTCATTTCCCTCAACCTCCCTCTCTGTCCACACCTCTTCACAAAGAGTAACGTCACTCCACCACTGACAGACACACAACATAAGACACAGCAACGACACACATGGGCAACAAACATGGGCAACGCGCAGACAAACACAGCAACAAAACGTTGCACGAGGCAGTCACGGAAAACCATGCAGATGTGGTGCAGGTGCTCATTGATGCAGGGGCAGACATCGAGAAAAAGGACTCTTACGGACGTACGCCTCTTCTCCTTGCGTGCACTGTAGGGTACCTCGACATTGTCAAAATGTTGATTCAAGCTGGTGCGGAACTGCGTCTCGCACGCACCAAAGTCGATACATGTCTTATCGTTGCTTCGCATCGGGGACACACGGAGACTGTGCGCTATCTTGTGGGCTTGGGGCACGTGGATGTGGATCAGGTAGGTGGGCAGAACGCAGCCACTGCGTTGCACGAGGCGGTGGGTCAAAACCGTGCAGATACGGTGCAGGTGCTCATTGATGTAGGGGCAGACATCGAGAAAAAGGACTATCATGGATGTACGCCTCTTCTCCTTGCGTGCTCTGCAGGGTGCCTCGACATGGTGAAGATATTGGTGCAGGCTGGTGCGAAACTGCGTGTTGCAGGCACCGAAGGCGACACATGTGTTAGATTTGCTTCGGGTCGGGGACACACGGAGACTGTGCACTATCTTGTGGGCTTGGGGCAAGTGGATGTGGATCCAGTAGGTAGGCAGTACGCAGCCACTGCGTTGCAAGAGGCAGTTCTTAAAAACCATGCAGATGTGGTGCAGGTGCTCATTGATGCAGGGGCAGACATCGAGAAAAAGGACTATTCTGGACGTACGCCTCTGCTGTTCGGTTGCACGTCAGACGCGAATGATGCTGTGAAGGTACTGGTTCGAGCAGGTGCGGATGTGGGTACAAGAGACCGACATGGCAGGACATGTCTCATGATTGCGTCTGCTGGTGGATCCACGACGATTGTGAAAAGCCTTCTGTGCATGCCAGAGGTGGGTCTGGACCTCGTTGATGCTGAGCACTGGACTGCGTTGCACCACGCAGTGGCCAACGCAGCGGCCAACGCAGCGGCCAGCGCAGCGGCCAGCTTTGATGAGGACAGGAAATATAAGGCTGTGATGCAGGTGCTCTTTGATGCAGGTGCAGACGTGGAAGCAAAGAGCGAGTTTGTCTGGTCGCCTCTGATGATGGCTTGTCAGGAGGGTGATGTCCATATCGTGAGGATGTTGCTAGAAGCGGGTGCACGGCTGCATATACAGGGCAATGGCAATATCCGTTTCGATGCAGCAGCGCGTTACCCCAAATCATATGCAGCTAAGGTGCAGGAGCTCATTGATTCAGGTGCACGCATCGAGAAATGGGACGACAGAGGACCTTCGCCTCTTGTCTGTGCGTGCATGGAAGAGAACCGCGACATTGTGAATCTGTTGGTGCAAGCTGGTGCGGAACTGCGTGTCACAGAACATATAGAGGAGCTATCACGGCACTTTGAAGCTACTGCAGGGACCAGAAAAAAACATAAAATACAGAAGGTGACATGTCTGATTACTGCTGCGGAAGAGGGAGGCACGGAGACTGTGCGTTATCTTATGGTAGGCGTGGAGCAGGAAGTGGATCAGGCAGGTGGCGTCGTTGAGGTCGACGTTGCCGACATCCCGGCAGATGTGACAAACACAGCAGCACTCAGCGAACTGAGTCAAATGGATTCAGCAGCAAAGAAGCGCTTGCGCGAGAAACTTGAACCAATTCGTGCGACATGGGAACACATGACAGAGTCACGTCAGCACGCAGTAGCAGAGTCACGCCAGCACGCACGAGCAGAGTCACGTCAGCATGCAGGAGCAGAGCAGCAACTTGTTGATGAAGATGTTTCCAAAACAGATGTTACAAACAGAGCAGGCTCCAACACACTTCGTGGGGTTGTCAGCATGCAGGAGGAAGTGCAGAATGAGCTTATTCAGCGATTCACTGATTCCACAGATTCAGCAGAAAAGGAACTCCTGCGCAACAAGCTTCTCTCAATGCGTGCGACATGGGAACACATGGCAGAGTCACGTCAGCATGCAGGAGCAGAGCAGCAACTTGTTGATGAAGATATTTCCAGAACAGATGTTACAAACAGAGCAGGCTCCAACACACTGCGTGGGGTTGTCAGCATGCAGGAGGAAGTGCACAAACAACTGATTCAGCGATTCACTGATTCCACAGATTCAGCAGAAAAGAAACACTTACGCAACATACTTCTCTCAATGCTTGCGTCATGGGAACACATGGCAGGTTCACGTCAGCATGCAGGAGCAGAGCAGCAACTTGTGGATACCGAAGTTTGCAGAACAGATGTGACAAACAGAGCAGGCTCCAACACACTTCGTGGAGTTGTCAGCATGCAGGAGGAAGTGCAGAATGAGCTTATCCAGCGATTCACTGATTCCACAGATTCAGCAGAAAAGGAACTCCTGCGCAACAAGCTTCTCTCAATGCGTGCGACATGGGAACACATGGCAGAGTCACGTCAGCATGCAGGAGCAGAGCAGCAACTTGTGGATACCGAAGTTTGCAGAACAGATGTGACAAACAGAACAGGCTCCAACACACTTCGTGGGGTTGTCAGCATGCAGGAGGAAGTGCAGAATGAGCTTATTCAGCGATTCACTGATTCCATAGATTCAGCAGAAAAGGAACTCCTGCGCAACAAGCTTCTCTCAATGCGTGCGACATGGGAACACATGGCAGAGTCACGTCAGCATGCAGGAGCAGAGCAGCAACTTGTTGCTGCTGATATTTCCAGAACAGATGTAACAAACGCAAGAGGCTCCGACACACTGCGTGATGTGGCAGACATGCAGAAGTAAGTGCAAGAAGAGCTCATTCGGCGATTCGCTGATTGCACTGACACAACCCTGCTGGCCTGCCTCCACTGGTGTAGGTGCCCTGTCGCCAAACTTTGCGATCCCGGCCGCATCGATGGGTCCAGCACCAGTGGTCGAGCTACCTGGGCATGGTAGCGGAGCCCTTTCCCGAGGCACCCAGGACATGCCGTTCGCCACCACCACCACGTCCCGCAATCCCCCGCAATAGTATTCTCTCCATCATGCCTCGCAGTGAGCGAGTCAGCGTTAGTGCCGACCGTTGCCCAACGATACATAGGCCTGCAAAGAGCTAACGGTGCTAACGGCGCGTATTTCACCCCCACTGTTTTCCAAATCTTTATCGCATCATCGTGGTGGCAGCTGGTTCGCTGGCAGCTTCACGATTTATAGTCTTCCCACACTGCGTCGTCGCGCAAGGCTTTGAACACATCTGACCACAGTTTCCTCACCTCGGCAGATGGGACCGTGTCAAAGTCTTTTATGAGGATAAAGGTTGTATCGAAAACAGCCGTCATTTCAATCCTCTTCCGTGACGGGTAGGTTTACCATGTGTGCTTGAAAGCAGTGCACATCTCCTGGTCTTCCCTCAACCCCCCCGACCCATGCACACCCCACCCCCGTTCATATCTAGAGCTATTAACCTCGTCCGCGAATCCGGATACGCTCCGTCCCAGATTTTTGTCCACACATACGATAAAGTGATAGTTACTCCACTAAATAAATCGAGCAAAAATATGGTGAACTCAGCGGAGACCCGTTTTAAAAGTGTCAAAAACGACCTTTTCGTTTTGACGCATTGTGAGTTCCTCAAATGCAATTTTGAAAGGTAAAAAAAAAATCGGGTTTTCTAAGCACATGCAGTGCTAAGTAAATAAGTTTCGCGAAAAAAAAAAGGTAGATTTTTTTTGTTCCGCACACTACTTTGTGAGCGGAAAGTGTCACGTCGTTCACTCACCCAACCGTTCCCTTAGGAAAATACATGGGAATTATCTTGGAATACATACGAAGCGCTACGTGTACGGTTTGTTAGGAAGGTACCTGCTTAGGAAGGGGGATGCGTCCTATGAAAACCATGCAAGTAGAAAAGTTCGAGAATGTAGGTTTTATTATTTTCTTTGAAAACTTGGTTGTATTAGTGTATGAGGATGAACTCCACCATTTTTCCCACTCACCCCTCTTTCAGATACTCCCCTCCCCCCAAACCTGTTTTGATGGGCTGCACAGAAGGGAAGCACGCTCGTGTATGTGAGAAGGACCACGAGCCTGCGGACAACCACGACCTTGCCGTGAGTGTGGCAGGAGAGGCAGCTACTGTGGCGGTGTCGGCGCGCGAGGCGGTTACGGGGCTGCGCTTTTCGGAGGGCGGGGAGCTGACGGGTGTTGTGCCTGGGAGTGTGGCGTCTACATTGGGGCTTGCACGCCTCATCGGCGAAAGGCTTGTGTCGGACACCCCGCCGTCCGCACAGCGCCCGGTGCACACTCTCGTCTTTACCTGTGGTCTTGCACCGTCTCTACCTAGGTCACCCAGACGCCCCCACCCGCTCCAAAACCTCTTCTCCTTTGCACCCAAACGTGCAACGACAACTGCAGCAGTGCAGTGCGACTTAGAGGGGAAGGGGGCGAAAGGGAGGGCAGAGGGCAGGGCAAGCACGCAGTACTCAAGCGATGGAGAGGGCGGTGCTGTGGAGTGTGGGACCGAGGTACATCCCCCCCCTTTACCCTCTTTACTTTCCACCATTCAACACCTGCATTTAAACACATCACACACAGGAATGGGTAGGCGACGTGCACGCACTCCAAGAGAGCCTAAAGGTTGCACGCATGGAGGTCGAAGAGCTGAAGCGCCTCTACGGAGCTCTGCCCAGCCCCGAGAGGTAGCGCACCCCCCACCCTGACCACAAAAAAATGACCAGAGAGGACGCTCCGGTGTTAAGGTAGTAGTGAAGAGGAGGGACTCAGGCTGCATATTTTTGAGGATCCCCCAATGAATCGTTTGGGAAACCCCCCCCGCTCTGTGACTAGCGTTATCATGTTAGTCTGTTGCATACAACAAAGAAGAGAGACTCTGGGTTTCATTGACGTCTGTTTTTCAAGAGTTGGGAAGAGTCTAAAAAGGTGTTGTTCTACTCTTGTGTGCTGCTGTTCAACGGAAGCGTCGGAAGCGCCTCCCCATTCGTTAGGTGTTACGAGAAATATGGAGTTTTTTTTGGATGTTTTTTTTGTGAACAACTTCAAAAAACTTTGTTTGTTTCCCGTTTTTCTCCGTTTTTGCGATCTCTCCTTGAGAGGTTCAATTTCCAAGCTCTTCCCTTCATCGTAGTGTTCTTCTTAGGGATAATATCTTTACTTTCGGTGACGTGTCAGGTCATCTTATATTACCATTATTTTTCTTTACGACCCAGCGGAAAATGTGTTATTTTTTTTTTTATTCTTGGTCACCTGCGCTTTTTTCGGGTTTGCACCCCGTTAACGCTGGCTTTCTTGTTTTGTTTTGCTTTTTTTTTTTTTTTGTGCGTGATTTCCCTCCAATATTCCTCTGTCCCTAGAGAGGTGTGTTTGTTCCTTCTAAAACACGAGCGTTATTACAGCGGGTTAAGGAAGTTTTACACTAGGCTGGGTGAGGCCCCGTCTTTCCCCCCATTCCAGTGTTGTGCCGACAACTCTTCGTTTTCCTTTGAAACCACGTACTTGGTGATGTACCAAGGTACACTGTTCACGAGAGGGCTTTTGTATTTCAACTCTACTTTTAACTCCAACTTCATTTGTTTGTTGCAAAAGGTGACTGAGCCTTTTAGGCTCACATCACCCCTTTCTGTTTCACTGCGTTGCACGAGATACTCTTTCTTCTCTGTTCTTTACCATAAGATGACTAAAAGCAGTTCATCTTAGAAGCTTTTCTTTGCTTTTTATTGTTTATTATTGCCCTTGTTGAGACGTTTTTCAGATTATTCAAAATAACGAAAATATGTCTTTCGAATTTGGTGTGGTCGAAGGTATCCACTCCAACAACAAAAAAAAAAACAATTCTGAGGGGTTTATAGCTCAATTTACATTGATTGCCAGCCCCCAATGATATCAGAAAATTTCCTTAAAACGAAGAGAAAATAATGCTCGCCTTTTTTTGGGGCGATTTTTGTGTACAGAAAAAAAATAATAAACAGAACAAAAAAGCTCCTCCTCTTCTCATCCTCCACTTCCCCTGCCTGCGCGACCGTTTCCCATGTATTGCACGGGAAACAATATATATGACAAACAGGTGCAGGGTGGTTCCGTGCATATCATAGAACCCGGCACCTTGTGTGTGAAGTTTCTTATGTGTCTTCCAAAAACCAAAAGCGTTGTGTGTAAAGTTTTGAAGGAAGGAAAAATAAAATGCATTGAGACACAGAACGTTACACAAGGACAGGCCCTGGAAGGAGCAGTGTGCATAGCCTTGGGTGTGTTGCACCCTGGGTGAGCTTCTTTTGTAGATCCTCCCTCCATCCCCGCAACCTCGCAAAAACAACAACTTTCAGACAAATCCCCGCAACCTCGCATATAACACAAAGCATCATCAACCTCACAGCAATACACACAGCACCATGTCGAAGCGACACGCAGACAGCACACAAAACCAGAACCCACCAAAAAAAAGAAAGCTTTCTGACAAGGACCTGCTGGAGGCTGTCAGGAACGGCAACACCGCTGCCGTGCGGGCAGCGCTCGAGAAGCTCTCGCCAGGCAGCAAAACGGAAACGGTCGCCTTCGAAGCTGTGCACGAGGCATGCAGAGGGAACCACAATGAATGCCTCGCACTGCTTCTTCCGTATGTCAAGACAACGCAGATGGGCTTTGGGATCCTGCTGAGTGAGTGTGTCCATGCAGACCACACTGCGTGCACAGAGGTCCTCTTGCAGCATTGGAAGTCAGTCTGCAGCAACGTCGCGTTTGTCCCACACGACTCCAGGGACAGAAGAGTTCAGACGTCGCACCTATGTCCAGCCATGTGGGTGGACCCTGCAGTGTGTCAGGTATTCATCGGTGCAGGGGCAGACATTGAGACAAAGAACGACGAAGGGCGTTCACCTCTGCTCTTGGCTAGCCGTTCAGGAGCACTCGCAACTGTGAAGATGTTCGTCGAAGCAGGTGCGGATGTACGTGCCACAGGCGCCGAAGGAGCCACGTGTCTTATGTTTGCAGCGTATTGTGGACACACTGATATTGTACGCTATCTTGTGGGTTTGCCGGAGGTGGACCTGAATCACCAAAGCATAAAGAACCGTACTGCGTTGCGCGCTGCCGTGAAAGAAAAACATGCAGATGTGGTGCAGGTGCTCATTGATGCAGGGGCTGACACTGAGACAGAGGATTATAAAGGATGCTCGCCTCTGTTATTGGCTATCATTTCAGGAGAACTCACAACTATGAAGATGTTGGTCAAAGCAGGTGCGGATGTACGTGCCACAGGCTTCCAGACGAGACGCACGTGTCTTATGTTTGCAGTGTATCATGGACACACCGATATTGTGCGCTATCTTGTGTGCTTGCCGGAGGTGGACCTGAATCTCCGAGACAGGTACAACTGCACTGCGTTGTACTATGCTGCGGAGCAAAAACATGCAGGAGTGGTGCAGGTGCTCATTGGTGCAGGGGCAGACATTGAGACAAAGGATTATGAAGGACGCTCGTCCTTGCACGTGGCTAGCATTTCAGGAGAACTCACAACTGTGAAGATGTTGGTCGAAGCAGGTGCGGATGTGCGTGCCACAGACGCCAAAAGAGCCACGTGTCTTATTTCTGCAGCGTATTATGGACACACCGATATTGTGCGCTATTTTGTGGGCTTGCCGGAGGTGGACCTGAATCACCAAGGAGGCAGAAAGAACCGCACTGCGTTACGCTTTGCTGTGAAGAGAAAGCATGCAGACGTGGTGCAGGTGCTCATTGATGCAGGGGCTATTGAGGGTTAGAAGAATGCCATTGTTTTGTACTTGCATCTTGGTTAAAGTTATATTTTTCGTGCATGTGGGAGCTGTACTTTCTTAAAGATTCCTTGAGGAGAATCTCTGCCTGCCTTTACGGCTGACATTACATTTCCCCGCTATACAGTCAGTACACCCCTCTTTTGCCTCCTTCATCATCTCCACCCTGCGTCTGCGACTCCACCAAAATTCGGGGAGTTGTCGGAGGCTGTGGATAGCGCTCCCTCTCCCCTCCCCTCCCCTCCCCTCCCATTCCTCCCCTTCTTCCACCCCCCAAACTCAGGCAAAAAAAACCCTTCATTGAAGGAACACAACACACCATGGGAATAGGAGAGGATGGTGGTGTGAAGGAGCGACCACCACCACCACCACCACCGCAGCACCACCCTGCTTCCTCTGCACGCCGCAGCGCCTCGCCTGCCCTGCGCTCCCCTTATGGATTGGGGCCGCACTTTGCGCAGAGCCCTGATGAAGTCGAGGATGTACAATCGCTTCATGCGAGGGTAACGTATCTGGAGACTCTTAACGCAGAGAGGATAGACAGTATCGAACAAGCCTTTCGATGGGTTGCCTCTGAGGTCACCGCTCTGAAGGATTCTGTACGGTCTTTGGAAGATGATACCGCGGCGGTAGTACAATCTCTGCGTACCTCCGTCGAAAGCTGTACCCGAAGAATGACTCAAGACGCGAAATCATCTGTAGGATCGCGCGCCCCGACCATTGATGACTCTGTGTCAAATGCGCTGAAGAGGCAGCTAGAGGCCCTCCTCCGCAGCCACGGAGAGGCGACGGTGTCGATGGGGGTGCAGTTTGGTGCGACGCAGGAGACGCTTGCGGCACATTCAAGGGAGATCGAAAGAATGGGGACAGTGTTGCAGCAGATGAAGAGGCCTGTGGAGGGTGGTGGTGGTGGTGGGGGAGGAGGAGGAGGGGGCGACTCGCCAGGAACCTACCGTAAATGGTCTGATGCAGCCTCGCCCGACGGCTCGCCGCACACAGTGCGGCGGTACTCCGTGTCGTCCTCTGAACGCCTTGGGGAAGGGTTTGCGCAGAGAATCGATACCCCGGTGCAGGTGTGTGAAAAAAAAATTTTCCTTACACGTAGTGTTATTAGAACTTTGAATGAGATAGAGTTTAATCGCCTGATGTCGACTTTTTTCTCTCTTGTATACTTTCCAAACACCCCTCTCTCACAGAACCCCCGCGCAGACCCTTCATCCCAGGATGTTTTGGTGCGTGCAGAGCTTAAGGCATTGCACGAAGCGCTTGACGGTGTGCGGCAGCAGGTGGACCTGGAGGTGGCCAAGCAGCAGGGTGTGATGGAGACGTTCCTTACTGAGGATGAGGTGGCCGCGGAGATCAGTGTTCTGGAACAGCTCTGTGTGAACGTGCGGGACAGCGTAGCTCACGAGGTGTCTCGCGCAGAGGCGACACTCAAGCTCTATGTAGACGAACGCCTGGCCAGCGTCCTCACACAGCAGCTCCACGACTCGCATTCAACAGGCGCCTCTGATGTTGACCGATAATGCCTTAGAACATATGCCTCTATCTACTCCCGATATTGTGACCAAAATTTGACGCATTTTGTGCATTTAAGTGCAGTCCAATGTGGTTCTGCAGGCAGCATTCAGCAGTGAGTCTGAGAATTCAAGCAAGCTCGTCCACCATGTTTGTGAGGTCCACCACTGCAGCCCACTGCTCCGTCGTGTTGTCTGCAAGTGTGCTTAGAGTGGGGGAATAATCTGATTCATTGATGAACGCATTTCCAGCGTATACGATGTGAAGAAAAATGGAGGGTGCGAAAAAGTGTCTGTAAGGGCAGATACACCAAGAGAGGTTGGCAAAGAAAAGGAGAAAGAAAAAGGAACACGCATCACTTAGACGCGTGTAGTATAGTGGAGTTCATCTTCGGGTGTCTGCACTAAAACAACCAAGTTTTCAGAAAAAGGAAATAAAAATATCGCACAACTTCGTGTGTGCGTTTTATGTTGTACTCATTTACGCCCTGTACCCTATCCGTATTTTTTTTGTTTTGTAAATCAAAACCTTAGAACGAAAACAATGTGACCCGCCATGCCGGCAAATAATATTTTGGAAAATTGAATGAAAAACTGTTGTAAAAAGTATAACAGAGGCGGTTTCAAAACACAGTGAGCTGTCACCGCCAAATATAACATATTCAAAAAAAAAGACCTTTCTCTTCGCCCAATTCGTAGCTTTTAGTCTCTTTTTTGCCTCTATAATTTGTCCACGTGGTCACCCGTACATTCTGTCTATGTTGTTCCCGCACAACTCTCCTGGTCATCTGCCTGGCCAATGAGAGGTCGTGCTTCCATTCCGTAGTCCTCAGGCAATCACTCCTGCTAGACCACGTTCCCCTTCCCTCTCACCACGACACCACAGATAAACAAGCCACACACAATGTCCGGTCCCCCAGCAGTGGATGTGCCGCAGAAGAAGCGCAAGCCGAACAAGTATGTCCACCCAGCAGCTCTGCTGTGCCCCACACACAACCACACCCCCCTGCAGGCTCGGCGTGAAGGAGGCTGAGAACGATGACTCGTCTGTCGTGTGCCTGCACGAGGACACCCTTGAGGAGTTGGAGCTTTTCAGGTATGTGCGCATTACACTTGTGAACCTACACACCATACACCACAACACAGAGGCGACACAGTGACCCTGAAGGGGAAGCGCGGGAAGAACACTGTGTGCATTGTGCTGCAGGACAACACCGTGGACCCAGGGAACATCCGCATGCACAAGGTGACGCGGAAGAACATCTACGTGCGTCTGGGTGACATGATCTACCTGAACCCCTGCAAGGACATCAAGCACGGCGAGCGCATCCACGTCCTCCCCATTGACGACACTGTGGAGGGACTGACTGGCGACCTGTTCGACCTGTTCCTGAAGCCGCACTTCCAGGAGGCGTACCGTCCGGTGCGCAAGGGCGACCTCTTCACTGTGCGTGCTGCCATGCGTGCTGTGGAGTTCAAGGTTGTCGAAACAGACCCAGATGAGTACTGCATTGTGTCGCCCGACACTGTCATCCACTGCGAGGGTGAGCCCATCAAGCGTGAGGACGAGGAGAAGTATGTGCACTTGTTATGCTGAGTTCTATGTTTCTGTTTCCCACAACACACACTTTCACAGGGCCTCTGACGTCGGCTACGAAGACGTGGGTGGATGCAGAAAGCAGCTTGCACAGATCCGTGAGATGGTTGAACTCCCCCTCCGCCACCCACAGCTCTTCAAGAACATCGGGATCAAGCCCCCACGTGGAATCCTCATGTACGGACCTCCCGGAAGCGGAAAGACGCTGATCGCCCGTGCGATTGCGAACGAGACAGGTGCATTCTTCTTCCTGATCAACGGACCTGAGATCATGTCGAAGATGGCTGGTGAGAGCGAAAGCAACCTGCGCAAGGCCTTTGAGGAGGCTGAGAAGAACTCGCCTGCACTCATCTTCATTGACGAGCTGGACTCGATTGCGCCGAAGCGTGAGAAGGCACAGGGTGAGGTTGAGAAGCGCATTGTGTCGCAGCTGCTGACACTCATGGACGGGATGAAGGCACGCTCGCAGGTCATTGTGCTGGCGGCAACAAACAGGCCGAACACGATTGACGCTGCACTGCGTCGCTTTGGCCGTTTCGACCGTGAGCTGGACATTGGTGTGCCTGACGAGATTGGGCGTCTTGAGATCCTGCGCATCCACACGAAGAACATGAAGCTGGACGAGAACGTCGACCTTGAGGCCATGGCGAAGGAGACACACGGATACGTGGGTGCGGATCTGGCACAGCTGAGCACGGAGGCAGCGATGCAGACAATCCGTGAGAAGATGGACGTCATCGACTGGGAGGACGACACCATTGACGCAGAGATCCTCGACTCCATGCGTGTCACTCAGGCACACTTCCGTGAGGCGCTTGGTGTGACGAACCCGTCGACGCTGCGTGACACGGCGATGGTTGAGGTCCCAAACACGACGTGGGCAGACATCGGAGGTCTGGAGTCGACGAAGATGGAGCTGCAGGAGCTCATCCAGTACCCTGTGGAGTACCCCTGGAAGTACGAGAAGTTCGGGATCTCGCCGTCGAAGGGTGTTCTGTTCTACGGACCACCTGGGTGTGGTAAGACGCTGCTTGCGAAGGCAGTGGCGAACGAGTGCCAGGCAAACTTCATCAGCATCAAGGGACCCGAGCTGCTGACGATGTGGTTCGGAGAGTCTGAGGCGAACGTGCGTGAGATCTTCGACAAGGCCAGGCAGGCCGCACCCTGTGTGCTCTTCTTTGACGAGCTTGACTCGATCGCAAAGGCACGTGGTGGAGGTGGTGGTGACTCTGGTGGTGCGTCTGACCGTGTGATCAACCAGATCCTGACGGAGATGGACGGAATGAACGTGAAGAAGAACGTCTTCATCATCGGCGCAACGAACCGTCCCGACATCATCGACCCTGCCATCATGCGTCCGGGCCGTCTCGACCAGCTGCTGTACATCCCGCTGCCGGACCTGAAGTCGCGTATCAACATCCTGAAGGCGTCCTTCAGAAAGTGCCCCCTTGCCGCAGACGTGAGTCTGGAGAAGATGTCGCAGACCACACACGGGTTCTCTGGAGCAGACTTGTCTGGTATTGCCCAGCGTGCTGTGAAGCTTGCGATCAAGGAGAGCATTGCGAAGGAGATCCAGTACGAGAAGATGAAGGAGAAGGGCCAGATTGAGGACATGGACGCAGACTTCGACCCTGTGCCGGAGCTGACGAGGAACCACATTGAGGAGGCGATGAAGGGTGCGAGGCGGTCTGTCAGCGACCACGACATCCGCAAGTACGAGATGTTTGCCACGTCGCTGCAGCAGGTATGTCCGAGGGTTCAGCACCACACACACCCCAGAACCTTACAACACAACACAACACAACACATTTCACCCACAGGCACGTGGCTTCAACGACTTCAAGTTCGACGACGCAGCTGGTGGCGCACCTGCTGGAGCTGACGCAGGAGCTGGCGGTGCACCTGCTGCTGCCGACGACGACGACGGTGGCCTCTACGACTAAGCACATAGGACGTGCGCCTGCGTGCCTCCCACCGTTCCTAATTACCCTAAAGTCTCTTACAACAGGAACTACATAATACAAACGTACACCCCACACTCCCCTGTCCCAATCCCTATTTTCTATATTAAGTTGAAACGTTGTGCCGATGAAATGTTTTTTGCCCATTTTTTGTGCCTTTGCGTTTAATTAGAGTTGTTTGCCTTTATATGTTTTTTTTTTTGAAGCTTCGGAGGATAGACTGTAGGTGAAGAAGTACCCCAAATGGTCGAGGTTCCGTTCTGTACGTGTCCCCCGTTTGGACATCCTTTTGCAGCAGTTTTCTTTGCTCGTTATTGAATAACGTTTACAAGAAAAGAAGAAAGAGGCAAATTCGCGCTAACTTTTGCCCTTTTTTTTGCTTTCTTTTTATTTTTTTGGTATTTCGAGATGATGTTGCGCTTTTTGAGTCTCCAGGGAGAATAGAAGACTTCTTGAGTGAGTAGTATTTGGGTGACAAAAAATGGTGTGACATTCACCTCGGGCTACTTTTTGTTTTATTTTAAAATTTTTTTGTTTTAGCCAGTATGTTAGATACTGTTTTGTGAGGGACGCAAAAACACCCCTCACAAAAAAAAAAAGAAAATGGGGACGATAAAATGGCCATGACTCCATTGTTACGGGGGGAAAAAAAGATTTGTTATATTAGTGGGCATCTGATACGCGCTGCGCTATTTTGTTGTTGTTTTTATATTTTGCTGACCTGGCACAATACAGGAACAGATTATTGTGTTGTGTTTTCTTAACCCCCCACCTTACCCCCCATCCTGGTGCAACCTGCCATTTTATATTCTTTACCAAACAAAATTCACTTTTTATGTTCCTCACGGTGTCTTTTGGGGTTCCCAAATCACCGTAGAACTGAAGTGCGTCTTACAAACCTTTTTCGAGGGGAAAGGTGACTAAGCACAGAGCATATTTACAAAAAAAACAAAAACAAAACAAAAAGGATCCAAAAATACAACAAAAAAGATTGATGAATAACCAATGTTCAAAACATTAAGTAATCTAATCAGACTAAGCACAGAGAGTCTTGGGTTCATCTTATATAAAATTTTCTCTCTTTTTTTATTCTCTTTTGTTTTTGAAACTATGTATCGGATGCAGTTACATTTCAAAAAATTTCTTTTTTTATTTTATTTCCTCCCGAGGTTTGCAGATGTCGTAAATCGATGGGTATTAGAAAAAGAAAGTGTCGAGAAGAAATGGGGGTCGGGGCGTGGGATATATATTTTGAAACACAAAGAAATGGTGTGGAGAAATACCTACACTGTTTTCTCGATTTCAACAAAGGAAAAAAAAAAAGGGTTGGTCGAACCAATTTTACCAAGCGTGTCTGCCCTCCCCGTACTAACAGGGGAAGGGCTCGCCAGGCCTTTTTTTATCTCTCGAAAAGATTTTTCTTTTCAAAAATAAGCGCAGAAAAACACGTAGTTAATTTGAAAAAAAAACACCCCTTTCAATGTACCAAGGTACACTGGTACACTGTCACGAAACGGGCTGTTATTTCAAGTCGAGTTTTAAATCTCGGGTGGGGAAGACGGGGTATAACATTTAAGAAATAATACAAAATAAAAGCAAAAAAACAAACAAACAAACAAAAGAATATTAAAAGGAATCCTCTTCTCTACGTTTTTTTCCCCCCGCCAATATATTTGAAATACGTTTTTCTACTCCCCTTGACGCCTCTTCTGAGTCCTCGAACGAATCCCTCTTACAGCATGTTCTCCCATGCACACCTTAATGGGGGCATGAGGCACACAACATCGTGGTGTTCGGGGCAATGCTCTCGTGTATTTGCCCTCTTTATCAAACATTTGGATGCGGGGATGACTCCTCCATTTTTTTTTAAAACGCGGTGTACCGAGACCACAGTTTTTGCGCCCCGTTTGATTGCGGTACCGGTTGTTGTGAGGAGACGTACACCTCGGCTCCAGGTCCCCTCTGTGGTTAAAAACCCGCTTTCCAAAATAACGACTGCAAAAAAAGTACGGCTTGATAACAGTATCGTGAACTCACCTGAAGGAATCGGCAGCGGTGTTGCGACCGTTGTTGCAGCGTTGGAGTTTGCAACACACCTTTTTGTACACCATTGTCACCAATCTTGGTCCTTTTGTTTGCAGGGGTCAGCACCCTTGACAGTTCTGCCCAGCCTGTGCTTGCTTTTGCAGTGACGCATAACTCAGCATTCTGCTTCGGCAATCTGCAAACTCAGGGTGTTCAGGTACCCTATGGACTCTCAGCATGAAACATCGGCACAACTTCGGGGTCCACCGGGCAATTGTTCAACGCTTCTGCCTCTACCACCTGCTTTGTTGCACGTCATCTGTGCGTCACTTGATGAAGCGTCCTAGCAGCGCCTGTCAGTTTTTTCGGTCAGCCCATCTTTTTTAGGTAACGTAACGCAAACCTTCTGCAACTTGAATGTCTACTTTGTTCCCGCAGAACTCTGCTGGTCATCTGTCTGGCCAGTGAGAGGTCATGCTTCCATTCCGTAGTCCTCAGGCAATCACTCCTGCTAGACCACGTTCCCCTTCCCTCTCACCACGACACCACAGATAAACAAGCCACACACAATGTCCGGTCCCCCAGCAGTGGATGTGCCGCAGAAGAAGCGCAAGCCGAACAAGTATGTCCACCCAGCAGCTCTGCTGTGCCCCACACACAACCACACCCCCCTGCAGGCTCGGCGTGAAGGAGGCTGAGAACGATGACTCGTCTGTCGTGTGCCTGCACGAGGACACCCTTGAGGAGTTGGAGCTTTTCAGGTATGTGCGCATTACACTTGTGAACCTACACACCATACACCACAACACAGAGGCGACACAGTGACCCTGAAGGGGAAGCGCGGGAAGAACACTGTGTGCATTGTGCTGCAGGACAACACCGTGGACCCAGGGAACATCCGCATGCACAAGGTGACGCGGAAGAACATCTACGTGCGTCTGGGTGACATGATCTACCTGAACCCCTGCAAGGACATCAAGCACGGCGAGCGCATCCACGTCCTCCCCATTGACGACACTGTGGAGGGACTGACTGGCGACCTGTTCGACCTGTTCCTGAAGCCGCACTTCCAGGAGGCGTACCGTCCGGTGCGCAAGGGCGACCTCTTCACTGTGCGTGCTGCCATGCGTGCTGTGGAGTTCAAGGTTGTCGAAACAGACCCAGATGAGTACTGCATTGTGTCGCCCGACACTGTCATCCACTGCGAGGGTGAGCCCATCAAGCGTGAGGACGAGGAGAAGTATGTGCGCTTGTTATGCTGAGTTCTATGTTTCTGTTTCCCCACACACACACTTCTGTTTTTATCAACACTTCCGTCACAACATAATACTCGACAGTTCCCCATACTGATAGCTTGCAAATCAGAGATAATATCTCTAGATACCTTTCCCTTCATATTCCCCCCTTGCCCCCCCCAGCACAACCTGCTTTACACTCACGGATTCGGTATCGTATCGTATCGTATTCGATCTATCGTATCGTATCGTATCGTACGTATCGTGGGCGTCAAACGCCCACCACATATTGTGGATATCTTTCCGCTTATCAGAGACGGTTAGGAGCCTCGAGGCTCGCACACCATCAAGGGCGCTGGTCACTCTCGTTTTGTCTTTCCGCGGAAATAATTGCCCGGGTTATACCCGTCTTGGGAGATGAGAAGGGGAGGTGGGGGTCTGATGGGGAAGGTCCTCAGGAGAAGTGAGACACATTTTGCAGTACCCGAGTGCTTTGAGGGGTTTCCTTCTGGAAGAGGATGTGGTATGAGAGCCCCATGTTGCATCTCGTGAGGTTGCGACCGAGGGAGCCAAGCCTTGCCGCCATGCTCATTCCAAGAGCAAGGCGGTTTTCCGCAATGATATTCCCGATTGTTGCTTGCTGGGGGGGTGGTGTTCCATGGTGTGAGATTGCGTGAACGTCTGTCTCGGGCTTGGAGGTGGGGAAAAAGTGAAGTTGAAAGTGTAAACGTCTATTTTTTTGTTGGTGATTCTCTCGTTGATTTGTGTCCCTCTCCTCAGTTATTTTCCAGTACTTTGCATCAAAGCACGCGTCTGACCATGACTTCATGTGCATCTTCGTCGTCGCTTTCCCCCGGCATTGCATCAGCATGGGTTTCCTGGGCTTCTGCGGCTTCCAGGGCTTCCGGGAGCAAGTCCTTCCAGGAGATCTTCAGCACTAGTTTCACTGTCCGATTGGTCAGTGCCGTTGTGATCGGCACGATCATCTTTCGTCAATCTACCCGTGGTCTGTGTCAGTAATTCCCTGCTGCCATCCACAACATGAGTAGAAGGGACGTATAAAAAATAAAATCTGGATGTGAAGTGTGTGTGCGTTTGATATCTAATAGTGGCAATTCTTCCCCCCCCACACACACTTTCACAGGGCCTCTGACGTCGGCTACGAAGACGTGGGTGGATGCAGAAAGCAGCTTGCACAGATCCGTGAGATGGTTGAGCTTCCCCTCCGCCACCCACAGCTCTTCAAGAACATCGGGATCAAGCCCCCACGTGGAATCCTCATGTACGGACCTCCCGGAAGCGGAAAGACGCTGATCGCCCGTGCGATTGCGAACGAGACAGGTGCATTCTTCTTCCTGATCAACGGACCTGAGATCATGTCGAAGATGGCTGGTGAGAGTGAAAGCAACCTGCGCAAGGCCTTTGAGGAGGCTGAGAAGAACTCACCTGCACTCATCTTCATTGACGAGCTGGACTCGATTGCGCCGAAGCGTGAGAAGGCACAGGGTGAGGTTGAGAAGCGCATTGTGTCGCAGCTGCTGACACTCATGGACGGTATGAAGGCACGCTCGCAGGTCATTGTGCTGGCGGCAACGAACAGGCCGAACACGATTGACGCTGCACTGCGTCGCTTTGGCCGTTTCGACCGTGAGCTGGACATTGGTGTGCCTGACGAGATTGGGCGTCTTGAGATCCTGCGCATCCACACGAAGAACATGAAGCTGGACGAGAACGTCGACCTTGAGGCCATGGCGAAGGAGACACACGGATACGTGGGTGCGGATCTGGCACAGCTGAGCACGGAGGCAGCGATGCAGACAATCCGTGAGAAGATGGACGTCATCGACTGGGAGGACGACACCATTGACGCAGAGATCCTCGACTCCATGCGTGTCACTCAGGCACACTTCCGTGAGGCGCTTGGTGTGACGAACCCGTCGACGCTGCGTGACACGGCGATGGTTGAGGTCCCAAACACGACGTGGGCAGACATCGGAGGTCTGGAGTCGACGAAGATGGAGCTGCAGGAGCTCATCCAGTACCCTGTGGAGTACCCCTGGAAGTACGAGAAGTTCGGGATCTCTCCGTCGAAGGGTGTTCTGTTCTACGGACCACCTGGGTGTGGTAAGACGCTGCTTGCGAAGGCAGTTGCGAACGAGTGCCAGGCAAACTTCATCAGCATCAAGGGACCCGAGCTGCTGACGATGTGGTTCGGAGAGTCTGAGGCGAACGTGCGTGAGATCTTCGACAAGGCCAGGCAGGCTGCACCCTGTGTGCTCTTCTTTGACGAGCTTGACTCGATCGCAAAGGCACGTGGTGGAGGTGGCGGAGACTCTGGTGGTGCGTCTGACCGTGTGATCAACCAGATCCTGACGGAGATGGACGGAATGAACGTGAAGAAGAACGTCTTCATCATCGGCGCAACGAACCGTCCCGACATCATCGACCCTGCCATCATGCGTCCGGGCCGTCTCGACCAGCTGCTGTACATCCCGCTGCCGGACCTGAAGTCGCGTATCAACATCCTGAAGGCGTCCTTCAGAAAGTGCCCCCTTGCCGCAGACGTGAGTCTGGAGAAGATGTCGCAGACCACACACGGGTTCTCTGGAGCAGACTTGTCTGGTATCGCCCAGCGTGCTGTGAAGCTTGCGATCAAGGAGAGCATTGCGAAGGAGATCCAGTACGAGAAGATGAAGGAGAAGGGCCAGATTGAGGACATGGACGCAGACTTCGACCCTGTGCCGGAGCTGACGAGGAACCACATTGAGGAGGCGATGAAGGGTGCGAGGCGGTCTGTCAGCGACC
Source organism: Rhynchopus sp. YZ270_cl-10 (assembly GCA_964035575.1). Taxonomy (NCBI): domain Eukaryota; phylum Euglenozoa; class Diplonemea; order Diplonemida; family Diplonemidae; genus Rhynchopus; species Rhynchopus sp. YZ270_cl-10. The sequence continues at coordinate 956,210 of OZ037919.1, forward strand.
ACGACATCCGCAAGTACGAGATGTTTGCCACGTCGCTGCAGCAGGTATGTTCGAGCGTTCAGGAGCACCACCCACTCCACAACCTCACAACACATTCCACAACACACAACACATTTCACCCACAGGCACGTGGCTTCAACGACTTCAAGTTCGACGACGCAGCTGGTGGCGCACCTGCTGGAGCTGACGCAGGGGCCGGCGGTGCACCTGCTGCTGCCGACGACGACGACGGTGGTCTCTACGACTAAGCACATTACGTGGGGACGATATCGCTAGCACAGTCCTGGCTGCATTTAGAAACGTGTCGTTACCGCTTTTTTCTGCGTTGCACTGAGAGTGCAAAAAGGTGCAAAACATTTTTAAACTCGGGGGTTATATGTCTCGTTGGCAAAATCTCTGCATCACGCAGCACTGCTGACTCGCGGAACAGGACATGCGTCCTATGCTATCGCTTTACCCTAACCACTGAGTCGCATGGTTTTTCATTTTCCTGCTTTTTTGACCATATTTTCAATCTGCGCAGTAATAATTTCGCCTGCAGTTGCACACTATAGTCCATTACCTACTACTAACCAGGTACTGGCGTGACAGCTTCAGATGGTGACAACAATTGGGACTAGACTTTTTACCCATATTTTTATCTAAAAGGATGCTTTTTCAAAGGAAAGAAATACAAAAAAACAAAACACTAGCCTTATTAGGAGAGCGGATAGTCAGTACCGTGACGTCACCAGTCGGGGGCAATTATGTCTCCAACCGGCTAACCGGCATGCACTTCTGCATGCAAGAAGCGCTGCGCCAGGACGTCACGTTAGTCGTGTTAGAGATACCTGCTTTCCTTCCTTTCCTTGCGAAGGCTACCACAGCGCCCACGTTGGGGGGGGTGAAATACAATATTGACTGACACACAATATTTTATTTATTTTTGAAGATGGCTTATTCTGCCGCAATTTCTTTTTTTGCTTTAAATACCCCTTTTATTTCTCGGAAGAACGGCACCTAACCACCACCATGCACGCATGGTTTGCCATTCACAAATTAAAAGCAAAAAAAAAGGGTTACAAAACCGCCTAACCCCTCCGAAGAGAAACAAAGCACCCTCCTCAGCTACCCCCTTTTCCCCCTCCTGACCACTCTCTATCTGGCAAACCGACTTAGCCCCCCCCCCCACACACACCTCAACAGAGGTGAAGAAGGACATTGTAACACAATGGAGCGAAGGCCTGTCCAGGACAGAGGCTTGCGTATAGGTGACCGTGTGGAGGTACGTCAGGATGGAGGGGCAGATATGGGGAACATCACGCAGGTAGGCGCAAATGGCATGATCGGTGTTGCGTTGGATAGCAGTAAGGACACACCATGCATCACAGACACCAGCCAGGTCCGGCACGTCCCTGATTCCTTTACTACAAACCAGCGGGTTCTTGTGGAGTACGAATGCCGCATGCCCGGCGCAGCGTGGGAGCGAGGTGTCGCTGAGGCCACAGTACGGCGCATCACCCCGCACGGCGCTGAGGTGGCCTTCCGTGGCGCCCCCGCGGAGATGTACACCACCCCGACCACGTTGTTGACACGCCTTGCGGGAGGCGAGCAGCAGCAGCACCTACCGCACCCAGCCCCCTCCTCCTCCGCCCCTCCTGTCGACCGACGCGCCTCTATGACTTCAAGCGCAGCCGACACAAACTCACTGTTCGGCAACAACAGCCTTGCGCTGGTTGATATCACCGGGGTATGGGCACGCTGTGAAATGGACAGCCAAGAGGTCGAAGCGGAGGGCTGTCTTGTCATTGAGCACGACCCCCACGAACGCGCCGTGTTCACCTCCGAAGCGCGCAGGGGGAAGAGAAGCAAACCCGAAGCTGTCATGCTGGACGGAAGATTCCAGGCTCGCAACTCCAAACGCGATGCCATAAAGGTGAAAGGGGATACACTCCCATCAGGCATGGTCGAGATCTACCGGGAAGGCAAAGGTGCCTGCGTCGTGGAACGCTACAAGATCATTCACAAAGAGCTCTATGCGGGCCCTGCCGAGCAGGAGGTGACGATGGAGCGCTATCTCGAGGTCGAATCTACGACGTCAGACATCGGCAGCGGGAAGCTTGTCAAGAAGAGCAAAATCCTCTACCGCTTTCTCCAAGAAGAAGGCGAGGAGGATGGGGGCACCCCGACACCGACGGTGGCCTCATCGCACCCTGCATCTCCGAAAGGACGGTGCGGGTCGAAGACTTCATTGCTAAGCAACAACTCAAAGTCGCCCTTTGATTCTCTTTGTGGAGTCGCAGCGGCAAGCTCCGATATTCTAATCGACCGACTCTCATTGATTGACATTCTCGGCTGGGAGTACGAGGAGGACACCATCTCAGAGTGGTACGACTTCGCACACTGCCTCACCGCCATCGTAAACGCCTCCTACCTCACGATCACGGAATCTGCACGCCAAGGTGTCTCCCCTCATCTCCAGGTCGCCTCAATCATGAAGCTTGCTGCTGCCGCACAATACGTACCACTCCCTCCAGAAGGGTATATGGCACTGAAAGACCCTCCAGCTAAAAAGCTGAATACCTTCAAAGATTTTCTTCGAGCATGCGGATTAGTGAAAAAGGCGGAAGAAGAAGGGGTAACCCCTACCCAGCCTCGTCTCATCCCTAAAGTATCATTTCGAAACAGAAGCGAATCTTTGGCAGAATACTTTAGGGGAGAAGCGAAGGTGGAAAGCGACGATGAAGATGAAGGTCAACCCGAGGGAGCAACGACGACGGCGACGACACACAGCAATGAAGAGTTGAAGGTGCTGCGGAAATTGTATTGGGGGTTGGACGTCTCGGGGTACCCTGAGGCAGAGTCAACAGAGTCTTCTTCTACTCTATCCCCGACACGGTTTTTTTCAAAGATGTTCAAAAGGAAAGACGCCAAAGATGCGTTTTTTCCCAAGGGAGAAAGACCATACGAAAACGTTCTAATCTTCACCAGAGGGGATGCGGTGATTAAAGAAGAGGTAGACGTCGATTCCTTAACAGAAATGAAGGAAATGTTCAGCAGTGTCGTCAAAAAGGAGGAAGATGGGGAGGAGGACAATCACGTCAAGGAAACGCCAATTTACCGCAATGTTTTGGTAGTCTACCCGAAACTTAAGGTGATCGACCCTGATTCTCCGATTGTCCAAAAAGCGAAGGGAAGGGTGTATAGATGCGACACACATAGCTTGGTGGTAGAAACTTATACTAATGTACCAAAAAGCGAGTTGTGTTTGTTGCTTCCTGTGCATGATTTGATGTTGCCTTGGTTTGACATTATCGGTCTGCTTGGGTCCGCTATTCCTGCGTTGGTAATGTTTATTGTCGGAGTGTTCACGTTGTTAGCTGAAATGCAGGTAACCCTAGGGGACGATCCGTTCCGTATGGGGTCCTTCTACAATGCTTCCACAGAGATGGCGATGGAGGCAGCCACGTCGACGTCTGATCTTTTATTCGAAACTTTTTTGGAAAATGCGAGCCTCCCGTTTGATGTGCCGTCGTCCGAAGCAGTGGTGATAGCGGTTGGGGCGTGTCTTCCGACGGGAGATGAGGTGCTAGGTGCGGTCGGGCTTGATGTGGATTCGGTGGTAGAGGCCGCATCGTACCTTTTGGTCTTCAAAAACTTCTCCGATTTTGCGATGAGCTACGAACTTCTCCCAGAAGCATTCACCGATGGCGACAACCTCCGGTTTCTCGGAGGCAAGGTTGCGGAGGGTTATGAAGGCGCGCTTGGGTACGTCTTTGAAGCTTCTTCTTCTTCTGAGAATTTCTCTTCTGACGGACTAAACTTTACAGAAACCCCTACAACAACGGAACAGCCACACACTGCAGAAGCTACCTTCATTTTGGTTATTGTTGCGTTCTTGGTGGGATGTGTTGCAAAGCTTTCTGGGGTGCTAGGGGAGTTTCTTAGTGCAAAGTTGACGTTGGGAGGGATGTTGGCTGAGTGGAAGGCAGGGAAGAAGGAAGCGTCTGGGGAAAGCGCGTTATTGCAGCTTGCCAGCCAGGTTGTGGAGCAGGAGGCGAAGGAGTGTCTCATGGCATTTCATCTGTTGAACCGATGCAGTGTGGAGCGTACAGTAACCTTCAGAGGGTTGTCTACTAAGGCTACTGCTCTGTTCACCAGAATTGGGCTTCCAAAGTGCACGCTTGAAGTAACCGACGCCTTCGCAAAGCTTCAGGCCCTAGGCATAGCAGTAGAAATTCCTGGAGGTGCCGGCCTCCCCGCGAGCTACCGTCTTGTCACCACCATGAAGCAGTTTTTGCAACGCCGTCACGCAAAATGGTCGGGGCTTCTTACAAACCATTTCGAATCTGTGATTGACAATCGGATTAAATAGGGGAGAATAGAAAGGAAAAGAATCTGTGCTTTTTTGGAGTAATGTTTCGGATTCAAAAAGGAGTGGGATTTTTTTTTTGTGTTATCAAGCATTGACGAATAGAAATGGAAAACGACGGATGGTGCGTGCCCGCTTTAGCGTATTGTTTTTCCACTAACATCACTCACATTCATCAGTGAAAAAACACAAACCTTTTGCGGTGCGATAAACGAATAACTATTTATTGGTATGAAATAAGGAATACTTTTTTTCACGCTACAGGTCGTGCGAGTTACCTGCTGCAGAAATGGTTCCCGAGCGAAGCGAGGGGACCATGTAAATACGGAAAAATAATTTACCGAGCGAAGCGAGGTGAATTATGTGCAGCAGGTAACGAGCGCACCTGTAGCGTGAAAAAACGAATTCCTTATGACAAACAATACGTAATTTTATTCCGGTTTACAAAGTAGGGGTAGTCCCCAAGCACAGGCCAAAAAACAGTGAGATGGGAGATCAGGAAAAATAAATACCACCACACCACACGTATCACCTGTTACAGGAGCTAATCAAAAGAAAAAAAAGAACAACAACAAATGCCGAGGACAACGCTTAAGGCGAAGATGCAGGAGGCATACGAGCGAAATAAGGTGACTTTTAACACACAAAGTTCTTCTTATTTCACTGCATTTTGGCCTGTGCTTGGGGACTACTACTTTGTAAATCGGAATAAAAAGATTTTTTCTTTATTTCATAGTTGTATTTGTAGAAGGAGAGAGGGAGCGGAGAAAGGGAAAAACCCGAAATGCTCACCCTGCTGCATCAGAGCGCGAGGTGTTGAGGGTTTTCACCCCCTTCTCCTCAACGAATAGGAGATTTTTTCTTCAAAAAGGTAGGGAAAGGGAAGGGTGGGGGAATTGAATCCCCTCAGAGGGAGGGAGGGGGGGTTTTTGTATCTTTTTTTATTGATCAACTTCATTTTCCAGCATTTTTCCCCCCCTCTTCTGGTGCTTTCGGAAAATCGGTCAACGACCTGTCAGCGACCTGTCAACATCGACCCCTCCCGGAGCACCATATTCATTTTCTGCTTTTTTAGAATTGAGCGTGTGTTCGTATTTTGCTGTGTTTAACTGTATTTTGATATTCTGTTTGGTTTAGTGTAACTGCCATTCAACATAGGTCTTTCACTGTTCCAATAAGGCCTCTTGGGATGTGTCTGTTGTATTTCAAGGCAACTTTTTTTTAGTTCATCTTTCAAGTTTTCACCCTGGGTTTGCTCAATGAATTGCTCAATTGAAAAACAAAAAACAAAAAACAAAAAACAAACAATAATGGAGGGCACTCAAATTAACCGGGAATTACCAGATTTTTGAGCACTCTCCAAATTTATTGCTAAAAAATGCATGTGGTGTGGCTGAAATACACTCCTTTCGGTGCACGAAAGAAGTACTGAAAGTTACACTATTTTCGGCACAGCCATGCCAACATGGTGGATTTTTTTTTGTCTAGGCTACTTACTGATGGAAAGGCGGGAAAAAATATCATATTTTTTTTAAAATTAGAATATTATCCGCAGACGTGTGAATATTTTTTTTTTTTGGAGGCGTTTTGCACTTTCAGCTTCTCTTTTTTCCTTTTCCTTACTTTCTTTTCTTTGAAATGGAAATATATTGAAATCGAAACTTTTTTTGGGGAGGGGGTAATAGGGGGGCAAAAGCAATCACCACTACCGACAATATTTTCCTTTTTCTCGTTTTTTTTTTTGATGTATGCACACGAGAGGCATTCATCTTGCAACGTTTTCCCCCTTTTTTTTTTTCAAACGTACCCCAACAAAACCTACTTTTGATTTTTTTTTGGCAACTCTTCCCCAATTTACCTTTCACGCTTTTTTACCCTCCCCCGTTTTAGAATCAACAGAGAGTGTACGTTAAGATGTTCTGCGGAGACCCTCCATGAATTAATCGGAGTAAACTCTGCAATGCTCGTACCCTCGGGAACATTTGCACTTTCTGCTCTGTCTTTTCATTTTCTTTTCAAACAAAAAAAAACGCACCCAACAGTGTAGGAGGGAGGGGATTTTTTTTTAACAATGATTGTCAAAATGGGTTTGTTTGGGGTTCTGCTCCCAATGTGCTTTGCTGGGGTAGGGATTAATATCTGTTTCATTATGGTCGAAAATTCACACCGTGCGGACGACCGGGCCGACCGGGAGGACGCGGTGCTCGCAGCGGAGCTGGTTGTGCAGAAGCTCGCCTTGGCTGTGAGCGATTCCTTGAACACTGCGCTGATGATAGCAGGGTACGTGTCTGCGCTGGATTTGGTGCCTCCGGACCACATGGGGACGAAGGACGATCGGATGCAGATGCTTGATTACACGCCATTTGCGTGCTTTGCAAAGCAGATGGCAGGCCTGTTCCCTTCCGTAGCTAGTTTGTACAGTATCCCTTCAGGGGTAGTCACTCAGGCGTACCCACCGCTGACCCCTGGGGTCGACCCATACGGACACGACCTCATCAACGATGATGCCAGAAGAAGCGACATCCTCACCGCCATTTCCTCCCAATCTCTTGTCGTCTCGGGGCCGTTCCCGCTTATCCAAGGAGGGGTGGCGTTGCTGTCGCGGTTTCCGGTGTTCAGACGCCCGAAGAATATATCAGCCGAAGTCTTCAAATCACTCCCGATCAACGAAACCATGCCGTATTGGTGGGGGATGACAGCGTCGTTGGTGCCTTTCGATACGCTGCTGCACGACCAGGTGCAGATTCAGGTGCTGCTGCCGGTGGGGGAGTTTGACTATTGTTTGGAGTATTGGAATGCGAACTCGAATGCGACTGTTGTGGTAAGTGCGCGGACACTGCGTTTTGATGTGGGTGCTGCGTCGAAAGGATTGACGCTGCAGACAGAGCTCGTTAGGCATTCATTTGCGCGTGTTGCAGTCGCATTGCCCCAAGGGAGGCAGTGGAACCTATGGGTGCGCACAACACGTCACAGTGACGACCGTGTCTCGCAGCTTGTTGTTGGAGTGTTCGCTGCTGTCGCCACTGCGCTTATCATAGCATGTGCCTATTGGCTTCCCTTCGCAGCGCGTCTTCATCTCTTCAACGCGTTGACCCAAATATTCAAAAAGATTTCCGACATGGAGCTAGAAGACCCCGAAGTAATAGGCGAGCAGATCCCAGGAGATTCGCCCCCACAGTTTGTCCTTGCGTTGAAGCAGATGATGCGGGCGTTGATTATGTATAGAAAGTATTTGCCGGCGTCGGTGAAGATGCCAGAGGAGACGGGGGATGAGAGTTCTGTGACGCAGAGCAGCGTTGCGAGCAACCGGTCGGGGCTGTCGCGGAGCATGAGTTTTTCGAACCATTCGAGGCTGTCGGGGCTGTCTGGGAAGCCGCAGTGCATGGCGGTCGGGTTTGTTGCGAAGCGGGTCAGCGTTGTGCACATCGAAGCCCCGGCACACCTGAGCCACCACAGCACGACCACACTGCAGGCCCAGCACACCGCCTTCCTCAGCACAGTCTACGACGCCTCCATCGCCGCCTACGGAAGCATCCACATCATCTCCGGGAGCGACGTTGTTCTTGACTTCAACGGCGCACGCCAGCTTATCTCCCACGCCACCGCCGCAGTGACGTGCGCGCTCCGAGTTGCCGATGCATCCCCCCGGTATTTCTGTGGAGTCTCCACCGGAGTTGTCCTTTGCGGAAACGTCGGAATAGAAGAAGTCATGTCGTACGCAATCTGTGGTACCCCGGTAGAGAAGGCTCGTCTGCTGTCCCGCTACGCAACGTCCTGCGAAGCGTCGCATGTCGTCTGCGGGGCGAACACGGAGGCCTACGGAAAGACGCGGTTCGCGGCGTTCCCGATTGAAATAGCGCATTTTCCTTGCTGGGAGAAGACAGAGAGGTTGTATGCGTGCTTGGTGGTGGCGGAGTCGACGCACGAATGGATGTACGGTGCCAAAGAAGGCGAGGCGTCGCAAGAGGAAGTCCTTCATGCATACCGCATGCGTTTCAAAGAGTATCAGACTGGGGTTGCCTACGACAAGGCGGATGGGGAGCCAGAGAATGTCGACAGCCTCTGCCAGCGCCTCCCTGCAGTCTTCGCCAACTACGGTGAAAGTGGCAATCGATACACAAAGGTGCTAGGCATCAACATCGACCGCACAGACCGAAGGATCAGCATCCAGTTCTGAAGGAGAGGGGATCGTTTTTAATTATATTTAGATTTTTTGCAGTGTTGTGTATTTGGCTGTGCGTTCTGTTTACACAGGAGGGCACGGTTCAAGTTTTTTGGGAGTGAAGAGACAGAGACAGGTGTGTTTTTTTTTCAATGTTTTTAACTTTTGGGTTACAGACACCCAACAAACACCGGTGGGGTCCAAACATAGGTGGGTTTTGGGATTTTAAAAGGAGGGTTTTTTGCCCCACCGGTGTTTTTACCCCTGGGTATGAGAATTTTGGTGGCAAGTCCCACCCTCTTTCCCCAGTATCTCACCTCATTTCCCTACATTTTCCATGTTGACCACAATTATCATGTCCAAGGGTAGAAATACCGGTGGGGTAAAAACTACAGTGGATTTTGGGGATTTCAAAATGCGGAGGAGGGTTTGTACCCCACCCGGCGTTTGTTGTGTGACTGTAACTTCGCTGATACCTTGGGTATTGGTGACTTTGCGTATGAAGAGATACCGTATTCGTAAAAATGTTCGACCGTAAAAAAGGTCAAACTTCCAGAAAAATCCTGAAAAGGTCGAACATTATTACAGTCGACAATTTTTACGAATACGGTAACCCCAATTGATTTTTTCCCCTAACACGAAGTGTATTTGACACTCGACAAAAAGCCAATTCAGATCTTGTATAACAGTATTTCCCCCTTGATTCCTTTCGCCTTGCGCCAAACAGAATTTTACCCCCTATTTGGCTGCTTTCAACGAAAAAACACTGATATTTTTGTTATCAAGATCAGTTGGTGGATGATAGTCTAGTTTTGTGCTTTCATCCGGATGGCTTGCATGGTACGTTGGGTCAGTCGGAGGTGCCTGCATCAACAATTACCTTTTCTCCCCTTTTTTTTCTTTTTTTGTTTCAGCATAACGGTGGAAGGAACCTACTTTGTAAGTAATAAACCATGACCACGATCTTACGTCAGTTTCGCATATCAGTGGCTGTCACGAAATGTGGTAATTTCAACATTTTTGAGTAAAATGACTAAATTTTTGACTTTTTCACCGATTTTTTTTTTATTTGCATTGCGCGGAATGCGCTGATTGCAACGAAACGATTCTCGATTTTTTTTTTCAGAAATTTATTTGCTCAGTTCAAAAATCATCGTTTTTTCGGATATTCTCACAGCCATCCCAGGAAATACTGGTATTTTTCCGGAAGTCGAAAATGTGCTTAACTGCGTTTCCGAGCTCCGCGCAAAAAAATGAAAAAAAAATCGAGCAAAAAGTCCAAAATTTTAATTAGTTAAAGGCGGGCCACACAGTATTTCACTGTTTCCCTGTATGTTTACACACCCCTTAAGGACTGGCCAATTGTTTTGGCTTTGCGGTCACACTCTACCCGGGAGTAATTGGTATTTCAACTCGAAAATGGTGCCTTTTGAAAGATCTTTTCACAATCTTTGAAAATAAATAAAGAAATGATGAAAAAATCCTAGTTGAACCTCTGTGAACGATCTGTACCAGGTTATCGGTGAGGTTAAAAAATCACGATTTCTTAAGGATTTGCCCTGAACAAGCCTGTGTAACCGTTACCCGTTTGCCATATTAGGAGGCATAAAAACCCCTTTGGCAGTGAGGGAGTTTAGGCATATCCAGGTCTTTGGTTCAGTGTTGCTATGTGACACGAACAGACTCTTTGCCACGTAGGTGGGGAGATTGACAATTTTGCGCACAAGAAACGGCCAGACACCATGGCACACGGGTCCTTTTGGGTCATTTTAGGCGAAATTTAAGTGAAATTCCCTACCAAAATGTGACTGAAAAGTGGGTTTGGGGGTGCTTGGGGAGGTTTGGGGGTGGAGTCCTGGGGTGTCAAAACAAAAAAAGGGGGTACGGAATTGCACGTTTTCGGTCCGCTGAATCCAACGAAATATTTTTCGGCGTTTTTTGGAGGAAAAGCTATTGTCCTGGACACGTCTTCTCCAGGTCACTTTTTCGGTCTTCATCCCCTTATCCCAGGAAATATTGGCATTTTTCTGGAAGTCGAAAATGCGCTTAACTGCGTTTCCGAGCTCCGCGCAATAAAATGAAAAAAAACACCGAACACACTTCGGCGAGTCGTGAGCAAGATCGAGGTGGCGTCTGTGAGGGAAAAGGCACGAGGAGTGCTGCTGCCAGGGAGACAAGTTGGGGTGGCGGTGGACGGTGGACTGGAAGCGGCGACAATGGTTGTGGCAGCATACGCAAAACGACACCAGGGGAGCGACAAAGTGATCGTACAGATTGACTACGAGAACGCATTCAACAGCATCTTTCGCAAGACTTTTCTGGAAGCCACAAGGAAATATCTCCCGTCCATTTCACCGTGGGTCGAATGGTGCTACAACTCCCACACCGGGCTAGTGTATGGTGACGAGATGATCCCATCCACCAGAGGCGCGCAGCAAGGCGACCCCGCAGGGCCCCTACTCTTCTCCCTGGGGATCAAAGCACTGACAGACGAAGTGCGTGCAGTCCAGGGCATCGACTGTAGCATCTGGTACCTCGATGATGGGACGATCATGGGGAACCCAGAGGCGGTGGCTCGAGCGCTGGAGTTAGTGAGGACACGCAGTGCGGAGCTGGGGCTGAAGGTGAAGCTGTCAAAGTGTGAAGTCATCGCCCTAGGACAGCAGACTCCGTTGGACCTGGACAGAGCTGGCCTCCCCGTGTGCAGCCACACCACTGACTTGGCGGAGACTTGCTCAGCCTGTGAAGGAAAAGTGATGAGCGTGAAGTATGGAGGCTTTGCGTTCCTGGGGGCGCCAATCGGGGACGACGAGTACTGCGAAGCGTACATGGAGAAGAAGGTGGAGGAATTCGCGGTGCAACTGCGTCTGCTGCAGAAGGTGTCTGACTCGCAGGCTGGACTGACATTACTCCGTCAGTGCGAGGGGTTTGCACGCATGGTTTTCTACATGAGAGCCATTGGTCACGCGTGCACCCACAAGTACCTCAGCCAGTACGACAAGGAGGTAGACGCTGCCCTGGCCGCGCTTTTTGGTGATGAGGATGGAGGCCTGCCGGAAGAAGCACGGAGACAGGCCGCACTGCCATGTAGGGTAGGGGGCATGGGCGTGCGCCGCATCCGCGACCACTGGACTGCAGCAGCCATGGGAGCAAGGAGCGGCCTGCACCAACTGTGCACCGAACTGGACCCCAGCTTCACCTGGGACGCCGAAGGATGGGAACGGACGGCAACGCTGTACAACGAGCAAGTGGCTGAAGGTGCTAGGATTGACCCCAAGCTGCAGCCAGCCGTCCCCCTGCGTCAACGTGATCTGTCTGCAGGGATCCTGGAGGAACAATTGCGGGACCTCTTCGTCAAGGGTGATGCGTACGACAAGGCGCGTCTCAATTCTCTGGCCCTCCCCCAAGCAGGGTCCTGGCTTACTGCACCCCCCACCTGGGAGCACTACATCCCTCCGATTGCATTCAAGGCCGCAGCCAGACTCCGCCTCCACCTCCCCATATACGCGGAGGGTGTCTCATGCAGGCAATGCAACCAGCCCATGGACACCAGGGGGGACCACATCTTCGCCTGCAGAATGGGTGGGCATCGTATACTGCGACATAACTCAGTACGCGATTATGTGTATGGAGCAGCAAATGAGGCAGGTCTGAGCCCCATCCTGGAACCCAACCACCTCATCCTGGGCAACAACAAGCCCGCTGACATTCTGCTGTCCACAGGGGTCGGGGAGTCGAGAGGACGAGCTATCGATGTGACTGTGTGGACGCCGACGTCAGCGTCGATGGTGCAGGGTGCCGCAGTCGCGAAGGGGTACGCGGCGACGAAGGCGGAAACTGCCAAGAGGAAGAAGCATGGTGACGCGTGTGCGGCGGAGCGGCTGGCGTTCACACCCTTCGCCCTGGAGACCACAGGAGGTCTGGGACCCGCGGCGGCGTCGATATGGCAGCAGATGCTCCGTTTCGCAGCGGACAGGAAGCTTGGGAACAGAGTGGAGATGTCACAGAGGTGGAATTGGGGGCTAGGGACGACGCTGCAGCGACAGATCGGGAAGGCCGCGACGGATCGAGGGTCTCTGACTGGTTGCCTGAGGGGTCCTCTGCGAGAGCGTGTGGACTTAGATCCCACCGTCGACCCGGAAGAGGGGGACTTGATACGCTTGCCCCCCGACCATCTACCTAACCTGGAAGTGACAGACGACCACCAGGGAGACATCAGGGTGAGTGCGGAGGAGGAGCCAGAGACAGGCAACGAGAAGGAAACGGCGCCAGAGACAGCAGCACAGGACCCAACCCCCCACAGCGAACTGGAGGCCAACTTGGTGAAGTGGGGGCTGTCCCGACCGCAGGTGCCCGTGCCGTTCCGAGTAGGAGACTGTGCGTTCGACGCAGTGTGCTGGTCAGTGCGGAGCTGGAAGGTGGTGACATCGTCGACCCTTCGGTCCCTGGCGGTGGAGAGAGTGAAGAGAGATGCTGACCTGGCGAGAAATGCGATGCCCGACCTCGCGACCTGGGTGCGATGGATGAGCCTGGCAGGGAACAGGGATCGCAGGTCGTGGGCGGACCAGACAGCACTGGCGGGTCTGGCACGGGCTTTGCAGGTAGTCATTGTGGCGGTCGTGTCATCGGACTCTAAGGTGCACATCCATAGACCAGCCAGCAAGTCGAACGGGGCCGTAGCAGTGCTGCACACAGGAGCTCACGAGGCTGGCCACTTCTCGCCGTTATGCATGACAGACAACACGTTTGCATATCTGCGAAGCCTTGCCCCCGACACCCCCCTTCCAGAGATGCAGTGCCACAGCACCGGAGCGCTGTCACGGATGGAGGAGCGCCCGGGGAGACAGGGGGAATTGCTCACGTGCGAAAACTGCGCACTCATCACCGAATGTAGTGTCCCCCACTGGTTTTGTAGTTCCTGCGAGCGCACATGGTGTGAGGGATGTGGGAGCGCCAACGCAAAGTGTGTGCTGAGGGCAAAGCCAGTTCAGCCAGTTCAGCCAGTTCAGCCGACAACATCGCAGACAGTGGGAGGTAGCTACTACAACAGCAACCCAGCTCCCCCACAGGACGCGGCAACGGAGGTGAAGGAGGAGGTTATGGATGAGGAGGATTCCGCCGACTGCGCCGACCACGACACCACCATGGACAACAACACCGCAACCGCAGCAGAATCCTTCGTCTGGGGGCCATCAGAGCAGAGCTACAACACCACACCAACAGCTCTGACTGGTGACCACCACTTGGGTTCAGCGAAGACTGGTGGATGGACGGCTAAGTCCCACGCGGAAAGAAGGACGAAGCTGACCACCCTTGGGACTTCGCGGCGGGCGCAGGGGAACCACACTCGTCGCTCCGGTGTAGTGGAGGACAGGTCTGCGGAGACCACAGCAAGGCGGCCTTCTCCCCCTATCTCGCGAGGGTCGGATGTGGAGGCGAAAGGGTTAGTCCCACACAGCCAGAAGGAAGGGGACAGGGTGCCGAGAAATGTCGAAGAGTGGGCGGACTGCTTCTTCCCCAGGGGAGGGACCAGGCGAGAGGGAATGACTCCCTTGGCACCGGAGGTGGCGTACGAGGCGCTGGACGCGTGGTGGGATCAGCGGGAGGAGCTGGGGCGCGTCGGAGGACGGCAGACGAGTCAGTACGGGGCGCTTAGGGCGGTCCTGGTGCTGATGATGGAGGCGACCTTCAAATAGAAGGGCCTCGCGATTGGTTGTGATTGTGGTTTATGTGGGCACTGTTGCCCTTCCCTTCTCTGTTATTTTCCCCCACCCCAACTTTTGTGTGTAGCAACACCTGTTTAGTTCCCTGTTTCCTTTTTACCCCCAACCCCTCCCATTAGATACATGTGTGTAATCCCCCTGGTGTCAAGCCCCTTGTATGTAAATTCCAAATCTTCCCCCTCACAGAAAACGTCAGGAGTAAGCCAAGGAGGCGGTTTGTCTGTGGGCGTCGGCCTAGGAGTAAGCGACGGAGATTTTTTCCCCCACCCCATCCCCTACGAGTTCCATGGGGGGTCGCTACTGGCGTTAATCATCCAAACAAAAAAGACTACAAGAGACAAAACAAAAGTAACAAGAAAGGAACTTCGTATTGTAAAAAGAAAGCCCCATCCCGCCCCTTCCTCCCCTCCAGAACCAGCTGGGCACCAATACTGGAAATACAGCAAAACCACACAGACTGGACAGTCTATATTCACCCCTGCCTCTCCCGTGTTAATGTTCACCCCTCCTTTATCCCAAATTGTCATAGAGCTAAATATAGTTGTATGCCTCGCTTCGCTCGGCAAACAACGATACATAATAGGGCGACATGCTGATGACAAATATCTCCCTTGTTTAATTCACTTTTGTGCCTCGTTCTAACTAAACCGGCACATGTACTGATTGTAAGACTTTTGGCCCTCGCTTCGCTCGGACCAAGCGCCTTTCATGTGCATTATAAACGTACCCCCCTTGCCCTGTCCAGTTTGATGTGGAACAAAAAAAAGTCGAGCCTAGGGCTAAGTTGAACAACACCAAAAAAAAAAAAAAAAAAAAAAAATCGAGCAAAAAGTCCAAAATTTTAATTAGTTAAAGGCGGGCCACATGAATTACCACATTTCGTGACAGCCACTGATATGCACATATTAAAAAAAAGTTTTTTTTTCTTTCCCGTACAAACAAACTGAACGCTAGATCTTATTTTTGTTTTAGTGCTACTCTCGAGGACCTTTTTGGCCACAGAAGAGAAAATAGTGGCTGAGAGCTTCTTTCATTCAGTGCCTGCGTTCCAGAGGACGTTTGCACTATCAACTTCACTTCATTTTGCATGACAACGCCTCCCCATCCCCCACCCCCTGTAAATACTGCCACTTTTCAGTGTGGTTGCTTCCTCAATAAAAAGATGAGAGTGCCTTTTATGGCACTCATACTAAGCGCGACCTTTTCTTTACCGGTCATTGTACCAAGGTACACTTTCAGTGCTTTTTTTTTTGTATTTTCACCAGATTTTTCCTGAAATTTGGTGGGGTTTAGTGTTATATAAACTCCTCTTTTACGCTATAATCTGCCGGGCAAAGACAAGCTGTTGTTTCTCGCTTGTCGTCGCCCCAACAAATCTAATCACAGATCACCCTTCATAGATACTATCATGATTGGTGTTGTCTGTAGTCTTGACCGAATTCCTCTAAAGTGTCGTCTCCACTAGCGGCGTTCTGACACTTCCACGCTCTTCTAATTTTGCATCAGTCCCCTCCACCCTCCCTGCTCTCTTGTCAACTATCGTTAAGCCAAGAGGTGGGTTTCTTTTTACACATCCTCCCGTTGTTGGCCGCAGCTAGGGTACTCATGCTCCGCGGGGGGGTGGCATTGTACGTGGGTCAGTTGGAGGTGCTTGCATTAATAAGTACCATATTTTCCCAACCTTCCTGTATACACGCGTCAGCAACCAATACAGGTAGTGTATTGAAATGATTCTGGGGGGGGGTAAGGGGTCTAATTTTAATTTCGTCGATTTTGAGAAAAATTTTGGCCAAAAATGGGCCCCACGTATAAGGAACCGGGCTCATATTTCTCAAAATTTAAGTGGTCAAAAAATTGTCCAATTTTCCGAAATGACCCCACCGCTGCACGGGCGGAGCCCAAAAATGCAAATAAGCCACTTTTTGGTTTCATTGAAATGATGCGGCTGACACTGAGGAATTATGGTTTACGGCGTCCCACTGAGGGGGCGAACCCTTTTTAATTTTTCCCAACCTTCCTGTATACACGCGTCAGCAACCAATACAGGTAGTGTATTGAAATGATTCTGGGGGGGGGTAAGGGGTCTAATTTTAATTTCGTCGATTTTGAGAAAAATTTTGGCCAAAAATGGGCCCCACGTATAAGGAACCGGGCTCATATTTCTCAAAATTTAAGTGGTCAAAAAATTGTCCAATTTTCCGAAATGACCCCACCGCTGCACGGGCGGAGCCCAAAAATGCAAATAAGCCACTTTTTCCCAACCTTCCTGTATACACGCGTCAGCAACCAATACAGGTAGTGTATTGAAATGATTCTGGGGGGGGGTAAGGGGTCTAATTTTAATTTCGTCGATTTTGAGAAAAATTTTGGCCAAAAATGGGCCCCACGTATAAGGAACCGGGCTCATATTTCTCAAAATTTAAGTGGTCAAAAAATTGTCCAATTTTCCGAAATGACCCCACCGCTGCACGGGCGGAGCCCAAAAATGCAAATAAGCCACTTTTTGGTTTCATTGAAATGATGCGGCTGACACTGAGGAATTATGGTTTACGGCGTCCCACTGAGGGGGCGAACCCTTTTTAATTTTTCCCAACCTTCCTGTATACACGCGTCAGCAACCAATACAGGTAGTGTATTGAAATGATTCTGGGGGGGGGTAAGGGGTCTAATTTTAATTTCGTCGATTTTGAGAAAAATTTTGGCCAAAAATGGGCCCCACGTATAAGGAACCGGGCTCATATTTCTCAAAATTTAAGTGGTCAAAAAATTGTCCAATTTTCCGAAATGACCCCACCGCTGCACGGGCGGAGCCCAAAAATGCAAATAAGCCACTTTTTCCCAACCTTCCTGTATACACGCGTCAGCAACCAATACAGGTAGTGTATTGAAATGATTCTGGGGGGGGGTAAGGGGTCTAATTTTAATTTCGTCGATTTTGAGAAAAATTTTGGCCAAAAATGGGCCCCACGTATAAGGAACCGGGCTCATATTTCTCAAAATTTAAGTGGTCAAAAAATTGTCCAATTTTCCGAAATGACCCCACCGCTGCACGGGCGGAGCCCAAAAATGCAAATAAGCCACTTTTTGGTTTCATTGAAATGATGCGGCTGACACTGAGGAATTATGGTTTACGGCGTCCCACTGAGGGGGCGAACCCTTTTTAATTTTTCCCAACCTTCCTGTATACACGCGTCAGCAACCAATACAGGTAGTGTATTGAAATGATTCTGGGGGGGGGTAAGGGGTCTAATTTTAATTTCGTCGATTTTGAGAAAAATTTTGGCCAAAAATGGGCCCCACGTATAAGGAACCGGGCTCATATTTCTCAAAATTTAAGTGGTCAAAAAATTGTCCAATTTTCCGAAATGACCCCACCGCTGCACGGGCGGAGCCCAAAAATGCAAATAAGCCACTTTTTCCCAACCTTCCTGTATACACGCGTCAGCAACCAATACAGGTAGTGTATTGAAATGATTCTGGGGGGGGGTAAGGGGTCTAATTTTAATTTCGTCGATTTTGAGAAAAATTTTGGCCAAAAATGGGCCCCACGTATAAGGAACCGGGCTCATATTTCTCAAAATTTAAGTGGTCAAAAAATTGTCCAATTTTCCGAAATGACCCCACCGCTGCACGGGCGGAGCCCAAAAATGCAAATAAGCCACTTTTTCCCAACCTTCCTGTATACACGCGTCAGCAACCAATACAGGTAGTGTATTGAAATGATTCTGGGGGGGGGTAAGGGGTCTAATTTTAATTTCGTCGATTTTGAGAAAAATTTTGGCCAAAAATGGGCCCCACGTATAAGGAACCGGGCTCATATTTCTCAAAATTTAAGTGGTCAAAAAATTGTCCAATTTTCCGAAATGACCCCACCGCTGCACGGGCGGAGCCCAAAAATGCAAATAAGCCACTTTTTGGTTTCATTGAAATGATGCGGCTGACACTGAGGAAGTATGGTTTACGGCGTCCCACTGAGGGGGCGAACCCTTTTTAATTTTTCCCAACCTTCCTGTATACACGCGTCAGCAACCAATACAGGTAGTGTATTGAAATGATTCTGGGGGGGGGTAAGGGGTCTAATTTTAATTTCGTCGATTTTGAGAAAAATTTTGGCCAAAAATGGGCCCCACGTATAAGGAACCGGGCTCATATTTCTCAAAATTTAAGTGGTCAAAAAATTGTCCAATTTTCCGAAATGACCCCACCGCTGTACGGGCGGAGCCCAAAAATGCAAATAAGCCACTTTTTGGTTTCATTGAAATGATGCGGCTGACACTGAGGAATTATGGTTTACGGCGTCCCACTGAGGGGGCGAACCCTTTTTAATTTTTCCCAACCTTCCTGTATACACGCGTCAGCAACCAATACAGGTAGTGTATTGAAATGATTCTGGGGGGGGGTAAGGGGTCTAATTTTAATTTCGTCGATTTTGAGAAAAATTTTGGCCAAAAATGGGCCCCACGTATAAGGAACCGGGCTCATATTTCTCAAAATTTAAGTGGTCAAAAAATTGTCCAATTTTCCGAAATGACCCCACCGCTGCACGGGCGGAGCCCAAAAATGCAAATAAGCCACTTTTTCCCAACCTTCCTGTATACACGCGTCAGCAACCAATACAGGTAGTGTATTGAAATGATTCTGGGGGGGGGTAAGGGGTCTAATTTTAATTTCGTCGATTTTGAGAAAAATTTTGGCCAAAAATGGGCCCCACGTATAAGGAACCGGGCTCATATTTCTCAAAATTTAAGTGGTCAAAAAATTGTCCAATTTTCCGAAATGACCCCACCGCTGCACGGGCGGAGCCCAAAAATGCAAATAAGCCACTTTTTGGTTTCATTGAAATGATGCGGCTGACACTGAGGAATTATGGTTTACGGCGTCCCATTGAGGGGGCGAACCCTTTTTAATTTTTTGTTCTCTTGAAATGTGTAATTTCATGTTTTCGCGAAAAAAATACGAACTGATCCTACAAGGGTTGAAGGAAGGTGTGTGGAAAACAATAATAACAAGAACAACTAATTGCTAAGAAAAAAAATGGGGTGTGCTGTGGATAACTCCGCGCGATTTTCGAAACCACCATAGCATCCTGGCGATTTTCTGGAGGTGCTGATGTGACGATGCCTGGTGCGATCGACGACGTGTTGTCGTCTGTGCATTATGTGTTCCTTCGGCACTGCTCTGATGACGACGACGATGCGTGGGAGCCTGTGGACGACTACGAGCTGGAACATGCCGAGGCCGCCCGAGCGAATGGTTATCGAGCCTGCCGAGACTACGTCCAATAACGCGATCGAGCAGATGGTGCTGGACGAAGAGGACAGCCCCACTGTTTAAAAGTTTCAGATGCAGGCATCCCAGTGGGTCCAGCGTACGAAGAGCGTTTTAGCATACCTGCAGAAGAGCAGAATGCTGGCGTGTTGTAGATTATATTTTTTTCAGAGTGGAGTTCCACAGCACACCCGGTTTTTTTTCCGATAGCAATTACTTGTTTTTTTTTGAAATGAATAATGTGCGTGCATGAGAGGCATACAAACATGCGTCTCTCAACTTTTTTTTCTTACAGTCTCTCTCTATCAGGGCTTTATATTGTTCCTGAGTTATAGTCCCCCCGGGACGATTTACGTCTATATCTTGTAAGTACATCGCCTTCGGGCGACATTGAGTACAGATCCTGCACTAGCAGGTGATTGTCGACACAACACAAAAATGTGAGGCAATCATTTTTTTGTTGTCCCCCCTTCCCGGTCACTGTATACCTGCTTACAGCTTCCCTGTAAACCTCACCCAAGCGCAACACTCCGGGGTTCGATAACCCGCGGAGTGTCAGTGCCTGCGTCCCAGAGGCGTTTGCACTATCAACTTCACTTTTTTTTTCTGTGGAAAAACTCAGCGAAATTATAACTTGTGATCCCGCACCCCTCTCAGTTAATTTCGACCAGTTTTCTTTTGTACTGTTTATTGTTTGGTTTACGTTCTTTTCATTCCCCACGACGTCACTTGTCATCCCTACCCTTCCCCTCCCCTCCCCTCCTGAGGGCCCCTTCCCCACAGGTTTCATCCGCCGTACTTCAGCTCACTTCGCTTTAACTCTTTGATACCGGTAGGCCCGTCACGGGCTGGCGTCAATTGAGTTCGTCGACTGTGCGTTTGGTACGTTGTGTACGTGCGTAAAGTTTGAACTGATTTCTCTTCGTGTTCTGCCTCTTGGAGAGTGGGCACGAGGAGGTTCTGTACCCCTGAAAGACGTCACATTTTCCTCTCTCCCACTGAAGGGAACTGATTCACTCTTTTTATGTCTCTTAGCCTTTAGGAGCATTCAAAACAAACATAGTGGAGCGCGCTCTAGGGTGGCTACACTAATGCAACCAAGTTTTCAAAAAAAAAACAAAAACAAAAACAAAAACAAAAAAAAAAATTGATATTCTTTTCATGCTGGCTTTCACGCTGACATATTTCCCCCGCAACTTCCACTGTCGAGGGTTTTGTATTTTGACGTCACATTTTTTTTTTTTTTGCAACTGACACGCTGGAGAGGCCCTGGCCAAACATGGAGTGCTAGACGCCACAGATAGATCAGAGACCCCATCTGATATGTTTTTCATTTTATGTGCGTGTGAAATATGCAACTACACGCACTCAGCTACATCCCGCACTCAGGGATCGCCTTTGCTCGATAATTAACACACTCCTCTTTCTCTCTTTTTCAACCCACTTTCTTTCAGAAGTGCTATCATTCGTTTCTGCATTTTATTGTACTGATAAGGGTGGCACAACTTTTTTTTTTGTTTCCCGCTCGCGCGCGCATTTTTTTTTCGAGATTCAAAAAAAAAAAAGTTTGGCGGAAAAAAAGTTTCGGTACTGGGTACTGAGTACTGGTGGACATTTTGGGGTTTTTTTTTCGTGAAAATATTTTTTCTTCACCGGGTTGTACACGATTTTGACCAAAATTTATAAAAACTCGTCCATTTCGTCAAATTGACCCCACCACACAACGGACGGATTCCGGAAATGCAAATGCCGGTGCTGTCGCGCATTTTCATGTTTCAGCATCAGGGAGAGAAAATCTGAGTTGTGGGATTTACCTTGCCCCTTTTGCCTTTACACTCATTTTGACCAAAACCAAGAACTTGGCCATATCGGCAAATTAACCCCACCACAGTGCGGACAGATTCCGGAAATGCCAATCGCGGTATGTTTTGGGGCTGAAAAATTTGCAGGGGGAAATTTTTTTGAGCAGCTTTTTTTGGCCGAAAATGGGCCCACGTATAAGTGGCTGGGCTCATATTTTCAAAAATTTAAGTGGTCAAAAAATTGTCCAATTTTCGAGATTGACCCCACCACTTTCTGGACGGATTCCGGAAATGCTAAAAAACTGTGTTTTGGGTCACCCGTTTTTGGGGCCCCTGAGGCGATTTTATATAAAAAGCCCACAGGATCACCCTGTTCCGCAACTTTTGTCAACTTTTTTTCAGGCAAAACTTTTTTAAAAACTTTTTTTTTGCGCGCGCGCGCATTTTTTTCCCAGAGTCAGCGAGCGGGAAACAAAAAAAAAAGTCGTGCCACCCTAACTGATTTTTTTTTTACGCACACTACTTTGTGAGCGGAAAGTGTCACGTCGTTCACTCACCCAACCGTGCTCCGCAACACCACCAACCAACAGGTGATTTTTAGTGTGTGTGGAAGCGTCAACGCATCAAACAACTACAAGAAGGGGGGGTGAGGGAACGACAAGTGACACTTTTTACCCAAACCTACTTGAAATTTGGAGGAGTTTGGTTGGTTTAAACCCAAAACCCCCACAAAACTCCACCAAAATTTCTGGCAAAATCAAGTGGCAAATGAAAAAAGAAAAATCAAATTCTGGGAAATTCCTTTTCTCCGAATCCGGGTGTAGTTAGGAAATCTTGCAAAAATTCACAACAAAATCCAACCAACGACTTACTATTCAGACCAACAAAGTTTTTTTTTTTTTGCTCTGAATAACATACAAGTATAACGGCCGTCACGACGGGAATAAATTTTTTTTGTCGGGGAGGTCACGGCCGTGAAGAAAATCTGAAAAATTTAACGGCCGTGAAATTTTGCATTGATCACGGCCGTGAAATATTTCCACGCTTTTTGCTTGTTTCTTCTTTTTTTTTTGTACTCAGGTAGCTACGTAGCCTTCAGGGAGGCAATCGTGTGCTAATACAGAAAGTATCAGTCAAGGCTGTCCTTACAGACGCATGCCAAAGCGGCCGCCACATGGGTGTGGACTTTAGATTGAAGTTTCATCATTGTACTAGCCCAGGGAGGGTTCCCGGCTACCGGCGAGGTCTCTTCCAATCCGTTCCCTAGTTTCCTAGGGGGGCCTCCTTGGCTTCACTGGCTAGGGCTCTGCAGGTCCCTCCACACATGTTGTGTGCCTGCCTTCAGCACCCAGGGTAGCATACCCAGCACCTTTTACCCTCAGGTCAGACCTTCATAGAGTTTCAGGAGGAGTGCCACAAAAGGGCCCCCGGATGCAATTTAACGTCCAGCCCAGGACGTCTTTTTCGTTCGTAGACAGGGCCAGACCCCCTTTCCCATCCCTCCCAAGTCAGTCTTGGGGGGGTAAAAGCAACATAAAAAGTGCAAAAAAAAATTGGCCCCACTGCGATTGGGAAGCTGACGACACGAACGAGCACTTATGGTGGTCCTGCCCTGCCTGCAATGCTTTACGCTCAGATCCTAGTTTCCACTCCGTCACAACTGCTGGCAGGTCGCCGTGGCCTACTGTGTGTCGAACTGTGGAGTTATCCCTACTGCCCTGAAGGACAGTATTGATGCTACCTCCAGCGTCTGATGGGGAGCATCCTCATACACCGGTTGTCTCTGAACAACAGCCTCCGTATCAACAATCTGCCACTCACGCCTGGAGAACAGCTCAGCTGCAACCTTTGTTCCGCCCCACTATGACTTCGACCGGATTCCACTCTCACAGGAAATGGACTTATCCAAACCATCACCTGCGTGCCCTGCGCTCCTGGCTCTCCTCACTGCGCTGGTCTCCCGCTGCCCGCCCACGTTTTTACCCCACTGTTCATTGTGGTTGGAGTGTGGCATTTCTGAGCACTTGTACGTGCTCCGGGTTCTTCGGAGTGGCATATTTCTCGTGTTTCAGCACTTGTAACCGGTTCTTGAGCAAAGTACTCTTCTCATATTTGATGGGCTTTCCGTTGTGGAGCACACACCAATACTGTGAGACGAACCTCATCTGTGTTGAACCATTTGCAGTGTTCTTCAGCTTCCAGTGCAAAGTCTTCCGACAGAATCAGCACACCATTGAACAACTGGTCACGCGCACTATCCTCCGTCTTTTTTGTCGGAAAATGGACCGCATCACGTTCTGGACACCTCTGGATCTTCTTCGCTACGTTGGCGAGAAACGCGCAGAGGGAGGGGTCCGCCCTTTTGCTCCCGTGAACTTGTACTGTTTGTCCGATGTTTTCTTTCAGGTAGGGTTAGGTCCTGGGCTGTACCTTAAATTGCATCCGGGGGTCTGTTCCTCCAGAAACTCTATGAAGGTGTTGACCGCTCGAACCGATGTCTCCTACCTGAGAGATTACAAAACAGGAGGCGAGGAGGGGTATGCGGGGCGTTTTTGTGCCTTCAGGGTCTTTTTGTTTTTCAGCAACCCTGCCTCTCCTTTATCACCAGTGCATAGCCTTTGTCTTTCTGTTGGGTATGCGGGACTTCCCCTAGTCCTCAGGGTCTAAACGCCCCTGCCCTCTTTTAAGCAAGTTCACCCTGGCAGGGTATATAAATGCTGGGTCAGGCTGGCTCCACTATGCTATGATGGGTGCTCGCACCCGGAGCATAAATGGCCAGCGGTCAGGCCAGAGTCGCTCTGCGGAGTCTCTCTGCCACGCCTTTGGGTTACGGTGTGCTGCCTGTAAGGACGTCCATGTATATCCCTAAGATAAAGGGTGAGGCCCAACTGTCGGTACAGCATGGGGCGCCAAGAGAGAGATGTTGTGACCCCCCTGCCCACCCCTTTTTGTGTTTTTGGGTTTCTGCTCTCTTGTGTAGACTATCGTGCATCAAGCGTTGGGTGCAGCGAACTGCAGTACCTGTAAGCTCACAACTCTTCAACGGAAGGTGGGCCGCCGGCTCGAGCGGTTGTGTACCGCCCTCGTTCTCTTACGGTACGGGCCAGTCATTAGGTTTCCTTTTTACATCTTCTGTTGTTGGCCGCAGGGTACTTGTGCTTTCATCCGGATGGCTGGCATCATAAGTGGGTCAGTCGGAGGTGCCTGCATTAATAACTTCACTTTCTTTGGCACAAGAGTGATGAACGGGGTTTGAGTGAGTCCAAACACATCCTTCTCGGGCAAAGAGTAATAAGAGGTTGTGAGACGCTCGGGACGCTGAACTGAAAGGCAGTGTTGAAACCAGAAGATTACAGATGGCGGGTCAGATGCTGTGTCACTTACCCCATCAGGTAGATGAGAGCCAGCACCTTCAGAGCAGTGAACACAACACACCGTGGACACAATACATGTGCCAAAAGGCAACAAGACCCTACAAGAGTACCCAGTACCCAGCGCAGTTTTCTGTGCGATACCACTTAACCGGTCCTCTCCTGCCCTACCCTCCTTTTCTTCAGGGGTAAAAATCAGGTGGGATGGTTCTTGAGTGGCGCTTTTTCTCATATTTCACTGTGTCTTCCTTCAAAGACTTGTACAAAAATTTCACGGCCGTTGTTTTTTTTTAACGGCCGTGAAATTTTTGTACGCTTTTTTTTCACGGCCGTTTTTTTTTATTTTTCACGGCAACGACGGCAGTGGGTCGAGCATTTTTTTTTCATTTCCGTGACGTCCGTTTTACTTGTATGGAATAACCCCTCAGACGCAAAAACAAATCTATTTTTTTTTTTTGGCTGCGTTCGAATCGTTGGTTACTCTTGCTTGGATTTTTTTTTCTTTCTCTCTCCTCCCCGGCATTATTTTCGAGACACTGCCACACTATTTTACACACAAAAAAAAAAAAAAAAACTCTTCCCACCCCAAACCGAAGTAATAACAAGACTCCTCTCCTCTCCTCCCGTCTCCTCCAGATTATTTTCTCACGATAATTATCCTTCCTTTTTTTCTCTTTTAGCCGAAAATGGGCCCCACGTATAAGCAACCGGGCTCATATTTCTCAAAATTTAAGTGGTCAAAAAATTGTCCAATTTTCGAGATTGACCCCACCACTGCACGGGCGGAGCCCAAAAATGCAAATAAGGACCCTTTTTAATTTGTTCTCTTGAAATGTGTAATTTCAAGTTTTCTAGAAAAAAATACCAACTGATTTTACAAGGGTTGAAGGAAGGTGTGTGGAAAACAACAACAACAAAACAACGAATTGCTAAGAAAAAAAATGAGGTGTGCTGTGGGAAACTCCGCGCGATTTTCGAAACCAACATAGCATCCTAGCGATTTGCTGGAGGTGCTGATGCGCATGGTGTGATCGACGACAGTTAGTCGTCTGTGTTCCTTGCGCACTCCTCCTCCGGCGACGATGAGTGGGAGGCTGTGGACGACAACGAGCTGGAACACGCCGATCATCCATCGAGCAAATGGTGCTGGACGAAGAGGGGTCTGAGGATGACAGCCCCCGTTCTTGAACGTTTCAAGTGCAGGCGTCCCAGTGGTTGTGGCAGCGTTTTCGCATACCTGCAGAAGAGCAGAGTGTAGATTATTTCTACAGGGCGGTGTTCAGGTGTGTGGGTCCCCCCATAACCACAGCACGCCCCGTTTTTTTCCCGATAGCAATTACTTGTTTTTAATCCAATTGGGTGGTATGATTCAGGGGGTACGGACAACCGGAAGAACCATGGGAGAACCACGGAGAACTGCTATAGGGGCTATACCTCCCTTACCGGAGCCCCTTCGGAACCACGGGAGAACCACAAGGAGAATCGGTTTGGGTGATCACACCACCCAATAAAATCAATCACCCCTAATACAACGTTTACCTTTACCCGCTGCTTTAAGGTGCACAACACACATCACCATACACGATGCGGTATTTAGCACTGCTAGGATGCACAATGTTCCTCATCGCCTGCGACGTGGTCATGCTATCTGTGACCAACACACTGCACCTCCCTGAAGAGGACCAGGAAGACCTCATTAACATCCTGCTGCTTGTCATCCACGGGCTGGTCATTATGACACGCTTTGCTGTTGTCATGCTGAGCGTGAGTGGCACGAAACAGTTCCGTGCAGGTCTCTTCGGTGAACTTCTCAAGATGACATGGAAGCCGCTCGCCGCGCTGACCCTGCACATCGGGGTCATGCCTATGTCATGGGTGTACCGCCGCTGGATCCTCAAGGATGCCCTATATTGGGATGACCTAGTGTACCGTGCAATCGCCTCCCTCAACCTCATCTCCTTCTTCTTCTCCGTCTACTGGACTATGTATATGCACACACTTCTCTCCAACGCAACAAACTATGAAGCAGTAGGGCAGCACACCTCAAAGATAACCCCTAGCTTGGACTTCCTTCTTGGGTTTCCAAGCAAGAAGTGAGGGGGGGGAAAGGAGGTCAGTGAACTTCTCAAGATGACATGGAAGCCGCTCGCCGCGCTGACCCTGCACATCGGGGTCATGCCTATGTCATGGGTGTACCGCCGCTGGATCCTCAAGGATGCACTATATTGGGATGACCTAGTGTACCAATGCAATCGCCTCCCTCAACCTCATCTCCTTCTTCTTCTCCGTCTACTGGACGATGTATATGCACACACTTCTCTCCAATGCAACAAACTATGAAGCAGTAGGGCAGCACACTTCAAAGATAACCCCTAGCTTGGACTTCCTTCTTGGGTTTCCAAGCAAGAAGTGAGCGGAAAAGGGGGGAAGAGCTCCTGAAAAAAATCAGCCAAATAAGGTCTTTGGGGTTGAGGGTAAGGGGGAGGGTTGGTGGGGAGGGAAGGATGGCGAAAAAAGATAATCCTCCCTGGAGGGGGGGTTTTTTTTTGTACCAAACTTGCAAAAATAGAGGCAAAACAACACCCTTTACATCAGTCCAGTACACTAATTGTTATATTTCAAAAAAGGGTTTTGCAGTGTGTTTTGAGTCGATTTGGTATAAATCAGTGCCTGGGTGGAGGGGTGAGGATGTTTTGGTATTTAGAACCTAGACAGTATTATTTTTGGTATCGGTGGGTGGACCTTGCGCAAAATAAAATAGAAATAAAAAAATAGAAAATAAAAGGCGGGCTCTCAATCTTTATTATTCGGCAACTTTGTTTTTGGGTGGAGTAAATGTCTGAGGTTGCCTGCTCTCCTCCTTTGCTCTTCGGGCCATGCAACTCGACGTTGTGACTCAGCTACTCCCCTTCTTGTACAAAATGCTTCTGCAGCGGTACGGTTAATGGCTTTCCACACCAAAAGTGGATATAGTTTCTTCTCATTAGAGATACATTCGACCCTTTTTCCTCATCCAATCATCGACCTTGTATATGACCTTCACTAGGTCCGCACCCTTTGTGTCATCAATCACGACGTTGACGTAGCAGAACGTTTCGTTATTCTTCTCACTGCTCCTCTTCGAGCTGCATCTCGGGGTTGTGGCACTCCCCCCCCCTCGACGTGTTCGCACTGTGCACACCAGAAAGATACAGCGTCCCTCTCCTGCTGCATCAAAGGCTCGGGTTTTCCCTATGAGCTGGAAGTCCCACTGTATATCTCTCAAACATAGATAGAGCTCCTGCACCCTGCTTGCGGCCCTTCTTCTCCTGCATCACACTTTCCAACCTCAACTCCAAAAGCCGCGCATCTTATAAACTTTTCTTTTGTTTTCCACCCCCACTCAACTGAAAACTCTTATTTTTATCCCCCCCCCTACCCCATCCCACCCCCACCCCCACCCGCAGACACCACAAAAAAAAAACACACACAATTCCAATATGACCCCCCAAACACCATACGTCATCGCCGTGGTCGGCATTGGGTGTGAGAACTCCACCTTTTCTCCGATGCTGACAGAACTCTCCGACTTTTCTACCAGCCCCTCCGAGGCCCATATGGCATCGCTCTATGCTCCGTTGACCGGAGCAGTGTCGGGCGCACCCTTGGACCTCCTTGGATCGATCCCCCCTTTGCCTCGAGACATTTCTTCTTATAATGCAAAACTTCGCTTTGCGTGCAGATTCCGTGCCATGCCTGGGGGGGTCATCTCTAGACCCGCCTATGATCAGATATGCAACAAACTGAAAAACACATTATCCGCAATTCTATCAGAAGAAGGTCGTATCGATGGAGTGTGGTTAGACCTTCACGGAGCAATGTCCGCTGAAGGGGTTTCCGACGTCGAAGGGGTTCTTAGTAGTATGGTCAGAGAGATTGTTGGGGCAGACTCTCTGTTATGCGCTTCGTTCGACCTTCACGGAAATTTTTCGAAACAGCTTGCAAGCAATGTGAACATCACTACAGCGTACCGCACCGCACCGCATGTTGACATTCCGGAAACGCGGTTGAGGGCGTTGTACCTTCTTCTTTCTTCTCTTGAACGCGGTTGCGCTCCGAAGGTGGAATATATTAAGGTTCCCCTCGTCGTAAGCGGGGAAATGTCTAGTACTGCGGTAGAGCCGTGCAAAACGCTGTACTCAGAGGTGCTCCACACCGCGGATGGAGAGAAAGGGATATTAGATGCGTCGATCTTAGTGGGGTATTGCTGGGCAGATGAAGCAAGGTCTGGGTGTGCGGTGTTGGTGACATATGAATCGGGATGTGAAGCAGAAGGCAGCCTGCATGCCCGCCGCATTGCCTCTGCGATATGGACACAACGTCGTGGGTTTTGCTTTCCGGTCCCTTCAGGGAGCATCGCAGACTGTGTAAACCTCGCCGAAACACACCCCCACCCCTGCTTCATCAGCGACAGCGGTGACAACCCCACCGCGGGGGGTACCGGGTATATGCCGGACTTTCTCTTTTATTTACTAAAAAAAGAAATGCCGTTAAAAACACTACTTCAAGGCCCGGTTGTGGATGCGGCGACAGTGCAGAAGTGTGTAGAGGGGTATGAAGGGGGGACGGAGGTGGTGGTTGTGGTGGCGGGGGTGGAGGTGAGGGTGACGGTGTTGTATGCGTGTGGAGAGGAGGTGCGGTATCCGTTTGAGTATGAGGGGGTCACGCATGAGACGGTGATGCCAGGGGTGGCGGTGGTGCGGCTGGTGGAGGTGCCTGCGGTGGATGTGGTGTTGTGCTGTGCGCGCAAGCCGCTGCACTACCACGCAGACTTCGCGCAGCTGAAGCTCTCCCTAGAGGCGTACCAGGTCGTCGTGATCAAGATCGGCTACCTCGTGCCAGACCTCGCTGCCATCGCCGCATCCAACCTCCTCGCACTATCCCCAGGTGCAGTCTACGCAGACCTCCCCACACTACAATACAAAAACCTCCCCCGACCATTCTACCCAAAAGACCCGGATATGACCTGGGATATTTGAGGAGAGGAGAGGAGAGAAAAAGGGGGGGGGGGGGGGTAGGGGGGTCAGTGGCGTCTAAATCCCTGTACAAATACTGTCACAAACCCATTTTTTTGAAATTTAGGTGAAGAAATCCACCAAAAAGGTCGTACCTGGCCGCAAATCGCCCTGGGGATCACCCAAATATCCCATTAAACCACCTGACAACCTCTACAGAGACTTTCCTGATTAAAAAAAATCGGTTTTTTGTGAAAAAAAGGCCAAAAATGCGTAACGCTCGCGTAACGCTATTGGGTCAATTTTCAACACTTTTCAAAAAAAATATTTGAGGAGACATTAGGCCTTCTAAGCACCCGAAAACCACCTCGGTCCACATCCGGTGGGGTCCCAGGGTGGAAATGTATGGTTTTTGCAGCTTTTAGGGGTCCTGTGTGGGCCCCAGATGTATTCTGTAGTGTCTGAAACACTTAAAAAAGCAGTACTGCCCTCACTTCTTAGCATGTTTACACACATAAAAACCCCAAAAAAATTGTCCACAGCTTCACAGAAGTCCCCAAAACCACTCGAAAGTGATTGCCGGACCCCACTGGGGGTGGAAAAAATTGTTTTCAGATGGTTTTGCCCATTTTGGTGACCTCTGGCTCGAAACCTCTCCGATGTCACACTTCTGTCACACTTCTTCCTCCCGGCTAAAATGTGGTTTTTGTGTATAAAAAAAATTCAAAATTTTCAGCAAAGACATGAAAAAAACTGGACTTTTGGCTCCAAAACCCCACGGAAATCACTCCGTGCACACATATGACTGGAAAAAACCACTTTTCCTCTTGTTTTGGGCTATTTCAAAATTTTGAATTTTTTGATAAATCGCCTTGTATCAAATCCCCTCTGAAAAGGGGGAATTTGGGTGAAAACGCGACAAAAAGTGTCGAAAAATCGAGAAAAAAAGTGCCAAAAAGTGCCAAAAAGGCACCAAAACGTAAGAAATAGTCCCACAAATGTGTTTTCTGGGGTGGTTTTGTGTTTTCGGATATTTTTTTTACACTTTTTCATGATTTTTTGGGGGGTGTGACAGAAAAAAGGGTCTCACTGCTCCCCCTAGGCATAGGTGCCCGGCGAGTTAAAACAACTCGGCAACTCGCCCAAATTCGGCCAACAACTCGCCCATTTTTTTTGGGCGAGTTGTTTTTTTTTTGGGATTTTTTATGGCTACAAAAACACAGGTACACAGGTACACAGGTACACAGGTACACAGGTACACAGGTACACAGGTACACAGGTACACAGGTACACAGGTACACAGGTACACAGGTACACAGGTACACAGGTACACAGGTACACAGGTACACAGGTACACAGGTACACAGGTACACAGGTACACAGGTACACAGGTACACAGGTACACAGGTACACAGGTACACAGGTACACAGGTACACAGGTACACCACATCACGTTTTATCTTGTGCATCCCACGCTTCACAGCTGGTCTGTGAATGTGCGCTTTGTGTGGTTTTGTGTATCCCAAAGGAAGTCGTCGCCCAAAGCATTTTGACTAAACGTGTGAACGTTGTGAACCTGGAATCGATAGCAGACAGGAAAAGAGGATGGGCAGGCAGCGCCTGCCCGACCTGTGTGAAGTGAATCAGTGATTGCCTGACAGATGTCTGGGGAACCGTGTGTTCTGTGTGGGTATCCATGTACGGAGTATATCCCATTCCCCCCAGCAATTACCAAAAACCGTGAGTGTGCACGGTGGCCCATGGACCACCACGACCTAGTTACCACCTATGACTAGTCATATGACAAGGTGCATGTAATGAGTGGCGTTTGGCCTTAGCCCTGGTTGTTTTTCTTGAGATTATGTGTTGTACCAACGTTACATGTGTGTAACCTTACAACGTCACCTCCCATCCCTGTATGTTTTTGCCTGTAAAAATGGGCGAGTTGTGGCCGAGTTGTGCCGAGTATAGGGCGAGTTGTGCCGAGTATAGGGCGAGTTGTGGCCGAGTTGTCCGAGTTTTTGGGCGAGTTGTTAGGTGAAATCGTAAAGTTCCGACAACTCGCCCAAAAACGACTCGGCGGGCACCTATGCCTAGGGGGGGGGGGGGGGGGGGGGGTAGGGGGGGTCACATCCCATGTTAAAAGTGAGGACACCGACCAAAAAAAATTTTTTTTGAGAAAAAAATGGACATCACCCTGAAAAACCAGAAAATATGGTCCCCAGGTGACCTACAATTCAATTCCGCCTGGTTTTGGACACTTCTGAGCACTTGTGGGGGTCTAATTCGGATTTTTCAAAAAAAAAAAAACGGCCTGGGACAGGGTTTGTACTTTGGCACCTTTCAAATCGGGGTACAATCAAAACCCATTAAAAACACCGTTGGGACGCATTGAGAGGGCGGGAAAAGTGCCGGGGGCACTGTATAGGCGGTTCTACGCCAAGTCCGGTCTAAAAGCCTTGTGTAGGCGCAGTGGAATGGCAGTAAAGGCAAAGCGCCGTATCCACTGTGGAATAGGCCTGCTGAAGGTGTCCTCAGAGGCGATTCTGCAAGTCCTGGGGAGATTGAGTTTAAGAAAACACATGAAAAGGGGAGGAAAGTGATGTGTGTGGCATTGGGCCTCCCACGCGTCCTCCTCGCGGGTCATTGCGCACGGCTTGTCGTCAAGCAGTCTGGCCTTGCCATGTTGGAGCAGTGTGCCTAAGTTCCCAATACGGCGTTCCTTGCCCTTGTGAGCTTTGAGGACGTCTCGCTCTTGCCGCTATATTTTGTGGCGTGCCTGTCCGTGTTCACAAGGGATGTCTCTTTCCTCCCACAGTAATCTGGGTGTGGGGTCTGAAGAAGACAAAGAAGACGAGGCAGATGCGGGGTGGTGCTGTAGTCGAGTCTATGACTGGATATCCATATACGTGTCTAGTACACGGCTATTGTAGACTGAACTGCAAAACCAAGGGGGGAATTGGGCATTGCAATATCTGGAAAGTCATACGAGGTGTTTTTTTCCGCAAGGGAAGGTACCCTGAGGGACCGGGTGAGGCAGTGACGGCAGATCTGCTCGATAATTTACACCTGACTAATTTTCCTCCCTAAATTGATCACTCCCTGGCCTATTAATGGTGTGGGTACCTAAGCGCGTGTATACATTGGTCACTACGACCCACAAAATACAGATGCCAGGTGACCGTCTTGTCTTCTTTTGGCTGTATTCAAACGCACTTAGATGACATTAGTCAAGATGTATCCTTTACTTCCTAAAATATGAGTCATGGGCTGTTGCCATGGCCATATCTCGTTTATGTGCTAAAAAATAGGAATAAGCAAGGTACAGACCCTGTCCCAAGACCCCTTTTTTTTTCGGAATTTTGATTTTCTGGTCACTTCCGGTCACTATTTTTGGTATTTTTGGGCCTCCAGGACGTTTTCTAGGGGATCTTGGGTAGTGACTTGTGGGGTCGGACACCGCGCTGCGCGTAGAATTCAAAAACCCTGAAAAAGTGCATTGTCCTCCCCTTGTGACCCCCCCTAGGGGGGGGGGGGGTAGGGGCGGTCAAATGGGTGATACAAACCCACTTTTTTCGTCGGTCAGAAAAAAAAGGGGTTTTTTTATAAGATGAACGTAAGCCCCATGGTCTTAAAAAAAGAGAAAAATATTGGTAGAAAAATTTTGTAAGAGAAGGGGGTCCTTATCTAGGTGTTTAGTCACCTCAAAAAAATAATAAATACAACAGTCGCAACGAAAGTCTTTTACGTGGTCACCACCTGACGCACAAATGAATTTCGCGGCAAAAAAAATTTTTTGACTTGAAATACAAAAAAAATCCCTCTCATACCAGTGTACACGGCGGGGTCCACACACCCGAGGGTCCGTAAATTTTACGGACCCTCTTTACGGACCCTCAAGTGCGGACCCGGGTCCGTAATTACGTACCCTAGGGTCCGTAATTACGGACCCTAGGGTACGTAATTACGTGGTCTAAGGTGGGAAATCACTGTTTGGATGTGTGACTGCTGGTCGAAAAGCCCTGGGAGCAAACCGAGTGGTACACAGGTACCACATGATAGACCATGATCATGTGGGCCTATCCCAAGTTACATACCGAAAAAAGTCGTGAGCTCGGTTAGTTGTCAAAGACGTCTTCCACCATGCACTGAGGAGATAATGATCCAACAATTTACAAGAAAGATTACTTAACCTACTGCTGGAAATTGCCAGGTCGTAGTAACACACAAAGTGTGCCTCCGTTCGGGAAGACCGGATATTCTAGAGACCAAAAAGGCCTCAAGAATATCTTCCGGTAGTCAAGGTATAACCGAATGAACGGCCCAAGACCCCCGTGGAGAAGTTAAATGTTGTAATGCTATCAAGTAGAAACTGCGAACACTGTCTTACCCTCCTCAATACATGGTGGAATATTTCTTTGACAACAAACCGAGCTCAAGAGTTTTTAAACTTCCCTGAGGGAATGCGAGACGCAAAATTTACCACCAGACCCTGTCTTCGTGCACCTTCGGTGCAACGCTGCAGACAGGCCAAACTGCGTTGGACTCAGAGGAATGCCTGCTGTGCAGTGTATCAATGAGAACCAAGTCCCAGCAACAAGGGGCGCCTTTTGGCGGGCGTTGTTGAGGGTGTTTGGGGTGCAAAGTTTTCCACAATTTTGATGCGCGGGTACAGAAGTGTTGTCTTGTTCTTTCATCTTTAGGAATGTAAATGTCAATCGCGTTTAACGACCACTAGGGCTTGTTCAGTGAACCCACAAGGGGTCGAAGGGGGTTGGTTATCCCATAGCTATCAAAGGTTGTGTCGACCAGGCTAATCCACTATGTTACGCTGTACGTTGTTAAATCCGAAGAAATAACACTTTAGCAGCCGCAGGAAGTTTGTTAAAAAGAGTGCCTCACGCTACACAAACCACCACCCGCGATTGACTTAGATGTTATAACAAAGAGAATTCAGAACAAAACAACACCCTGCCCCATACACACTAAATTGTCATGCTTCAAGAGCATGCCTGGGCCAAAATTACTGTTGACCAAAAAGGCAACAAGACCACCCACAAGGAGTGTGAATTGTGCACTGGTTTTCTGGGGGAACGCAATATTTTCTTGTGTCTAGTCCTCCGCAAGCAGAGGACAGACTTTCCGGAAGGTTTCCAAAGTCGAATTTCTTGCACTAGCTATGCTCCCTTGGTCAATGGCTATAGCAGTGACTGACTAAGTGTACCCACCCCCCTCCACCCAGATCTTCGTCCGCAAACTCAGAATAGATTGATGCGGGTAGATTTTGAGTTGTTGAATGTCGGACCGCGGTGAAGCTTCTCATCGCAATCGCGGGTGCAGTTCAGACTTCACGATCCTGTATAAGTGTAAATGTGGGGTGTGATTAAGTTATGGTATACAAACGTAGTAGTCGGGAAAGGTGAGGTTAATAAAAAAGGCTATTTATTGCCGTGAAATAAGATAGATTTTTTCCACGCTACAGGTCGAGAGAGTGACCTGCTGCACAAATGGTTCGAGTGAAGCGAGGTGAATTATGTGAAGCGGTAACGAGCGCCTGTGGAACCAAATAGAAACGTAACACTCATCACACGATAAAACCCATGGGAGAGGTTGTGGTGAAACGCACACACCTCGACCTGAGGAGTGGCTCTGCAGCGCGGTTCGTCCCCAGAACCGCAAGTGTGTTCAAAATGCTTTGTTTCTATTTCCTCCTTCATGTCATGAGGTGACACAAAATGATTGGTGCGTAAAAAAATAGCTATTTAATAGTGTGAACATTACGCGTTTATTTCGAGTTGAAAACACGAACAAGTTGAAATATGCGGCATTTTTTTGTTCAATCTTCACTAGTAACTGAAAGTTAAACATAATTACATACCTTGTCTTCCCCGTAACCTGCGCCTTCGCTGCTTTTAAGGTGCTTTCTCTGGGTGCCCAGTACCCAGTACCCAGTACCCAGTACCCAGTACCCAGTACCCAGTACCCAGTACCCAGTACCCAGTACCCAGTACCCAGTACCCAGTACCCAGTACCCAGTACCCAGTACCCAGTACCCAGTACCCAGTACCCAGTACCCAGTACCCAGTACCCAGTACCCAGTACCCAGTACCCAGTACCCAGTACCCAGTACCCAGTACCCAGTGTCTTCGAGAACCTAAAAATGCGTTTTGTTGAAATTTTCTGGCTTTTTCTGAACTTTTCCCAGCTACTTTTCTGGTCGTAGCCGACTTTTCTGATCGAGTAGCTATTTTCACTTTTCTGGTGTATGAGTAGGTTTTCTGGGTGGGAGACTGGATTCTGGGTACAGTGGTGTGTCTGGGCACCCAGGCACCTGGGTACTGGTGTATTTTCGGCCCAGGTACCCCGGTACACGGTACACTGGTGTACAAGGAAAAAAGTCGTGAAAAAGCAACCACAGCTCCACATGACAAACACGAAAGTGTCCAGTCACGTGGGGCATTCATGCACTGAGGAGATAATGATCCAACAATTTACAAGAAAGATTACTTAACCTACTGCTGGAAATTGCCAGGTCGTAGTAACACACAAAGTGCGCCTCCGTTCGGGAATACCGGATATTCTAGAGACCAAAAAGGCCTCAAGAATATCTTCCGCTGGTCAAGGTAGAACCGAGTGAACGGCCCAAGACCCCCGTGGAGAAGTTAAATGTTGTAATGCTATCAAGTACAAACTGCGACCACTGTCTTACCCTCCTCAATGCATGGTGGAAGATGTCTTTCACAACAAATATCCTGTACACAGGTACACAGATACACAGGTACACAGGTACACAGGTAAAACCCGTTAAAATTGTGTGTGAAAGTTAAAAATAGCTATATTTGCATTTTTCGCCCAGCATTGAGGACACATAGGCCCACCAAGGGCAATTTTGTGATGTCAAAAAAATTTTTTTTTCGGCCCAAAAATTGACTTGTTTTCGGTAAAACCCACTAAAAATTGTGGTACTCTAAACTGCGTTTTAGACCCCCACAGATGCTCAAAAGTGCCAAATTTTGCTTTTAATGGCCTCAAATCGTCGAAATTAGCCCTAAACGGGGGCAAAAAAAAATTTTCGAGAGTCCCTTTCCCTGGGAGGCTCCGTAATTACGTACCCTAGGGTCCGTAATTACGGACCCTAGGGTACGTAATTACGGACCCTAGGGTACGTAATTACGGACCCTAGGGTCCGTAATTACGTACCCTAGGGTACGTAATGACACTCCGTAAAGAGGGAGTGTCCTAACATGCCGTTTTACGGACCCTCGGGGTGTGCGGACCCCGCCGTGTACCTTAGTGGTGCACCGGGGGGGGGGGGGGGGGGGGGGGGTAGGGGATACGACTCCAGCCATTTTGGCTGGGACCAAACGCACGGAAAATTCATTTGGCATTATCTGGCCATCTCCAAGGCAACTGCGGGTGAAAAACACCCTCAGAGTGGGTCACAGGGGGCCTGTGGGTCGAAAAACGACCCAGAAGCCACCCCAGAATACAAAAAAATGGAAAAAAATAGTGAAAAAACGGCTTTTTTCACGTTTTGGCCACTTTGGGCAAAATAGCGATTTTTCGAGAAAAAAATCAAAAACCGGGATATTTTTTGACATCACAAAGCCTCCTTTGGCACAAATATACCCCAAAAGTGGCCTGTGAGTCCATTCCAACCTGTTTTGGACATATTTGACACTTTTGGAAGTGTTTTTTTGGTGTTTTTAGGTCAAAAAAATGCCCAAGACGTCCCCAAGACATCCCCAAGACACTTTGCACACCCCCTGTTACGGTCATATTTTTTTCGTTTTTTTGCCTGAAACCCCCAAAATACCCCTCCCGGACCCCACATAGTCCCGAATATCCATCACACACCCACTCAGAGTGAGTAGAAGCACCCCAAAAAAAATATTTTTTAAAGCCCTTCAACTTCAACATGGATGCTGCCGAAACTGAAGCACAATTTTAGGGCTTTAAAAAATATTTTTTTTGGGGTGCTTCTACTCACTCTGAGTGGGTGTGTGATGGATATTCGGGACTATGTGGGGTCCGGGAGGGGTATTTTGGGGGTTTCAGGCAAAAAAACGAAAAAAATATGACCGTAACAGGGGGTGTGCAAAGTGTCTTGGGGATGTCTTGGGGACGTCTTGGGCATTTTTTTGACCTAAAAACACCAAAAAAACACTTCCAAAAGTGTCAAATATGTCCAAAACAGGTTGGAATGGACTCACAGGCCACTTTTGGGGTATATTTGTGCCAAAGGAGGCTTTGTGATGTCAAAAAATATCCCGGTTTTTGATTTTTTTCTCGAAAAATCGCTATTTTGCCCAAAGTGGCCAAAACGTGAAAAAAGCCGTTTTTTCACTATTTTTTTCCATTTTTTTGTATTCTGGGGTGGCTTCTGGGTCGTTTTTCGACCCACAGGCCCCCTGTGACCCACTCTGAGGGTGTTTTTCACCCGCAGTTGCCTTGGAGATGACCAGATAATGCCAAATGAATTTTCCGTGCGCAAAAAATGGCTGGAGTCGTACCCCCTAGGCATAGTGTGCAGACGAACAAAATGTTCGTCGATGTTCGTCGTGGGGGGAAAAAAAAAGTGTTCGTCGATGTTCGTCGTTGTTCGTCGATGTTCGTCGTTGTTCGTCGTGGGTTGCCCTTGTGGCAGGGACCTGCTCGTCGATGTTCGTCGATGTTCGTCGACGAACATCGACGAACAAAACCGACGAACATTTTGTTCGTCGACGAACCAAAAATGTTCGTCTGCACACTATGCCTAGGGGGGGGGGGGGGGGGGGGGGGCAGAAATTATTTTTCTTTTTCTGAAAATTAAAAAAAGGGCATTTTTTTTTTGACCAGGTGGCGGCGTAGATTCATCGTTTATATCTTTGAGGCGTTTGCACGACACTCCTCTCCAACAACTGTGTTCTGTGACGAAAAGACTGCCCATATTTTTTTAACCCAGCGTCTTCCAGCGCGATTACGATAACTATGTGCACAGGCACATTACAAAAAAACCTTTTTACAAACGAAAAAGCCTCCATTTTTCTTCTTCTTTTAAAAACAACCACTTTCCCCCTCTCAGCAACTCTACAGAAGCCATATGCCCTCATCCCTTTGGGCATGCTTACCTTTACTATTATGCATCATGTACGCCGAGACTGCGTGCTCTGCACACCTACAGAGTATTCCGTTTAGTTACTTCTATGAACGCAGCCCTGTTCCTGTTGGTGAGTACTATGGAGACCGCAAGAGACGTGCCTTGAACGATGCATACCGACCGTACACGATTTCCTTTGACAACAGCGTTGCGGTCAGCGCAGCGGAGAACCCTGGATTGGTGGTGTATTTTGCAAGCCCGGTGGACGTCGTGCGGGTCGCGCTGTACTACATTGTGAAGGCGGAGTGGGCGAAGTTTGCAATAAAATCGTTTACCCTCGAGGCAAGCTCAGACGGGATTCACTACCACTCCCGCCAGACACACCGCACAACACACACAACGCTCGCATTGGACGACCGCTATTCAACTGAAAAGACACTTCTCCCGCTCTACAACATCCGGTACATCCGTTTCGTCAGCATCGAGGCTGTCGCACAGAATGCATGCCTCACCGAGGTTGAGTTCGAAGGTACCGTCCACGCACAGAGCACCGAAACCGCAGGACAGCGCACGAAACGCGAGATTCCACAGAACAGTGCGTCGTCGAATGGGAAGACGCCTTTCTCTGATGGCATCTTCGAGAGGATGGCAGGGCGGTGAGAGAGACCAGAGTGTTTCGAGCTATAAAGGGAAAGATTGCGCAGCGCCATTGAGGTGGAGAAGGGGAGTGGGGTTGATGGGGGCGTTGAAAGCAGTCTGTGGGGGTGGTTCGAAAGGGTGTGTTTTGGGGCATGTGCCCAAGGGTTGGTGTGCAGTGTGGCGTTAAAGGAAGGAGGAGCTGCATGGGTTCATTTTTTCTTTGTCGTGTGTTTTGTGTGTGTGTGCTGTGTATTGATTATCTCCCCCAGTGTTGTTGGGAGTTCCCTGGTTTTTTTTTCTTTCTGGGATATCTTTGTGTTGTGTTGTGGATTTAGGCGTATGTGTGCGCACATGATTTCATCTTACAAAAAAAAGTGAACGAAACGAAGCAAACAACAACAAGTGGAGGAGGGGTTTTTTTTGAAGCTTCATCATTTTTTATTCACTTCCTTATTGCTGTATGGCGTATTCTGTGATTCTGGCATCAGATGTAAGCTGCCTGAATCGCAGCTACGCGCACAGTGTTCCCCCGGGGGTGCACTTCCTTGCTTACTGTGCAGTTATCTCTATCCCTACCTGTCCCCCTATTCCGGCTGACCACAGCAGACGAAGTTCCCCTTCACCAATCACAATACCCATTACAGCCGACCCCCCCTCTTCAGCCCGTCCCCCACCTCCATTATACAACAAACAGGAACGTGGTCAAAACAAAACAACACAAAACCACCACCACCCACCTCAAGCGAACCACCCCCCCACCCACCCAAAAGCAGGGGGGTGTGTGCGGTGGGCACAAAAAGCGGGGCGAAACTTTCAAAAAAAAAAAATAATAATGAAATCCACGACAATGAGTCTCTCAGTCGTCGCACCTCTGTTCTGCACAATGTTGTGTGCGGCGTTTGGCGTTGCTGCCGCTGATGAAGACGAATCCTTCTTCATCGAGGTTCTTGCACAGGACGGGGAAGTACGCTCACCAATGGCAGTCTCGACTGACCTCACTACCGGTATCACCTATGTTGGCACCCCCTGGGCAGACTGCACCAATAAAGACCCTGCAGGCGAACGAGTAGACGAAGGGCTTTCTGGGTTTGTTGGAATGTCATTCACACTTCCCAGCGATGGGCTCTATCAGATCAATGCCAAGGTGCGTACACCTGACTCGCTTTCCGACTCATTCTGGGCGGTCATCGACAACGGCGGGAAACAACAGTGGGCGACCAAATCCGACAACACCTTCCACTGGGCGGTGTTCGACCCTGCGGCCACTTCAAACGACGATCTTTCGCAACAATGCCATTTTTTTCAAGAAGGGCTCCATTCTTTGAAGCTCTTCGTCCGCGAACCTGGAGCGGACATCCAGCTCCTCAACATAACCGCACCCCCTCCGATGGAGTTCACTACCTTCCCTGAAGGGTGTTCTGGTGGCTGCCGGCCTTCTGGAGGCTCTTTGGTGCGGCTCAATCATCTGTCAGGTCTATGTGGGCCTGATACTGTAGGAAACCTCTCTGTCGAGGTCAATGGCCAGCCATGTACCGAAGTGGACTTCGAAGATGCAACGATCATTGTCTGTCTTGCACCCCCATGGACAGAGGGGCAGCCT
The DNA here is from genome assembly GCA_964035575.1 of Rhynchopus sp. YZ270_cl-10. NCBI lineage: Eukaryota > Euglenozoa > Diplonemea > Diplonemida > Diplonemidae > Rhynchopus > Rhynchopus sp. YZ270_cl-10. Next base: position 997,199 of record OZ037919.1, read on the forward strand.
TTGAACGCTTCTGTGGTGATCACTCAAGGAACCTCGTCGGTGACCACACAGCTTCTGTACCAAGCTGTTGATTCTGATAAAGCTGCGGACAACAAAGGATTGATCATCGGGGTCGTCTGTGGTGCAGGCGCCTTCGCGATCATCGCTGCAATCATTGTATACAAAAGCACGACAGAAATGCGCGCATACCGCAAAAAGTTCCACACCGCATCCATTGCAGAAGATATGGCAGAAAAGGTCGCAAAAATGGAGCTCGATCAGCTCGAATATTTGGTCGACATCGAAAACCCTACAAAAACACAACGTTCTTTCCAAACCATTGTCAAAGCGTTAACCTACTACAAGACGTACCTCCCCGAGGCGTTGTTCACCGGGTGGAAAAGAGAGGATTCTGGGGAGATGGACACCCCATCGGGCTTCCGTTCTGTGGTCGGGTCTGTCTGTGGTTCCACAGCGCCCGGTGCAGACAGCTCTGTTGCGATCGTTTTTACTGACATCCAAGGTTCCACCTCAATCTGGGAGTCCTCCCCATCAGCGATGCGGAAGGCGTTGAAAATCCACAACTCCGTTATCCGGAAGGCGCTTCAGGAGTTTAAGGGGTATGAGGTGAAAACCATTGGCGACGCTTTTATGGTAGCCTTTGACGACTGCATTGATGCCTGCTGCTTTGCGCTTGCCGTTCAAGAAAGCCTCTACGAGCGTGACGACTGGCCGTCCGATCTTGCAAACTGCGGCCTCCCTCACGTCGCCACCTCCCCAGGGTGGAAGGGCCTGCGTCTCCGCCTAGGAGTCAACTGGGGAGATGTAGATGTGGAGGTCGACCCTTTTACTGGAAAGTCCGATTATTTTGGCCAAACCGTTAACAAAGCTGCGAGGATCGAGAATGCATGCATTCCCGGTGGAGTCGCGGTGGCAGAAGAAGTCATTGAGGTCATCCGCTCTGCGGGGTACCGCCTTCTGGGCAACCCGATTGAACTGCCTATGACGAGAGTTGCATTGCGTGGCGTCCAGGGAACCACCAGCTTGGCGCTGCTTCTCCCACAGTCGCTTGCGGCACGGAAGAACGACCTCACCGAGTCGCTGCTACGCAAGCAAAGCGCGCAGGAAGACACCCTAGTACGCGTACCCTCGCATCGGCAGAAGGCGGTGTGTATGGACCCCACAGCCATGCTGGAGATGAGCCGTTATGAGACCTTCGAAGCAGTCGCCTCCGCGTCTGTTGGCCACATCCGTTTAGGGTTTACAGAGTGCGTGAGTGGTATTGCAGAACCGCATCACCCAGTGAACACCGTCATCTCAGGCGTCTTGCTCGGCTCAGAACGGACGGAGGGGTCGGTCATCTCGCTCCACTCCAACACCGTCATCATCGGGTGGAACACAATGCACCGTTGCTCCAGCCATCTGCAGGCTGCAGTGCGCTTTGCGGGATTGGTACACAAAACCTTGGGAGGCAACGACCATGGCATTAAAGCGCATATTGGTATCGGAACTTCGAATATTTTGTACGGAAAGGTCGGAACCCGCGATCACAAATTTGTTACCGTCATCGGAGAGTGTGTCGAGATGAGCGAACGCATTGTGACGACCGCTAAGGAGTTGGGTGTCTTCGCGCTCTCCTGCTCCCTCCCAGGGCACCGTTCCGTCTCTTTGGACCCAGGTCTGCGTGGATTGATCCGCCCCGTTTCCATTCACATCCAAGGCAAAGGAAAGGATCCGGTAAACGTCTACGAACTGCGTTGCAGTGCATTCCAAAGTGGCGGTCTTCACGTCGGTTTCTCAGACGCAGATAAGGCTGGGACAAGCGACTGGGGGTGGACCGATGAATACACTGAGGCCTTCAAGGCCGGTGATTTTGAGGCGATCTTGACAAAATCTTCGGATGAAGTTTTAATTAAAGTCGCGCGTAGGATGGAAGGCTCGCCACTGCTGCAGAGGGTTCATACCGAAGCCCAGCTTAAGCCGCCGCCTGGGTCACCGCTGTCCCCTGGCAAATCCTCAAACGGGGGTGTCGCTCCGCCAGTGGAACAAAGCCCTGCTCCTGCAATAGCGCCGCACTCAGCGCTCCCGCAGCAGCCGTCCTCCTTCATGGCCGAAGAAAAGGGGCCCGCATCGCCGAACCAGCCAGAGAGAGAGCAGAGTGCTGACATTGAGGTGGAAATATAAAAAAATAAATAAAAAAATGGGAAGAAATAAAAAAAAGGGCGGGGGGGAATGGGGAAAGGGGGGGAGCAAGGGGGGGTGGATTAGCAAAATAAAAATGTGGGGGAAAAAAAAAGTATTTCAAAGAAATTAAAGGTTTAGTAAAAGGGAAAGGAGATGAGAGAGGAGTCGGTCGTCTGAGATTTTTTTTGGGGGGGGGGGATTAGTTAGGTTGCCGGAGGAGGAGCCTGACCAGGCGGAGACATCACATTGGGTAGGGAGGGCGGAGGAGGATTCAGAAGGAGGGGGGGGGAAAGTGTTGAATATTTCAAAATTGTTTAAATTTATCTTTTTTTGTGGGCGGTGAAGACTGCCCCCTCCCCCCCTGCAAGGCTTTTTCGCTCTGAAATCGTTTTGCTTTTGTGCCTAAATGTTCTGGAAGAAAGTACAGAATTTTTAAGGGTTGCCAAAACAAAAAAGTATTTTTAAAAAAGTTTCGAAAAAAAAGGCGGACTTTGTTTTCAATGAAAGATGTGAACATTTGAACCAACATTAAGGTGAGTATCAGAATCTTTTTTTTATCTTTTCTTTTTATTCTTTCATTTTCTTTGCAGAAAAAAAAAGGAAGGATGTACGTGTTACACCCTTTAGTGCTTACTGTTTGTGTTATAAATAGTAAGTATATGGGTGAATTTTTTTTGCCCCCCCCCGTTTCAAATCACGAAACATTTTTTTTTTGGCAAAGACATTTTTCAGCTGGAAAGAAAAAAAATTTTTTTTTTTCGAGCACAGGCCCTGTCAGGGGGAATTTTTTTTTTTTTTTTTTTTTAACCCTTTAGACCCCAAGCCGTTTTTTCGACCCACTTTTGAGTTTTGGTTTTTTGGGCTCTCCAACCGGTAAAGGGACCCCCGATGCAAATTTTTGATCGTACCTGGCCGCAATTGAAAGATTTTGAACACAGCTTCCAATTCCATTTTTTTAAGTTTTTTTTTGAAAAAAAATATTCCCCTCAAAATGAGGTAAGCATAAAATCCGCCTTTCGGTTTTTTACTCGTCCAGCAGAGCGAGGGAATACCCGTAAATTATTGCTGTCCGAAAATGGCGTTATTTGAAAGATTCGCCACAAAATCTTTTCAAAGAAAAAAAAATCGAGCAAAAAGTCCTAGTAGAACCCAACTTAGATGAGTGTAGCTCTGTTAGCAGCATGTCTAAAAATCGATTTCCCTAACGATTTACACTGAAACACCACTACACAACGAAAAAAGGCGATTTTTTCACGTTTTTTGGCATCTACAGGCCCGAAACACCCCCAGAATGGGTCAGAACGACCCTGTGAGCCGAAAATTCACAAAAAAATCACCCTAAAATACGAAAAAATAGTGAAAACCCGGCTTATAGTGTGTTTTGGGTGGGAATAAGGCAAAGGATAGTCAGAAAAACAGTGATTTTGGTGGCAGTCCTCACGAACTTCCAAAGTGCACTCAGATGCACAAAAGTTTTCGATTCTTGCTTCTTTTGACAGATTTGACATCAAATCTTTCCAAATATGTAAAAATCTTTTCACGAAAATGAGTAGAACCCTACTTATCAACCCTACTAGCCTTACGACCTTAGCAACGTACACCCCGTGATTTTGGTGGTAAAATCTCACCAAAATCCGAGGAAATCACAGATGCATAAAAGTTTTCGATTTTTGCGTATTTTGAAAGATGTGAACGAAATCTTTCCACACAAAAAAAGTGTTTTCACGAAAACGAGTAGAAAATTTTTGATGACATGGAGACTCTGAAAAGTGACCCTTTTTTCGTACTTTTCCACGCTCCCCGGCATCCAAGGAAAACTCAGATGCATAAAAGTGTTCTTAGATGGCGTATTTTGAAAGATCGGTGAAAAATCTTTCAAAATATAAAAAAATGTTTTTCTGAAACTGAGTAGAACCCCAGTAATAGCCTAGTGGTATTAGGAGGGTTATTTCAGGGGGTGTTGGTCAAAAAACATGATTTTCCGTGGCAGCTCCGCTTTCCCCCCAGCATCCAAAAAAATATTAGATGCAAAAAACTTTTCGATTCTTGCTTCTTTTGAAAGATCGGCGCAAAATCTTTCAAAATATAAAAAATGTTTTTCCCATTTTGAGTAGAATATTCCTAATTGTATGGCGCCATTCTGCTACCCATATATGGGTATCTGGGGTCTAAAGGGTTAAACCTGAAAATTGTCTTTGCCGCGGAAAAATGTTTCGTGATTTGAAACGGGGGGGGGGCAAAAAAAAATCACCCATATGAATGTATACTTTTTATTCCTTCATTTTTTTTTTTTTGTCTTTGTTTACTGGGGGGTCGAATAGTATACAATAGTATATATCCTACTCAACTCCCCATCCCCCCCAGTTTTATTCACAAGGTGTGTTGGCCCAGACAAATTTTTTTTAAGGTGACTGAGTACCAGAAGCTTGGTTCATCTTATAAAAACTATTTTTTTTGGAAGATGACCGAGCACGTCTTTCTTTCTTTTTCCAATTAAGACGATGCTGATGGGCAACTCGAGTTAGCTCCATCTTTCTTTCAAAAAAAAAAAGTTAAAAAAAAAACACAGTGGAGATTGCACAACTGTGGCAACACAACCGAGGCAACTGCACTACTCCAAGAATTTATCAAAAATAGTGGAGCACACTCTAGGGTGGCTACACTAAAACAACCAAGTTTTCAAAAATCAAAAATAAAGGACGATTTGCGTCTATATCACTAGTAGTACAAAAGGCTTCGGCCGAGATTGAAACTGATAGTTAAGCCAGTAGGTCTAAAGTGATTGTCGATGCAACAAACAAAAAAAATCATTTTGTGGCCGTCCCGACGAACACACTTTTCCAACCATTTTCTTTTGTTTGGGCCTTGCCGTACTAAGAAGGGAAACCCTCTTTTTTTTTTTTTTTTAAATACTCCCTAAATCTCCCCCTAAAAGGGCCCGTACCTGAGAAATGGATACGTGGCATGTTTTTTTTTTTTGGTTGTGGAAAAAAAAACCACGTCCTTGGATCGTTCTTTATGGTTTACTTTACCTATCCGTTGGTGCTTGTGTTCTTTTTGTATTGGGGGGGAGGGGAGGGAATGTCGCTCGTGTGAAAAACAAAATAGTTCTGTAAAAAAATAAAAAAAAGAAGAAATCAAAACGTGTATGCATTTCGGTATCGGTTTTGTGGTTTCACCATTGTAATCCTAGGGTGAAACCACGAGAAAACCACGAGTCAAGTCATTTACTTCGCCGTTGTGCATTGTCATTGTTGGGAAGGGAGGGAGGGGGGGAAATTTATTAAGTTTTTTTTTTGGTGACTGCGCACATGAGCCTAGATCATCCTACCTTTGTTTTGTTTGCAATTTTTTTTTTGGAATGTATTTGGTGTTGGGGGAACGCCCATTTCTACTCCAAATAACAGTGTTGTTGTTGTTTTTTTTTGAATATTTCCGTGCCTGCGTCCCGGAGTCGTTTGCACTTTCAACTCTTTTTTTTATCTCTCTGTGTGTTTTGTTTCTCTCGCTTTTTTCTCTCCTCCTCCTTTTTCTTCTTCCTATTGTGTTTTGTGTGCACCCTCCCCCCAACTCTCCACCCCAACAATTTCTTGTAAGAAACAAAAATATAAAACATTGCCAAGAATAGAAAATTTTCCTTTTTCTTTCCCCCAAAAAAAGGCCTCCTGGAAACCCCTCAAAAATAAAATTGGAAAATTTTCATTTTTTTTTTAAACACCCCTAGTTATTCCCCGGGAAGCGAACAGCCAGACATATTCGCACACAAAAAAAGGCGTGGGTTTGTACTATTTTCCCCCCTTTCCAGCTCCTCGTTTGTTGTGGCGATATGAACCTTTTGTCATTGGGAATAGGGTAGTACGAAAGGAATATGACGAACATTCTCATTGCTGAAATATAAAAAAAGGCAAAAAAAAAAAAAAAAAAAAAAAAAATAGTGCCAATTACTGAACCCAAGGTGATAAAACCACGTAGTAGGTTCAGATCATCTTGCTTTGTAATTGCTTTTCGTCCGCCGATGAACGGTTGAGGCGTTTGCTCTTTTCAACTTTTTAAAAATATATAAAAACAACCCCCTTTTCTCTCTCTCCCCCCGACACATTGATCTAGTGATCTCAGAATTTCTTTTTTTCTTCTTCAGTTTCTTATCAAACTTTCTTATTCTTGAAGCGCTCTCTAAGGGGGAGGGGGGTCCAGCAACCCACCGCGACGTTGAAGTAAATGACTTTACTTGTGGTTTTACAATGTAATTTTACTGAAAATAGTTTACTTGTGGCACACGTAAAAATGTAAGCGTACAGCTTAAACACAAGTAAAAAAAAATGACATGTAAAACCACAAGTAAAGTAATTTACTTCAACGTCGTGCACCTCCCCGCGAGGAACCAAAAAGTGCCCTGCGTCCGGCGGTTGTTCCGTTGAGGCTTTTGCACTATCAACTCGGTTCCCCCCACACTATTTTTCTCTCTTTTTCTTTTCTAACGCATCATTCTTGGGTTGGGAGAAGGGGATAGGGGGTTTTTTTTTGCGGTTTTGGTTTTTTGTGAGACATCATTGGTTGTCTTTCTTTTGATTTTTGTTTTTCTGGAAGTGAGGATTCCCTAGTACCTTTCTTTTTTCTTTTTCTCCAGCGTTTTTGGTGACCCCCTCTTCCCGCCTCCTCTCTTCGCAACTCTCAACCATACATTTTTCAAAAACAAAAACAAAAACAAAAACGAAGTAGAGGCAAAACCAGTCCAACAAGTTTTATCAAACGAAAAATCAAAAGCCAGTCAAAAGGGCTTTTTTTTTGCTGCATTTTGCTGCATTTTTTTTTGTAGGAATTTAAGTGCTTGCGTTCCCGCCGATGAACGGTGAAGGCGTTTTTGCATTTTCAACTTCTCTTTTTTTTTTTTAAACCCAATAACTCCCTCTTCCCTACCCTTTCGTCTCCCCCAAAAGGTAATTCCAGATGCACTCCTGCAAATTGCCTGCCCTTGATTCTATATATTTTTTTTTCTTTTGAACAGAACGAAGAAACCCGCCAAAGCATACTAATTATTCATGTGCGAAGCAAGCAGTGTTGGTCTTACAGATTATTGGTTTTTTTTTGATGTTTTTTTTTTTTTGCATCATTTCAGATTTTTATTTTTTCGCGAAATTCAGATGTCAAACCTTCGAAAAATGGAAGTGGGACTGGTTAGGGGTCCACACCCCCCCCCCCCCCCCCCCCCCCCCCCGGTGCACCACTACACGGCGGGGTCCGCACACCCCGAGGGTCCGTAAAACGGCATGTTAGGACACTCCCTCTTTACGGAGTGTCATTACGTACCCTAGGGTACGTAATTACGGACCCTAGGGTACGTAATTACGTACCCTAGGGTCCGTAATTACGGACCCTAGGGTACGTAATTACGGAGCCTCCCACACGGTGGCCCAGCAGACCCTTTTGGGGGTACCCCCGGGGGTACCCCCAAAAGGGGTACCCCGCAGGGTAGGGTACCACACAGGGTAGGGTCCGCGGGGGGTACCCCCTCGCGTGGGCTACCCCAGGGGGTACCCCACAGGGTTGGGTAGGGTCCGCGCGGGGTACCCTTTGGGGGGTTTGGGGTACCCCTCAGGGTCCGCGGGGGTACCCCTCAGGGTCCGCGGGGGTACCCCATGGGGTACCCCCGCGGACCCTGGGGGGTACCCCCCGGGGTACCCCCTGCACACCCGGTGGCTATTGCCTCCCAGGGAAAGGGACTCTCAAAAATTTTTTTTTGCCCTATATAGGCCTAATTTCGACGATTTGAGGCCATTAAAAGCAAAAATTGGCACTTTTGAGCATCTGTGGGGGTCTAAAACGTGGTTTTGCGCAGCCGATTTTTCGTGGTTTTTTTACCAAAGACAAGTCGATTTTTGACCAATTTTTCATGAAAAATGTGAAGGAAATCGCTTAGGAACTTAGCTGTGTACGTGTTCTAGCTACTGCATACACCGCGGGGTATAACCAAAATGACCGTATTTTGGCTGAAATTTCGACTTGACAATTTTTCCTCGATTTGGTCAATCTGAGGTTTTGTTTGGGGTTTTTGGTCCATTTTATGACCAACCACGCCCGCATACGTGGGAAATTACGCGCGCAATGACGACGTCACGGCGTGGGGAGCCCTCGTAATTACGAGGGGTGCTCCCGTGATCCTTTGAGGCCATTAAAAGCAAAATTTGGCACTTTTGAGCATCTGTGGGGGTCTAAAACGTGGTTTCGCGCCCGAAAAGTCGTGATTTTACCAAAGACGCCTCGATTTTTGACCCAAATTTTTTTTTCTTCTCGCCCAAAATCGAGCGTGGTAGGTCATAAATGGCCCAAAAAATCCAAAGTCTCAATGAGCAAATTGTGAAGAAAAAAAAATTGGTCGAAGTTTTGGTCATTTTTACCATGTGGCAACAAATAGAATGCAGGTATCAGTATCAGTGGGATTGTTCGTGCAGTGATGTTCTCGTACCTGGAGAGTAGGCCGAGCGAGTGCTGCAAGGTATGTTTTTAAGCCCCGGTTTTTACACCCCCCCGCTCCCCCTTTTCGCCTTTGTCCCGCTCGGATGTCAATCGAAGCATATTTTTATTGTCAAAATTGTCACTTTTACTTTTTTATCATGGCATCTCGTAACCTCTACAACTCTTTTACGTCAGGGAACCGGATGAGGTGCTACTTCCGGACTGAGGAAGGGCAGTCTTTTACTTTCTTTTTTGCATGGAAGAGGTACGGAGCGGCTTCTTGTTTGTTTGTTTGATTTTTTTTGTTGTAGTCTCTACTTTTGCACTCAATTTCTCTCAACAGGTACCCGAACCGACGACCCTTCATCGTGACAGCGAAACAGTGCCGATGGAAGAGCTGGTGCAATTATTTCAAACCAGGTGGCGACCGCAAAAGTTGGGTTTTTAAACCAATTTTTCCATTAACCCACCCCATAGACCACCTCAATTATTATGAAACTCTTAGTCAGTCACTGCTATAGCCATTAGGGAGCATAGCTAGTGCAAAAAATTTGGCTTCGGGATCCGGAAAGTCTGTCCTCTGCTCTTGCGGAGGACTACAGCAGGCACAAGAAATATCGCGTTCCCCCAGAAAACCAATTTTTGTCACAGTAATTTTTGCCCAGGGCATGCTCTTGAAGCATGGCGGCTTGGTGTGAGAAGGGGCAGCGTATTGTTTTGTTCTAGATTTCAACGGTTGTTAGAACGAGTCAAGTGGATGCTTATCTAAACACTGACTTTAGAACAGACCCGAGAGATCAGATATGACTTTGAGGAAAGAACAAAGCAATGCATCTGTACCCGCACGCCAGGTTGTAGTTACTTCAGAATTTTCTTAAGTTTGCGCGAAAGAGAGCGGGGGCAACTCCTTTGTGTCATTAGTCCGCTGTGCAGCACAAAGCGAGGAACCTTAAAACACTACCTGCGTGGTGGCTGAATTCACATCCCTTAGAATTACCAGAATTCAGCCTTTGTTGAAGTAACGTACATACTTGTATGTGCGTGTCACGCTTCTCCACCCTTAAATGGGTGCACTGCTTCACTGCAGCGGGTAAGCCTCTCTCGACTAGTGCGAACTTAAGAATGTTCTGCTGCAACTTACCAAAATCGATTTTCTCACCCCAAACACCCGCAACACCCCACCTGCTACTTCGGTAGCCTGTGTTGTTGGGAGTTGGTTCTCATGTTGATCCCCAGTGACTGTCTTGCACTGCTTCTTCTGAGCCCAACACTGTTTGGCCTGTCGACGGGGTAATAAATACGAAGACAGGGGGGCGGTGCCAACAATTTTCCGATGATGTAACGTTTATCTGATTGATTTATCGTTTGATATACCTTGTGTGTCCTTCTTCATGCACACCAAGCAACATATATTGAACGGTATTTTCAAGCGATACTTCGTTATGTCATCGGGGGGCGGACCCCGCGCGGACCCTTGACTCTGGCACTCTGGCACTCTGGCTGTACCTGTGTACCTGTGTACCTGTGTACCTGTGTACCTGTGTACCTGTGTACCTGTGTACCTGTGTACCCCCAGTGCCAGTCAGGGTCCGCGCGGGGTACCCCGGGGGGTACCCCCGGGGGTAGTCTGGGGGGTACCCCATGGGGTACCCCTCAGATTTGGGGGGTACCCCATGGGGTACCCCATGGGGTAGTCTGGGGGGTACCCCCTTGGGTACCCCCCGCGGACCCTACCCTAAGGGTAGGAATGGGCCACCGTGCAGGGAAAGGGACTCTCGAAAATTTTTTTTTGCCCCCGTTTAGGGCTAATTTGGACGATTTGAGGCCATTAAAAGCAAAATTTGGCACTTTTGAGCATCTGTGGGGGTCTAAAACGCAGTTTAGAGTACCACAATTTTTAGTGGGTTTTACCGAAAACAAGTCAATTTTTGGGCCGAAAAAAATTTTTTTTGACATCACAAAATTGCCCTTGGTGGGCCTATGTGTCCTCAATGCTGGGCGAAAAATGCAAATATAGCTATTTTTAACTTTCACACACAATTTTAACGGGTTTTACCTGTGTACCTGTGTATCTGTGTACCTGTGTACAGGATATTTGTTGTGAAAGACATCTTCCACCATGCATTGAGGAGGGTAAGACAGTGGTCGCAGTTTGTACTTGATAGCATTACAACATTTAACTTCTCCACGGGGGTCTTGGGCCGTTCACTCGGTTATACCTTGACCAGCGGAAGATATTCTTGAGGCCTTTTTGGTCTCTAGAATATCCGGTATTCCCGAACGGAGGCGCACTTTGTGTGTTACTACGACCTGGCAATTTCCAGCAGTAGGTTAAGTAATCTTTCTTGTAAATTGTTGGATCATTATCTCCTCAGTGCATGAATGCCCCACGTGACTGGACACTTTTGTGTTTGTCATGTGGAGCTGTGGTTGCTTTTTTCACGACTTTTTTCCTTGTACACCAGTGTACCGTGTACCGGGGTACCTGGGCCGAAAATACACCAGTACCCAGGTGCCTGGGTGCCCAGACACACCACTGTACCCAGAATCCAGTCTCCCACCCAGAAAACCTACTCATACACCAGAAAAGTGAAAATAGCTACTCGATCAGAAAAGTCGGCTACGACCAGAAAAGTAGCTGGGAAAAGTTCAGAAAAAGCCAGAAAATTTCAACAAAACGCATTTTTAGGTTCTCGAAGACACTGGGTACTGGGTACTGGGTACTGGGTACTGGGTACTGGGTACTGGGTACTGGGTACTGGGTACTGGGTACTGGGTACTGGGTACTGGGTACTGGGTACTGGGTACTGGGTACTGGGTACTGGGTACTGGGTACTGGGTACTGGGTACTGGGTACTGGGTACTGGGTACTGGGTACTGGGTACTGGGTACTGGGTACTGGGTACTGGGTACTGGGTACTGGGTACTGGGTACTGGGTACTGGGTACTGGGTACTGGGTACTGGGTACTGGGTACTGGGTACTGGGTACTGGGTACTGGGTACTGGGTACTGGGTACTGGGTACTGGGTACTGGGTACTGGGTACTGGGTACTGGGTACTGGGCACCCAGAGAAAGCACCTTAAAAGCAGCGAAGGCGCAGGTTACGGGGAAGACAAGGTATGTAATTATGTTTAACTTTCAGTTACTAGTGAAGATTGAACAAAAAAATGCCGCATATTTCAACTTGTTCGTGTTTTCAACTCGAAATAAACGCGTAATGTTCACACTATTAAATAGCTATTTTTTTACGCACCAATCATTTTGTGTCACCTCATGACATGAAGGAGGAAATAGAAACAAAGCATTTTGAACACACTTGCGGTTCTGGGGACGAACCGCGCTGCAGAGCCACTCCTCAGGTCGAGGTGTGTGCGTTTCACCACAACCTCTCCCATGGGTTTTATCGTGTGATGAGTGTTACGTTTCTATTTGGTTCCACAGGCGCTCGTTACCTGCTTCACATAATTCACCTCGCTTCACTCGAACCATTTGTGCAGCAGGTCACTCTCTCGACCTGTAGCGTGGAAAAAATCTATCTTATTTCACGGCAATAAATAGCCTTTTTTATTAACCTCACCTTTCCCGACTACTACGTTTGTATACCATAACTTAATCACACCCCACATTTACACTTATACAGGATCGTGAAGTCTGAACTGCACCCGCGATTGCGATGAGAAGCTTCACCGCGGTCCGACATTCAACAACTCAAAATCTACCCGCATCAATCTATTCTGAGTTTGCGGACGAAGATCTGGGTGGAGGGGGGTGGGTACACTTAGTCAGTCACTGCTATAGCCATTAACCAAGGGAGCATAGCTAGTGCAAGAAATTCGACTTTGGAAACCTTCCGGAAAGTCTGTCCTCTGCTTGCGGAGGACTAGACACAAGAAAATATTGCGTTCCCCCAGAAAACCAGTGCACAATTCACACTCCTTGTGGGTGGTCTTGTTGCCTTTTTGGTCAACAGTAATTTTGGCCCAGGCATAAGCATGACAATTTAGTGTGTATGGGGCAGGGTGTTGTTTTGTTCTGAATTCTCTTTGTTATAACATCTAAGTCAATCGCGGGTGGTGGTTTGTGTAGCGTGAGGCACTCTTTTTAACAAACTTCCTGCGGCTGCTAAAGTGTTATTTCTTCGGATTTAACAACGTACAGCGTAACATAGTGGATTAGCCTGGTCGACACAACCTTTGATAGCTATGGGATAACCAACCCCCTTCGACCCCTCGTGGGTTCACTGAACAAGCCCTAGTGGTAGTTAAACGCGATTGACATTTACATTCCTAAAGATGAAAGAACAAGACAACACTTCTGTACCCGCGCATCAAAATTGTGGAAAACTTTGCACCCCAAACACCCTCAACAACGCCCGCCAAAAGGCGCCCCTTGTTGCTGGGACTTGGTTCTCATTGATACACTGCACAGCAGGCATTCCTCTGAGTCCAACGCAGTTTGGCCTGTCTGCAGCGTTGCACCGAAGGTGCACGAAGACAGGGTCTGGTGGTAAATTTTGCGTCTCGCATTCCCTCAGGGAAGTTTAAAAACTCTTGAGCTCGGTTTGTTGTCAAAGAAATATTCCACCATGTATTGAGGAGGGTAAGACAGTGTTCGCAGTTTGTACTTGATAGCATTACAACATTTAACTTCTCCACGGGGGTCTTGGGCCGTTCATTCGGTTATACCTTGACTACCGGAAGATATTCTTGAGGCCTTTTTGGTCTCTAGAATATCCGGTATTCCCGAACGGAGGCACACTTTGTGTGTTACTACGACCTGGCAATTTCCAGCAGTAGGTTAAGTAATCTTTCTTGTAAATTGTTGGATCATTATCTCCTCAGTGCATGGTGGAAGACGTCTTTGACAACTAACCGAGCTCACGACTTTTTTCGGTATGTAACTTGGGATAGGCCCACATGATCATGGTCTATCATGTGGTACCTGTGTACCACTCGGTTTGCTCCCAGGGCTTTTCGACCAGCAGTCACACATCCAAACAGTGATTTCCCACCTTAGACCACGTAATTACGTACCCTAGGGTCCGTAATTACGGACCCTAGGGTACGTAATTACGGACCCTAGGGTCCGTAATTACGGACCCTAGGGTACGTAATTACGGACCCTAGGGTCCGTAATTACGGACCCTAGGGTACGTAATTACGGACCCTAGGGTACGTAATTACGGACCCTAGGGTCCGTAATTACGGACCCGGGTCCGCACTTGAGGGTCCGTAAAGAGGGTCCGTAAAATTTACGGACCCTCGGGTGTGTGGACCCCGCCGTGTACACTGGTATGAGAGGGATTTTTTTTGTATTTCAAGTCAAAAAATTTTTTTTGCCGCGAAATTCATTTGTGCGTCAGGTGGTGACCACGTAAAAGACTTTCGTTGCGACTGTTGTATTTATTTTTTTTTGAGGTGACTAAACACCTAGATAAGGACCCCCTTCTCTTACAAAATTTTTCTACCAATATTTTTCTCTTTTTTTAAGACCATGGGGCTTACGTTCATCTTATAAAAAAACCCCTTTTTTTTCTGACCGACGAAAAAAAAAAAAAACAAACAAGCCTCTTTGTGCTTCCAGATAAGTTATTTTTTTTTTTGTCATTGTTGACTTTTGATTCCAAGGATGTGCAACCATCCCACTCTTTCACTAAAGACTTTAGGTCAAAATCGAGCGAGGGGTTATTTAAAATTGAAGGCGATCTCAAGCAGAGATGCCATAACACCCGACAATTTTTCTTCCCCCCAAAAACCCCCCCTTTTTTTTCAACACTTAACACAAGAGAACCCTCTTTGTATTTTTTTTTGAAATTTCAACCAAACCCCCCCGGTAGTTTGTGTGTAGTTCAGTTCAATCCGGATTCTTTCTGTTCAGTGGCTCGAGTCGTAAAGAAAACACCACCCTCACACAATTTTTGTTTGAAGGTGAGAACTGTAGACTAAGGTCATCTTACCTTTTTTTTTAAAAAAAATCAAGATGCGGTGGATATTGTGAGATGCACAGTTCATCTTACAAAAGGTGTTCTTTTTTTTTTTATTTTATTTTTGTTCTATCTCCCTCGCACCCCTTCGATGTGGATGGTTCCTTAGTGACTCAATCCACCGAAACGCGGCCCCCGTCCGCAGCGCTGTCTTTTAAAAAATTGAGAGCGAACATAATTAAAAATGCATTTTTTTTCTCTCTCGCTGAATATTAAAAAAAACAGTGAAGACTGTGATCAACAGATTATCAAAAAAAAGGCAAAAAAAGGCCAACTTTTAATACAGAACTTTATTCCGTTTTTTGGAACGAAGTGATTGTCGACACAACATAACTCCGTAAAGATGGCGCTCCTAGTTCATTGTGCAAATGAAAACTGACACATATTTTTTTTTTCTTTTGAAAATACTTTTTTGCGGGGGGGGAGCGGACCAGATCCTTCTCCTCCTGGGGAAAGAAAGAAAAAAAATATAGTGGAGTTCATCCTCGGGTGTCTACACTAAAACAACCAAATTTTCGAAAAAAAAAACACACAGTCGTAAAACAAGTTGGGAAACCTCCCATCACCACACCACCTCCACCCAAACCCACAGAAACAGAAATAAAAAAAATAATCATTGAGTCCAGATCTTTGCCTCAAAGCAAAGTGATTGTCGACACAATTGCTAAACAATTAAAAAAAAAAAACCATAAAATAAAAGTTGCGTCTTTCTTTTTTCAGTACAACAAAAGCCCTTTCCGACGGCAGTTTTTTTTTTTACAACTGACACGCTGGAGAGGCCCTGGCCAAACATGGAGTGTTAGGGGAAATATATTTCGTCGCACAGATAGATCAGAGAGTCTCAGACCCCACCCGACATGTTTTTCATTTTACCTCTTTTGTGCTCCGCCACCGACACTCCCATTTTCTGTACTTCAGGCAATAATCATAAACCATCACACACTGACACAGTCCGCGTGTGCTGGAAACAATCAAATTTTGGAGGTGGAAGTGTGCAATGCAACAAACGGTTGAGATCTGATCAAAAACGGATATAATTCCCCTCCTTACGGTAGCTTATTGTTGTCAACACCACAACGCAACAAAAAAAAAAAAGAAAGTAAAATTGGCACAGAATAAAAGGTCATACATATCATGCACTGTATTACCCCACAACACAAACCGGTAGCACATCCTGGGCGATTATCACCTGACCTGAGAAAGCTTGGGTGCTCCAGCAGTGTTATTATATTTTTTTTTCCGATTTTAAAGTAAATTCCTCATACCCCCTTTCCTCCCCGAAAACGCGTTGCAAAAACGTTTTTGAAAACGTAATAACGCTAAAAAAGAGTACAAAAATAACGAAAAAAAAAAACCCCCCTTTTCCCCATCTTTTTTGCACTGCCTACAATAGTTACAACGGTAAAAGTAAATCACAAGTCAAGTCATTTACCTCACCGCCGTGTTGGCACTAAGAACCCATCCCGCCCACACCCCCTCCCTCTCCCACAATGTAAATTGAAGAACATAAAAAAAGCAGCAGTTAACACAAGCTTTTCTACAAAGTTCTCCAAAGCCAACCTAACGATACCGGGTCTTTCTTTATGTATATTTTTATTGATACTTTTTTCATATAGTGAGATGCTTTTTGTACGGTGATTCTGACACCGTCAAATTCGCTCTTTTCTTATTTTTTTTCTTTTTGTCCGCCAGACACACCCTCCCTACCTTCTGTAGATAAATGTGTTCAAACAGCCGAGGCACATTTGTCTTCTTCAGTTTTCCTTCCAATTCAGATTGCATTCCATCAAAAAAAAGTGAAATATTTCCTATTCTGTGTGAAATAATAGTTGCTCTTACAGTCAAAAAGGGGGGTAAAATGGATCAAAAAAACCTGGATTTTTCGTGGGAAAAAAGTAGAAAAAAGACCGTACTATATGACCCTCTCAGTGGTGCTTTCGGAAGTCGGTCAACGACCTGTCAGCGACGTGTCACGACCTGTCGGTGACCTGTCAATACCGACCCCTCCCGGAGCACCAGGGGGGGAAAATATAAATATTAGTGAAGCCATCCTTGGATATCTACACTGACCAAATTATCAAAAAAACACAAAAAAAAAAAAAAAAAAAAAACAGTGAAGACTGTTCTCTATGTCATCAGGTCGTCGAACGCATTTGCGGGCCGGGTTCGCCCGTGCCCAGCTACACTATTCTAGCAAATTATCAAAAAAATAAATAAAGCATGTGGTATTGTGTGTGTATAAGTGTGTTTTGTGTGCACAGAGAGAGGCATAACTCATCTTATAATCTTTTTTCTCACTTATTTTCCCCTCTTCGAAAAAGGGTGTCATATGCACACAACAACAACAAGCAATACAGTATAACGATGGGAAGACAAAAAAGAGCCCCTCTTCATTTTTTTTTTTTGCGTAATGTTACATTATGTAGCTACTATTTTGTTCTGAAGCAGCGCAAAGACCTTTTGGCAGCGAAAGAGAAAAATATGCTGATACAATATGCTGAGTTTGACTCTAGTCTGACTTTGTGCAGGGACATGAGCGGTGGTAGTTATAGGTGGGGGGCTTCAATGAAAATACCACTACTCTTATCGTCGCTTTACTTATCCAATGATGGGGAAGACGGCTTAGGCATAGTTTTCATCATATATATATTTTTTTTTTCGTTTAGTTTTGTGGACCTATTTTTTGTTCAACAAGATTATTTATTTTTTTGTCTAAAAAAGACCGTAGACGAGCGCTTTTCATTTTTTCATTTTTGAGTGTTACAAAAAAAAGAATTTCCCCCCCTATATTTTCCCATTAAGGAAGGTGCGAGCCGCCTCACACTTTACTTAACAAAAAGGGGGGGTCGCTTCTTGTTCATTTAACACTCGGTTCTTTGGGTGCTGCAAACGAAGCCCTGTCTTTTTTTCTTTTTTCCTGTAGTAAGGTGGCTAAGTGTATGTCTTAGACTCACTCTAACGAGATTTTCTTCTCTCTCTCTCGCTCTCTTTTTTTAAAAATCAAAAATACATTTTTTACCAGACGCTGTGTGAAATGAAGGATGGATACAACAACAAAAAACAATCCAATGATCTTTCTGCATAACCTTAAAACACAGTACCTTTTGAACGCACCAATTGAATTCTCTTAGTTACCCCCACCAAAGGTGGGGGGGTACTGAGGCTATTTAGTCGACACAACAACGCAAATATAAAGCGCCAGAAAAAAGGGGGAAAATCTAAAACAAAATATGCTTTGTCAATTCTGAGCTAGTGTTCGGTGTGGGAGGGCTCTGAGAGAGAGAGAGAGAGAGAGAGTGCCTGTCAGTAACACCCCCATACCACAAACTAAAGTAGCAAAAGAAAAAACAAAACAAAACAAAACAAACTTTCAAACTCCGTCCCATGGGTTAGGGGTTTGGTGGGCCATCTGCTCCTACGAGGCAGGGGATGGGCAGGGCGCGGTTATACAATCAAATTAAATTCATAATATTCTTTTGTTCGAAATTTATTATTCTTTTGCATTTTTCAACCTTATTTTTTTTACCCCTCCTCCCCCTTTTTAAATCCGTGGAGTTCACACAAAAGGGTTGTGTCTACCTACACGTTGTCAATTTTTCAACATATTTTTTTTTTATAATATGCTGTGTGTGCAAGAAGCATCGCTGGCTGGCATCGTACCAAAGTGGGTCAGCCGGATAAGCCTTCTGTATGGGAAACAACTACCATTTTTTTTTTGTTTCTCTCTATTTTTTGCCTTTTTTTTCCCCCCCCCCCAGGCATTTTCCTCTGTGGCTTGTGGATTTTAAGGAGGGGTGGGCACAACCTCTTCTTAAGAACGTCTACGAGAGATTTACCCTATTTCTTCGTGAAAAAAAAAAAAAAAAAAAAAAAAAGAAATATGTTGCAATGTGACGCAGTGCATTTCGTTCGCTGCGTTACGCTGATGAAACGGCGTTGACGCCATTTTTCTTTTCTTTTCTTTTCACTTCTCTTTCTTTCACCTCTTCTTAAGGAGCTTCCAAAACAGTTTTTTTTCTCCTGTAACTCCTTGGCCTAATGATACATTCCCGTATTTCGGGGTTTCAACTGGAGCAGACGGTGATGTACTCCAATGCGTTATGCGCATTTTGCGCTATCCAACTTTCTCCTCACTTTTTTCTTTCTATTTGAGATATGCATATGCACGTGGTATGTTCATCTGTTCAGCTGTTTCAACTTTTTTTTAAAAAATTTTTTTTTTAAAAAGAAGGGAACATTTTTTGTTGATCCCTATACCTATGGTATACCCATGGTATGATGTTGAAATAATTTTAAAAAAAGTGGAGTTCATCTTCGGGTGTCTACACTAAAACAACCAAGTTTTCAAAAAAAGGTAACTTTTTCGCTACAAAGAGACTGATATCATATGATCAAGTGTTCGTTATTTTTTTCCCCCCTTTTCTGTTCTGTGATCTGTGACACAAAGGCACTAAAATGCCTTTCCCCCCCTTTCCCCCCTGCTCCCCGACAATAATTCCTCCCCCCTTTAACTGAGGACGGCGGGTATGCCTTCTTGTGAAGGATTCAAAAAAAATATAAGTAAGTACAATAGCCTTCGGGCGACATTGAGTACAAATCCTGCACATATAGCAGGTGATTGTCCTACACAATAAAAAAAATCCGTTAAAAAAAGGGTGTTAATCTTTGGGACACTGTCCCGAACAGAAACGACGAGCTTCCTCAATAGTGCCTATAGGTGATGGGAGGATGCTCACTTTTAGGGGAGGGGAGGGGGGAGGGGAGAAGGTGACTGGCAGGAAAAAGAAACCATCAAAAATCCTTGGTCACATTCCACAGAGAAGGTGTGCTGCCTTTTTTTTTTTTGTTGTCATCAGAGGGGGTGGCGTGTTGTGAACCTTATCAGACCCCTCCCCCCAGGTTGCTTTTTCGCCTTTTTTTTTTTTCCAATCTTCATGCATTCCCCTCGACCCTCTTCCTCTTCCCCCCCCTACCCTGCACAACACAATGTCCCTCCCTTTTAGTGGCTCTGTTTGTCTGTTTTTATGCCGCAAAAGTGGCTATTGGGATTTCAATTTTTTTTTGTTTTTCTTAAGGTGTCTCTAGTTACCCACTTAAGTCATCTGTACCAATTTTATTTTGTCACCTCATGAAATGAGGGAGGAAATAGAAACAACGCACTTTGAACACACTTTGCGGTTCTACGGACGAACCGCGCTGCAGAGCCACTCCTCACCAAACAGGTCGAGGTCTGTGCGTTTCACCACAACCTCTCCATGGTTTTTATCGTGGGATGAGTGTTAAGTTTCTATTTTTCTATTATTTTGTTTTCACCTCGAAATGGATTGGACCGTATGGTTGAGGACAGTGTCCACCCCCAGTACATCAGTCACGTACCAAAAGTACACTGTTTCACGAGAGGGCTTTTTTTGTATTTCAAGTCAATTTTTTTTTTGTCAGTGACCTGCGTTCCACCGATTGTACGGTAAGGCGTTTTGCACTGTCAACTTCTCTTTTGTTTTGTTTTTTTTTTTTTTTTCAAAGCTTTTTTTGAGAAGTAAACTAAAGGGGACCCGGGTGTGTTTTAGTTTGTTTTTGTTTCAGTAATCAGGGGGTGGGGTATTTCTATTTAGATGTGTGCACGAAGAGTACATTCATCTCGCAAGTTTTCTTTGTAAACTTAAAAGGCTGAAATTGATTGAATTTTTTTTGTGCGGCTTTTTAGGTTCATCCTGGGCAACTTTTTTTTTCACAGTATTTCAAATCAAATTTCTTTCATTACAGTGTTCTCTTCCCCTTCCTTCCCTTCCCCCTTCCCCTCCCCCCCCTTATTTATTTATTTTTTTGTACGAATGTGTGAGGTTCTCTTCCCCCTTGAGGATTGCATCATCGTTTTCAAGAGTTTTTTTTTTTCCTTCGTTGATATGGATTCGATGTGGTCCAACCTCCCTTTCTTTGGCTAGCCCACCCCACCACACCCCCACACCCCATCCCATCCCCCCCAATGCATTAATAGTACAAAGAGACGAAGCAAAAAAAAATAGCTCCCCAATTTTTTCTCTCGCTTCTTACAACTCAAACAGCATTTTTTTTCCCGTACACGTTGTGTTATTAGAAACTCGAATAATAAAGCCAACTTTTAATCGCCTGATACCGACTATTTTCTCCTCCCCTTTAAAATCACCGCCAAAATTCAGATCCCATACACTGTTTTTGGCTGTGTTCAACGAAAATAATCTTCCCCCCTTTTTCTAGTCGAGTAATCAAGATCAGTTGGCGACTGTAAGAGTCGAGTTTTTTTGACAACCTTTTTTTTTCCTGGGGTGGTTCCGATCTCAATACTGTATTGCGTCTTTCGTCGAACCATGGTATACTATGTACCGACTCCATGTATTGTCCCCCTCTTGTCCAAAAGGATTTGCTAGCTCACGGAGGCCTCGTGTGTTGTTGCCACATGACTCTCCGAATTCACACTATAATCATCGGAATAAGCATACCTGCGCCAAGCACTACCAAATGAACATGACAACATCCACCGCCCGACGCAGGCGACGCTCTTTCTTTGTTCTCCGTCTTTCTGGCGGTCAACCGGAAAAAGCAGTTGTAATCAAATGGCGAGCTGTGTTCCTTGGGTTAGTTCTGCGATGGGATCTCTTCCCCTACTGCATCACATTTCTCCACCGAAACAGAGTTTTTTTTTTATTTCCCTTCTTTCGATTGAAAGATATCTTAATCATTTCCCTTCAAAACCCTCACACAATCACACCAAAAATATCCCCCAAACCAGAGGAGAGGACATAACTCCCCCCCTTTCCCTTTCTTCTCTCCCTACACAACAAAACCCCCCTTTTTTTAACACCCCTCAAATTGGATCTGAAGGATCTTTTTCGGTTCCCGTTTCCCCCCCCCTCCCCCTTCCCCCCCTTTCCTTCTCTTCCCTATTAAATGTCTTCCCATACGCTCGCGATACCTCCGGTTTTGAGTGTAGATTTGGGGAGAAAAGGGATGAATGGCAGCTTCAACGCTGATGAGTCGATATGCGAGGGGAGCTGTAAAATGAGTGAGTGGTTGGGGGAGAGGTTTGACTATGCTACAGGGTCCCTGCGGAAGGGGTCTGCCCGGAGTGATAACCTC
Source organism: Rhynchopus sp. YZ270_cl-10 (assembly GCA_964035575.1). NCBI lineage: Eukaryota > Euglenozoa > Diplonemea > Diplonemida > Diplonemidae > Rhynchopus > Rhynchopus sp. YZ270_cl-10. The sequence continues at coordinate 1,018,913 of OZ037919.1, forward strand.
AGAGGGGGGCAGCATCCATACCTCCGTCAGCACAACCTTACGAATGTACTGCGCAACGCGGTCGACGCCTTGGCTGATACAAAACCCGCAAACCCGAACACCTTCCTCGCAGACTATCTTACCTCCCACCAGCACCTTTCCGAAAGCGCCCAAGCGAACTCCCTCAACTCCAGCAACGCCTCCACCCTTGGCGCGACCTTCCCTCTCAAAACAGAACTCAAAGGGGAGGACAAAACCGCTCCCGTAGACGACAACGTACAACAGGCTACCCCGCAGACAGCCGCAACGGTTTCTCCACCAGAAACCCCGGTCCCTTTGGAGTCAATGAATTCGGGGAATGTAAAGTATCCAGGGATGCACAATAAGACGATTGGGCGGATTCAAACCTTCTTAAGGGAGATGGAGGAGCATTTGGTCGCAACGATGAATGAGTGGAGTGCGCCTGAAGAGGCTGCATTTGACTTTTTGCGGTCAAAATGCGAGTTATCGCAACTGAAGAGAGGAAGATCCCATCGGAGCAGCGCGTCACGTCCACATACCCCACGGACTCCAAGAACGCCGCAGACAGGAACCTTAACGCCTCGCATCATGAACGTCTCCAGTGGAAGCAATATGCACATGGGACTCCTTCTCAGCACTTCAGCGGTGGCGACGACTGAAACAGAGGAATTCGAAGCAGGGTTGATCATCGATGTGCCTGAAGTCTTGGTGAACGAACCTGAGGAGGATGTGGACGCGTACTCCTCAGATGATGCAGATTCAATTTGCGAGGTGTGCTCTCAAAAGGTCGACGACGACGACGACGACGCCGATGGGGACGGCCACGATGACTGCGAGGAAAACCAAGCCTTCCGCTCTCACATCGCAGAAGGGGTCTGCGAAACGCTCTTTATCCTGAAGGAATCGCTTTTAGGATGCAACCGGGGCGAGGTGGATGTACAGCTTCACGTTTCCAACCACTCTCCAAAACCTCTCTTTGCGCGGGTTATAGAGCAATTTGAGCAGGTGGACGCAGAGCTGTCAAAGGGAACCGGGCTCACCTTAATGCATTTCCCTGTTAGATCGAGGAGGGATGAATACCGTCAGCTTACCACTTCCACTCATATGCTGATGTGGGCGCAAATGAGTGTTTTCACAGAGGCATCAGACACTACGGAGGCAAAGCGGTTTGAGATTTTTGTTAATGTGTTGGGCTATTGCAGCAGAATTGTTACTGATGATACCGAAGAACCGTTGGCCCCAGAAAACCCTTCCTTTGATTACTATGAGATCATTCCCTCGTTTGGACAGCTGGTGAACGTCCAGAACGCATCAGAGCACCGCAAGCTGTGCAACCCTGAAACAGTTGTCCGGGCCCGGTCTCTCTGCGAGGCGGTGCATCACTTCAAGCTTTCGTTGGTGAAGGTGGCGGAGCATATCATCCAGACCGTCATCCAAGGTGAATTCCTGCAGGAAGTGAGCCACCGGATGTCAAAAATCAGCAGTGTCAACTTCCATCCCCCCTCCTGGAAGGGGCACAGTAGCAAAACCGGGTCTGGCCTCGGCGCAAGAAGGAAGAGTGTCAGCGATGTGGTTGAGGAAATGAAGCATATCAAACGGCAGCCTTCAGGGGCACTGTCCTCTGGAAAACCACGCCGACAGAGCGCTCCTACGGTGCGTGCAACTCGGTCAAACAGTGCAAACCACCTAGTAGTCGCATGGGATTGAATACAAAGCATGCTGTGATAAGATTCAGTGGGTCCATGGGGGGAGAGAGAAAAAAAAAAAAAAAAAAAGCTGGGGGTCGGTTTTACACATGAATGGGGTTTTTTAAGGAGAGTCAAAATGGGTTTGGGGTAAAAAAAATTGTATTTTATTTCGCATGAAAATACTTTGTTGTGTTTATGTGACCGCAAAATCGGGTGAAATAAGATTGACTCTATTTCGCCGACTTTTTTTATTGGTTTTTTTGGTTGAGGCAGGCTCTTTTAGGAAGAAGAAAAATAAGGTTTCTCTCCGTGAAATAATGTGTTTTTTTTTTTTTTTTTCATTTATCTGGCCGAAATCATTCCACAAAAATGGTCCAAAATTGTCATACCACACAAAGTATTTTCTATTGTGAAATACCATTACGAAATTCGGTGAAAAAAACAAAACAGTAGTCTATATTTCCACTTTACCAACCTTTTCGTTGCCTCATTCACCGTTATAAGACTCGCCACGCTTGTGCAATAACCCTCATACACTCTTCCACGAAAAGGTTGGTACGTGAAATAAAATCTACCATTTTTTTTTCCATCGAACTAAATAGTTTTTTTTTTAAATATCTCAGAAAACTGGGTTGGGTTTGGGGTGTGTTGTGTTGTGTTGTGTTTTTTTTTACAAAAGAAAAATGGAACAAAGAAGTCACAAGAAAGAAGTCACACTGATACGATTTTTTTTTTTACAACAAACAAATCATCGAAGATAAAATGCGGGAAGGGGGGTGTTATTTTTTCTTTTCGTATTTTTTTATTTTGATTATTTTGATTATCTCACGCGCAGTGGAGCGTCGAAAAAAGGTGTTGGAAAAAAAATATTCACCCAAACCCTCACTTACTTCTCCCTCTCCTCCCCTTTACCACTTCCCCTCCATTCTCCCTCTCTCTTTTTCTGATTATTCTTCTCGCAAAATATGCCTGTTTTTCTTCTTTCTTTTTCTTTTCTTTTTTCAAAAAAAAAAAAAATGAAATTCACAAAAAGCGGTATCAGAAATGCTTGCATTATTCCGTTCTCATTTTAGTTTGTCCGCTTTGTCAGCTGGGGGCTGGTATTGCACATGGGTCAGTCGGAGGATGTTTGTGCATCTACCAACTACCTTTTTTGTGTGAGTGTGGGTGATGCATTTCAAGACTTAAACTCTTCCTCCCAAACCCTAATAGTGGTAGTATTGTGATGGGAGCCCATTGTCATGATGACTGAAATACGCAAAATACATCAAAATACATCACAAAACCATGTATTGTGATGTATTTTGCGCATTCCAACGGGCTCCCATCACAATACTGCCACCAATACCAAAACCCCCTTTCGTCTCTGTTTTTTCTTTTACCCCAAACGGCAAGTGGATGCGTACTATTTTCAAGGTGACTAAGCACGAGAGGCTTAGGATCATCTTACAAACTTTTCTTTTTTTTTAGATCTTGCGAATAGCCTCCAGAGTTCCCTCTTGGCTTGGGTAATTTATCTCAACACAAAAAAAAGGAGGGCATATGGCCTTTACGAGAAGCCTTTTTGTTTTATTTTTGGTTGCGAAAAATTATTTTGTTCTTGTGATTTGTGTTGACTTTCTGGATATTTTGAAGCATTTTTGAAGCACCCCTTTTTTACATTTGACACAATGCAAAACCGCACCCCTAAAAAAACCGATTTTGGGTTTGGAGGACTTATTCCATACAATACAGCGAGGCCGCATCGGCTTCGCTAAGGCCGGCTCAGGCGTGGCTGAGGTGTTGATTGTATTAACACGCCTCAGACACACGACCCAGATAGATTTTCCAGACATGCCTATTTTTCAGGCGTACTCGGCCTCGCTGTATTGTGCGTTGCATTTAGATTTTTTTTAAAAACTATAGTATAGGAGTCTTATGGGGTTTTTGGGGAAATCCCCATACCTTTGTAAGATCTTATGTATACCATGTAGGACTTTATATTCTTTGCGAGCGGAAAATGTCACGTCGTTCACTCCCAACCGTGCGCCGCAACACCACCACCCAACAGAGAGATAGTGTGTGTGGAAGCGTACGCATCAAACAACTACAAAAAAAAAGGGGGAGGGCACGACAAGTGACACGTTCGTCCTTGAACTCAGAAACCACATCCAAGAAGTCTTAAAAAGGTAAGTTTTTCAGGGGGGCGGGGCTGTGGACTGTGCTATTATTTTGTTTTTTCTGTTTTCTGTTTTGTGTTTTGTGTTTCTTTTTCCATTTCCCTCCCTATCTCTCTACCTCTGCTACGCTCATAAGGGGTGTTCCGCGCACAGGAACACCCCCGAGCTGTGCAAAACAAAATACACACACACCCACACACACACATATTTTTGTGTCTTGTCTCTGACACATTTTTGCGAAAAGACTTTTTTTTTTTTGTTTTTGTTTTTTTTTTTTTTGTGTCAGTGCCTTGCTGTCCGTCCGGTGAGGCGTTAGCACTCTTTTTGTTTTTCTCTTCGTTTATTTTTACACAAAATAAAAGGGTTTTACCTTTTTTTTTTTTCCACAAGGTGCGGAGTGAAGCCCATTCACCTTTAAAGACCATTGCGTAGTGAAGCACAGTCGTCTTTTTCGAACGTTTTTCAGTTATTTTTTATTTTTCACATTTTTTGTTCTCTTTTTTAACACACATTGGTAAGTAGGGCAAGGTGATTGTCGACGTGACAACCCAAAAAATCGAGGAGGAGGGATGTTTGTGCAGTGTCCGCGAGGCTCGTGCATTTCCCCTCTTTTTTCTCCCCAAAAAAGTATTTATTTTCCCTTTTTTTTTTGATGTCACCGAAATCCTGTCAGGGAACTGTCAATATCGGCACTTTTGGGAACACCATTTTTAGGTACACAGTCGGTGTGAAAGGCTTTGTATTTCAAGTCAATATTTTTTTTTTAACGAAAGAGAACGCACTTACTCAAATTACCCTTCTTCTTACGATATGCAGCAAAATACCCCCACTGCCCGCTCGAACTAAAAGTTTTTTTTTTTGATTTTTTTTGGATAAGGTGTTGCCACTCATGTATGCTCCACATGCATTTTATTTTAATAGCAAAAACGAAACACACAGTCTTTTTTCTTGTATATGGGGACAGTACAACAAAATCGATTTATTTATCGTAAAAAAAAAAAAATTTACTGGAACGGAAAAATGTTCCAAGTAACTTAGTTCCAAAGAGTTTTTACGTTGTGTTTTGTTGCTCCCAAAACTGAACCACTCAAACCCCTTGAAAGAAATCACCAAAGCCAATGGGCATTAGTCCCTAGGTCCCGAGGTAAAGGTAAATCTTTAGCCAAAAAATAAATAGTTGTCCTGAGATTGCCCGCACGCATGAAGGCAGCTGTTGCCTCCTATCCATGTTTCTAAGAAGGCTTCGTATAAAAAATTCTGATGAATACAAATAAAGAAAAAAGAAAAAAAATTAAAAATAGTGCAGTGCATCCTTGGGTGGCTACACTAATACAACCAAGTTTTCAAAATAAAAATAAAAATATCGTTCGCGACAAGCGCTCAATATGGACTGGTCTTGACCTGATCTGAGTCGCTCAATCGCGATATCTGAAAACGAGGCTGCGTTTGATGACACTCACCTGATTTTGCCTGAAAATTTGGTGGAGTTTTGGTGGTATTTATACCCCCCCCCCCCCAAATCAGGTGGAGCGGAGCACCAAAAAATATCATAAACAATCTCATTTTTCATTCAGTACAAATTAACCTTCGGGGTAAAAATCATTGAGTTAAAAAAAAAACCCCCCCCAAAAAGATGGATCAAAGTTGGAAAAAAAAAATCACACACACACACAAAGTTTGTACTATGTTCTCCCCCTCCCCACCACAAAATCACATTTCTTCATCGTAAACAAATTGTTTAAAACAATATTCACACGCTTTCTTTCCACCCTTCTAAGAATCTTTCTCTTTTTTTTTTTTTTTTTTTTGCTGTTCTGGTCCTGAATAGTGAGAAAAGGACAATTTTTTTTTTTTTTGAAAACAAAAAAACGGATTGGAAGAGACCTCGCCGGTAGCCGGGAACCCTCCCTGGGCTAGTACAATGATGAAACTTCAATCTAAAGTCCACACCCATGTGGCGGCCGCTTTGGCATGCGTCTGTAAGGACAGCCTTGACTGATACTTTCTGTATTAGCACACGATTGCCTCCCTGAAGGCTACGTAGCTACCTGAGTACAAAAAAAAAAAAAAAATAAAAAATAAAAAATAAAAAAACGCAAGCGAAACAGCAGTTCTGTAGGTGGGAATATATTGCATTACAGATTTATCAAGACGAAAGAAAATATCAAAAAGAAAAGAAAAGAAAAGGGTTCTCCTTCGATTGTCGACACAAAAAAAAATCAAAAATAAAAAGAACGAAAAAACAAACAGTGCACATGACCGATTCGCGAGCGTGCTCCTTTTTAAGGAGCACCAACTGACACACAGCACAGCGTTGGTGTGGCTTTTTTTTTTGTTGTTGCTGATTCCTGCTTTTCCCCATTCTCTTTGTTTGCGTTTTACCCAGGGCCTTCGGTGATGTAAAAACCGGTTTTCACCCTACTGGTTTAGCGGGAAAAAAGGGAAAAAAGAATAAAATTGTCCGGACACTTAACCTTCAATTTAAAACAACACAGTCTTCTCTTTCCTAGTTGAGTTCAGCAGAATTCATTTATTTTTGTTCAAATCTTTCGTTGGGTCGATTCAATACTGTTTTATTTGAATAACAGTTGGTCAAGGGGGGTACATTGGAGAATAGGTGGATATGTAGTTTTTCTTTCAAAAAAAAAAAAAATAAAAACGCTCCTTTTTTTTTGAGTACCCAGGGTACTACCTATGATTTCCGTTCTCCAGAATAGAAAGCATTTCGAGAAAAAAAAATTTATTGATGTTGTTGTCCTGAGAGAATCCCGTTCATGCCCAACTTTCTTCCTATATATGTCTTTTCAACTTACCTTCCTTCACCCCCCCTGTAAGGGCAACCGTAGGTGAAGTAAGGTATAGTATTGAAATCGATGTGGGGGGGGGGAAAGGGTCAATTTTACAAAACCAGATTTTGAGGAAAATTTTAGCTGAAAATGGGCCCCACGTATAAGGAACCGGGCTCATATTTCTCAAAATTTAAGTGGTCAAAAAATTGTCCAATTTTCGAGATTGACCCCACCACTGCACGGGCGGAGCCCAAAAATGCAAATAAGGACCCTTTTTAATTTGTTCTCTTGAAATGTATAATTTCATGTTTTCGCGAAAAAAATAACAACTGATCCTACAAGGGTTGAAGGAAGGTGGTTGAAAACAACAATAACAACAAGGACAAGTAATTGCTAAGAAAAAAACGGGGTGTGCTGTGGAAAACTACGCGCGATTTTTGAAACCACCGTAGCATCCTGGCGATTTGCTGGAGGTGCTGATGCGCCTGGTGTGATCGATGTGTTGTAGTCTGTGCATTCTGTGTTACTTCTGCACTGCTCCAACGACGACGACAATGTGGGGAGCCTGTGGACAAAAACGAGCTGGAACACGCCGAGCCTGCCGAGCCAACGTCGAACAACGCTATCGAGCAGATGGTGCTGGACGAAGAGGACAGCCCCCCTTCTTGAACGTTTCAGATGCTGGCGTCCCAGTGGGTCTGGCAGCGTACGAAGAGCGTTTTAGCATACCTGCAGAAGAGCAGAATGCTGGGCGTGTTGTAGATTATTTCTACAGAATGGAGTTCCACATCACACCCCGTTTTTTTTCCGATAGCAATTACTTGTTTTCATTTTTACTCCATTTTTTTTCAATTTGAGTATACGTCGTGCAATGTCCTGTCGATATGCGACAAAAAAAAGCAAGCATGATGCAATCTATACCTTTGAAATTCATCAGCCTTCGGGCGACCTTGTGTGTACAGAACCCGTTCTCGGATGAGATGATTATCAAAACTAAAAAAAGGCAATCATCATTGGTCGGCAGTGATTTTTCAACCTTACGGAGACTATCTATTGACTCAGCCGGGTTGACAGTCTCAGCCAACTTGCGCCAGAAGGGCTTTTTTTTTGTTTTACCTTTTTTGGCCTCAACGAGGTTTCCTCTTCACAGGCCAGGTAGTCAAGGGGGGAGCGTATTGTGAGTAAGAACAATATCACCACAGAATATTTATCACACACCTTACTAGTGTTACGGAACAACGGAGATGTCAATATAGGCCCCCCTCCGGAACACCAGGATTAATGGTGACTCACCTCAGTTCTGTACTTCAGGAAGCAAAGGGGGGTTTTTTTCCTCTTTTTGCCATCCATTCCAAAATATCAGGCGTCAATTTTTTTTTTTGGAGTAGTGAAAGACAAACAAATACCCCGCCCTTTTTTTTTTCCAGCGTTGTTCGGTTCCATAGACAATATAAAACTAATGTTACACCGTACGACCCACACCATACCAGTAAAGGAAACACATTCCTCACAGGAATTCCTCATTTAACTGAAATATCACAAACCTCTCTGTTCCAAAAAAAATAATATTGCGATAGCAAAAAAAAATGAAAACGCAAAAAAAAATGCATCAAAATTTTCTTGAAAAAGACAATTTTGTAATTGGATTATACAAGGTGGATAGAAGAGAGAGAGAGAGAGAGAGAGTCGGTCAAAAATATAAAGGTGTTGTCTTAAAAAAGTAATTTCATTGGGTTAAGGATGGTCCGCTGCTTTCTATACCTTTGAATTTCATTTAACCTGGGTGACTTTGTGTGTACAGAACCCGTCCTCGGATATTGGTGATTGTCGAAATAGTAAAGGCATTCGAGAAAATTCTGACAAAAACTAAACAGGATTACGCGAGAGCGACACCTGAAACAGTGCAAACACATGCTATATTTTTTTATGACCTCCGGAAAAAGAAGAAAAAAAAAATCAGTAAAAATTCTCTCTATTTTTTCTCCTTCAAAAAAAAAAAACAAATATTTTGTAGTCACATCCAACCCTCTTCCCCCACCCTCAAATGTACGTTCTTCAACTCTTTCCTTGCACAGTACGCAAAAAAATAAAAAAAATATGCTCGTATTCTATCGGCAATAAGGTGACCGACAAGCACGATAGAGCTTAGGACCGTCTTACCCCACCTCTTTTTTGTCTCTTTTTGTTGAAAGTTATTGAAATTAAATTATTTTCTTTTTTTTTTTGAGTGTCAGTGCCTGCGTCCCAGAGGCGTTTGCACTGTCAACTGTCAACTTCACTTTGCGAACATAATCCCGTAGTGGTATTGTTCACCACTTCTCTGGTACCTGCACGACAGCGAAGTAAAATGTATTGACTTGTGGTTTCATGAGTGGTTTTACCGTTGTAAGACAATGGTGAAACCACCAAGTATATCCCACACATCACTTTAACTTACACTGTGACTATGGTGCTATACAAAATACCGTGTTTCGAAAAAAATATGGAAATAATTATGGACTTTTTGGGATTTTTTAATGGTGTGCATGACAAGCCATGGGGAGTTTGTTATGTACAAATTAAAAAAAAAAAAAAGGGAAAACTTCCCCAAACCCAATACCCACATACCCCCTCTCTCCTGCTTCAGTATGTACAAAATATCTGGAAAAATACAAAAGACTTTTTGTTTCGACCTCTGCTTTCAATTTATTGAATGCGTTGAAAATTTTTCTATTTTTTTTTTTTATATTTTAAATGTCAGCGTTTCGGGAAATCTATTAGGGGGGGCAGCAAGGGGCGTCTGTCGACAGTACGGACACTGCTTCTAATGGTGCAAAGGGTATATTTGTGTGTTTTTTAGTTTTTTTTTAGAAGGTGACTAAGCACGAGACAAGATTGATGAATAACCAATGTTCAAAACATTCAGTAATCTAATCAGACTAAGCACGAGAGGCTTAGGGTCAGCTTATAAACTTTCTTTTCACTACATCTCATGGTGTCCTGGGCTTATGCTAATAGACGCAGGGTGTGTATGCTGTCATCCGGACGGTGTCATGTACAGTCTGTCACCCAGTGGACCCCCCCCGCTCCCGTTTTCTTTAGGGGAGCTAAGCAAGCCTTTGGTTTGGCTCAGGAAAATCTGACGACGGTTACAGAATATACATTTTTTTTTTGTATGAGTATGCAGTCTGAAGGATGGGAACATTTTTGTTGATTCCTCACCATATACTATCAATTTATTGATTGCATATCATGCGTTGCAATACGTCTGGAAAAATGAAAGACGTTTTTCTTCGGGTTGTCATGAATCTTACCATTTTCCCCTTACCCCCGCTTTCGTGCTCCACCTCTCCCTCGTACTTCAGGACGCGGGTTTTCGGGGGTTTCGGGATTTTTTTGGGGTTTGAAAAAAAAAAAAAAAGGTTTCTGCGCAGTGTGTGTTCGTACTATCAGCTTTTCGTAGGAGGTGGTGAGCACAGTGAGGCAGATTTTATCTTTCAACTTTTTTCTTGGTATTTTTTCCATTTCCTCTTTTTTTTATTGAAAAAAAGTGTAATTAATTACCTTTTTTTGTCTCACAAAGATGTCTTTTTTTTCGATGCTCCCTTTCACTGCTTTTTCATACATTGAAATCCCGGGGAGTCACGGGGAGTTTGGCAAAAAATCAAAGAAAACGAACTCCCCGTGAGTGTTTTTTTGGTTTCGAGAGTTTTCGAGAGTGTTTTTTTTTTTTACGGAGAGTTTTCGCGATTACTGGGGGGGGGCGAATAAGAGATGTGGCATCTCTTATTAGGCGAACGGACGAGCCAGAAATAAAAAAAAATTTTTGGGGGAAAAAAAGCAAAAAGACATTTTCGCCGGAGGCAAAAAAAATATTTTGACCACTTTTTTGCCAGACCGGGTAGACAGGGTAAAATTTCAAAAAAAAAATTTCAAGATAAAACCCTGGCGCATGCAAAAAAAAAAAAAAAATACCCCCAAAATCTCAACCTGATCTCTTATTCGGCCCTGATCTCTTATTCACCCCTGATCTCTTATTCGCCCCCCCCCAGTAATCGCGACAAAATTCGCGATTAATCCCCGGGAGTAAAATCGCGATTTTTTGTACCATTTTACCCCAAACACAACCGTGCACACCTGGTGCTATCCGCATCTGACCTGTGCCTACCTGGGCATACGTTCAGTCTACGTACTCACATTACACCTACCGATTGATTCGCAAAATGCACCCACCACGACAGAGGGTGATAAGCCTCGCGGCTTTAGGCGGCACAGTGGTGGCGGACATGAGCAAACGAGCCCACAGGTCGATCACAAATGCGACGGGTTAATTCCGCGCTTGGGAATTATCCACACCTGTTTAAGATATAATTACGCTTAAATTACTCTGGGCGAAAAATGGTACACCATACCAGCAGGGAAGCATACCACCACATGTAAGCAGGGCTATTTTAAATATGGGGATAAGGAACAAGAAAAGGGTGAAAACGGGTCGAGGCTTCCCGCCGCAGGCGGAAATTTTTAGATGCCGTGCACTTTTCCAGGTGGTTTGAAGAGTGATCTGACCGTATTGTCCCAGTATAGCAGTACACCCAATAAATTCATTGGAGAAGGAACATTGCACTTTTGACCACAGAATACATGTTGCCGGCCACACCACTAAAGTACAAAAACCCCCTCGGAACGTAGTGAGAGCTTGTGAAAAAATCTCTCCCCGTTCATAGATGGCCCAGTTTTCGAGATTTTTTCATAAATTCGCGATTAATCGCAAATTTTTATTTTATAAATTGGAGAGTTTTCGAGAGTATTTTTTTTAAATCGGGGAGTATTGGAGAGTTTTCGAGAGTTTTGGAGAGTTTTTTTTTAAATTGGAGAGTTTTCGAGAGTTTTTCACAAATTCGCGATTAATCGCGATTTTTTTTTCTTTTTTTTTAATCGCTAAAACTCTCGAAAACACCAGTGGAGAGTCTCCGCGACTCCAGGGGATTTCAATGTATGCTTTTTGTATTTTTTTTTTGGGGGGTTTTTTTTGTCTTCTTTATAGAGCTTGACGCACAAAAAAAATAGCACATTTTTTCTTCAAAAAGTGTGTTCCGTTGTGGATGGCGCAGAGGGTCATGATCTGTTCGATGGTAGTTATGATTCTAGGGGGAGAGAATTGGGAGGGGGGGGGGGGGTAGGGGGCACAGCGCTTAAGGAAATCCTTAAGGACCCTCTGTAACGCTCGTGTTTTTTCAAGAATTTTTTGAAAAAAAGTCATAAAACCCGCCAAGGTGGGTCTACCTGGTCCCAAAGTGGCCTAAAATTCGTCGATTCTGCCCAATGAAACACCAAACAACCAAAACTGAGCGTTTATTTTCGGAAAAAATTCACTTTTTTTCGGAAAAACGGCTCCGAAAATAGTAAGATTTTAGTAAGATTTCCTTTAGGAATGTAACGCTTTCAAAAAAATGGATCCGGGAGCACAGTTTTTCTTCTAAGGTGCCGAAAACCACCCCACGTCCCCTCCGGTGAGGTCCGGCAGTGGAAATATGTAGGTTTCGAAGCTTTTGGGCGTCCAGATTGGGGCCCGAGTGTGTATTTGAGTGGATGAGACAGAAAAGGGGGCAGTTTTTACCTCGTTTTTTAGCCCTTTTCGTTACCCCAAAACCCAAAAATCGCCTACAAAACGTCCATAGAAGGCACCAATACCCCCGGGGTTGATCTTAGATACCTTATGGGGGTTGAAAAATCGTATTTACAACCATTTTCTGGTCGATTTTGGTGCCCGGAGGTCCAAATAGAAGGTGTGTAACGCTTTGGTAACGCTTTCTCCTCCCCGGCTAAAATGTGGTTTTTGTGTATAAAAAAAATTCAATATTTTCAGCGAAGACATTGAAAAAACTGGACTTTTGGCCCCAAAACCCCCCGGAAATCACTCTGTGCACACATCTGACTGGAAAAAACCACTTTTCCTCTTGTTTTGGACTATTTTAAATTTTTGAATTTTTTGATAAATCGCCCTGTATCAAGTCCCCTCTGAAAAAGGGGGAAATTGGGTGAAAACGTGACAAAAAGTGTCAAAAAATCGGGGGGGAAAGTGCCAAAAGGCATCAAAAAGTAAGAAATAGTCCCACAAATGTGTTTTCTGGGGTGGTTTTGTGTTTTCGGATATTTTTTTTACACTTTTTCATGATTTTTTGTTGAGTGTTACAGAAAAAAGGGCCTCGCCGCGCTCCCTAGAGGGGGGGGGAAAAAACATAAAGTTCCGTATATTACTTACCAGTGCAACTGCGTTCCGCCGAGGTACGGTGAGGCGTTTTTTTTTTTTTTTGCACTTTCAACATTCCTTTCTGTTTTATTTTGTTTTTTTTTAGTAGTTCCCTGGGGGATTGGTATACCAACCTTTTCCCTCCCTTGGTGCTCCGGGAGGGGTCGATATTGACAGGTCGCTGACAGGTCGCTGACAGGTCGCTGACAGGTCGCTGACAGGTCGCTGACAGGTCGTTGACACAGGGACTTTATACACACCCCCCCTGATATTGACAGGTCTCCGACAGGTCGTGACAGGTCGCTGACAGGTCGCTGACAGGTCGCTGACAGGTCGCTGACAGGTCGCTGACAGGTCGTTGACACAGGGACTTTATACACACCCCCCCTGATATTGACAGGTCGCCGACAGGTCGTGACAGGTCGTTGACCGACTTCCAAAGGCACCATCCCTTTTTTTTCCTTTCATGTGGACAAAAAAAAAATCTATCTTTTCGACTGAAAAAAATATTATCTCATCTTTCATGTCTCAATCTCCCAGTCTCTTTTACTAGCAAATCATAGTCCTTTCTTTTTTGTACGGATAAAGAACTGTTTTCTTTTTCCGCTTTTTTTTTGTGTCATCCGTGACAAGCCCGCACCAGGATTGTGTTGGATATGGGGCGTCGTGCCTGCACAAGATTGAGGAATGCAAACCAACTTTCCCCAAGAGCGGGGACCCGCCCATACAGCATTTTTTTCTCTCTAACTCTCTCAACTCTCGCACTCTCAAAGTGCCGTGCGTGAGGTTGGGGTCGATAGTCCCCCCTGTAACTTTGTTGACGTGGCCCACCCCTCACATTTTAGCCGACCAGCGAACTAAATACGAGGATGTGGCACCACGTGAGGGGTTCATTGTTGAGGCTCGTTGCGATTACTGCATAAATCTCTCTCAAGAGACACCCAATAAAAAAGCACTGAGGAATACTTCAACCTTTCCCAACCTTTTTTCTCTTCTTTTTCCGCCCAAAATACCCCTTTTTGAATATGAAAATGATCTCTCTCTTTCTCACTCTCTGTTTTTTCCTCAAGAATCTTTTGGGAATCTTTGGGGTCCAAAAATGAAAAGGAATTTTCCAAATTTCCATTTTTTTTGGCCACAGCAAATATTATCGGAAAAAAAAAGCCATTTGAATTTTCACTGAAAATTCGAGCATTTTTTTTTTTTTTTTTTTTATTCCCCTGGGAAATAAAGTATACGAAGGATTTGGCACTTTTAGCGGGATTTTATTTAATGATAATTTCACGCTAAATTTTGGTACATGTAGGTAGTAGGGCTGGAGGGACCGTCCAGCATTTTTTAGCCTCCCTCCAGCCTCCTCAATCCCGCCAGCCCCTCAGCGGGCCTATCTAGGGGTCCGCGGGACCCGGTAGCGCTGGCGGGAGGGTAATGAGAGCTTTTTTTTTTTTTTTTTCACGCTCTTTTTTTTTTTTTCCCCTGAGAGCTTCCTGTGAGGACACATACTCGTTAGTTATTGCACAATAAATAAGTCACGCTAAAAGTGCCAAATCCTTTCGTATACTTTATTTCCCGTGAAATAAAATTACGTATTCACCTCCTTTTAGCGGATTATTTTGCGATACTTCACTTATTTTTTTCCCAGGCTCGTGCACTCAATTTGCCTCGCTTCGCTCGGCAAATTAAGTAACCCTCGCCTGGGAAAAAAATGCGTGAAGTTATCGCAAAATAAAACCCCGCTAAAAGGAGGTGAATAAATAGTTATTTTTTTTTTTTTGTTCAGATTTTTCAAGATATGCATGCAACTGTGAGGCATATTCACCAACTTTTTTCTCGTTTTTTTTTCACATTTTTATTATTATTTTCTTGCGTGTTTGTTGTTTTCCCCCTTTCCCTTCTCCCTTCCTTCTCACTCCTTCTCACTTTCCCTCCATTCTTTGGTTACCCATATGGGTCGATGCGTAAAACCCCCCCTCCCCTAAATTTCACTACGATTTTTGAGGTTTTACCAGAAAACTGCGCCGAAAACTGCCCAGAACCACCCCAAAAACCATTTTCCGGCGGGTTTTGGGGGCTTTTGGGCAAAAATATACTTATTTTGACCCATTTTGGGGTATTTTTGCGTGTTTTTGGGCTATTTTTACTCCCTACCCTCAGAACAGATAGACGCATAAAGAATGCCCAGAGTTGGACTCAACACAGACGATATAATCGGTGACTCCTCTGACGAGGAGCACGATCCTGTCCCTCAAGAAGAAGAAGAGATGACAGAGGCCCTTCACCGCATGGCTAAGAGAACGCAGTCTTTTATTTCTTCAGTTTCCTCAGTTTCACATAAAACGTGTGAAACCTGCGGTAAGACGGGCCACAATACACGTTCATGTCCAAAAAAGCGTCGCACATCATAAAAAAGACCCTAGAACACCCTCCCAGGGTCCCCAGGCCCCCCAGACCCCCCAAACACCCCTTGTACATGCACCTCGACCTCTCATAGCCTCCCAACAGAAATATAAAAAAATCAAAAATCGTAGTGAAATTTAGGGGAGGGGGGGTTTTACGCATTCACCCATATAATGAAAGGAGGTGTAAATTCTCTCCCCCTTTGATTTGTGACAATAGCACCACCACTGGAGAAAATGTGTTTGTCTGAGTATACCAGGTGTCTTGCACAAAGTGTCCGGTGAGGTGTTGTTCACGTTCACCAATCTCGTTATTGTGTACAGAATAATAGACAGATGAACGATGTTAAAAATTTGAGGATTCGACCCATAAAGATTGTCGATGAAGACAATAACGTAACTGTACCCCCCCATACCATAGGCATACAAGAGAAGAAGGCTTGTCAGCCTTGACCCATATTCCCCCCCTATTTTTACCAAATTCATGATTGAGGGGGAAAAAATCATTTTCCTATTTTTTCCCCCCCCCCACCGAAGGGGGTGTTATTTTATTAGTTTTCTTTTGTGGTAAAAAAGCCTATATTCAGCGGTGTTTTTTTTTTTTTTTGTATAAGGTGACTCAGTAAAAGATTCATAAAAAAAAAAGTTTAGTGGAGTTCATCTTTGGGTGTAGACACTAAAAAACAACCAAGTTTTCAAAAAAAAAAAAAAAACTCATTCAAACAGTGGAGATTGCACAACTGTGGCGACACAACCGAGGCAACTACACTACTCCAACAATTTATTTTTTAAAAAATACTCATTACCTCACCCGTTCGAGCAATAGAAAGTGAAGGGTTATTTTTACCTTTCAATTTAAGCATTTCAGTTTTTGTTCACTGCCACGTCATGACAAGGGTCCACACATCGTATTTCACGCACACTCACGCAAACACACAACCCATATGGAGACAAACACTGTCTTTTTATTTCATTTTTTTCGCGGAGTGTTTTTTTTTCAGTTTCCAGAAAAAAAATCGTTTTCTTTTTTTATGTATTTCACCTTCCCCACGTAACAGGGTTTCGATTTTCGTGCTTCGTCATAAAACCCCGGTAAACAATAATTCTCGGTACCGGATAACAAAGAGTACCTGGTAATCTGTCGAGAATTTTTCTACGGGAATACTAGGTACCCCCGGGATCGGATGGGGTTTCATGACAAAGAGGCTTTTTTTCTTGGGGGGAAGGGGTCCTTCTAGGTGTTTGTCGATACCAAAAAATTTTCAAAAAAAGAAAAGAAAAAGGGGAAAAAAAGGGGTGGAGATTGCACAACTGTAAGCAACACAACCGAGGCAAAAACCAAAAAAAAAAATAACCAACTACACTACCGACAATTTTATCCAAAAAAAAAAAAGTGTAGGGGAAAGGGCGGGGAAAGATCAAATATCATGTATATGACAGGCCATAGACTGAGTAGACGAGATTTTTTTTTTGTTACGCACACTACTTTGTGAGCGGAAAGTGTCAACGTCGTTCACTCACCCAACCGTGCTCCGCAACACCACCACCCAACAGGTGGTTTTTAGTGTGTGGAAGCGTCAACGCATCGAACAACTACAAGAAGGGGGAGGTGAGGGAACGACAAGTGACACTTTTACCCCGACTATGTCTTTTTTCTCAAGATAGGGGGTTGACAAGTGACACTTTTTTGTCTCGACTTGCTCTCCTCTCTCATATGCCCAATAAGAAGAATAAATAAAACGAAAAGTGCGGTTTTGCAATAAAAGGTTGTCAAGTCTACCACTCCAGGGTTTTTAACAATTTCCACAAAACAAAAATATTAAAAAATCAGAAAAAAAAAAAGTTTAACACGCCACTTCATTTCCCCTCACATTGTAATCCGCTTCCTCTCTCTCGAAGAAAAAAAAGAAATATATAGTGGAGTTCATCCTCGGGGTGTCTGCACTAATACAAACCAAGTTTTCAAAAAGAAAAAAAGGAAAAAATATTCCCTGAAAAGAAAAGCAAATCTCTATTTCTCCCTTCCCCCCGTCACAAAAAACAAAAAACAAAACAAAACAAAAAACATGAGAACAATTCATAAAAAAAATTACCCAAATTCCCGTCACAAGTTTCCTCTCTCCCTCGTTCTTTCTCCTTCCCATATTTTATTGTACTGCTCTGCTTGCCCACAAAAAAAAATAAAACAAAAAAAAAAAATGCTGAGGACGATCTTCTTCTTTATCTTTGAAGTACAATGCCTTCAGGCGACGTTGTGAAACAGAATCTTAGGTAATAGGCAAATACAACAAACCGTTCGTCAAATTATTTTTGAGAACAAAAAACAAATTGGATGTTTTATTTTGGAAAATAATTCTTTTTTTTTGAAGGGAAAGTGGAGTTTGCACAAGGTGTCAACTACACTATTCCAACAATTTTTCAAAAAAAAAAAAAAAAAGAAGAGAAAAAGCGTTCAGAGGGCGAATGCAAAAAGTGAATACTATCTGAATTGGGGTAGCTGCGCTAAACCAAAAGAGTATCACTAAAAATAATAAAGTGTTTGGGAAAAAAGGTGGAAAAACCCAACACTTCAAAAACAAAGAGAAAGGTAAGCGTTAGCCGAGACCATGAAAGGAGAGGGGAAAAGACCCCATTTGGGTGACATTGCTTTCTTTTTTTGTACAGAAAGCTGTGTCCTTCTTTGGTCTCTTTATGCAGGAACCCTTTTATTTCTCTCTGAAATTAGTTGAGAAAAGTTCGATTTCGGCCTCGAAAATTACCGTGACACCGATTTGTCACGGAATTTTGTCACGGAATTTTTTTGAAAGATTCGATTTCGTGACAAAAAAAAATCGATTTCGTGACAAACCAATTTTTTCATTGACACACAAAATTCGATTTCGTGACAAACCGATTTTTTCATTGACAAAAAAAAATTCGATTTCGTGACAAATCCAAAAATTCAGTGACAAAAAAATGTCAATGAAAAAATGGATTTTGTCAAGGAAACCGAACTTTTTGTCACGGAAAAAGTCGTGACAGAAATGGATTTTGTCAAGGAAACCAAACTTTTTGTCACGGAAAAAGTCGTGACAGGGCACTGGGTACTGGGTACACTGGATACAAGGATAAAAGTCGTGAAAGAGCAACCACAGCTCCACATGACAAACACAAAAGTGTCCAGTCACGTGGGGCATTCATGCACTGAGGAGATAATGATCCAACAATTTACAAGAAAGATTACTTAACCTACTGCTGGAAATTGCCAGGTCGTAGTAACACACAAAGTGTGCCTCCGTTCGGGAAGACCGGATATTCTAGAGACCAAAAAGGCCTCAAGAATATCTTCCGGTAGTCAAGGTATAACCGAATGAACGGCCCAAGACCCCCGTGGAGAAGTTAAATGTGTAATGCTATCAGGTAGAAACTGCGAACACTGTCTTACCCTCCTCAATGCATGGTGGAAGATGTCTTTGACAACAAATATCCTGTACCCAGGTACCAGGTTCCCAGACCCACGTAGTACCACGTCGCAGTACTACGCAAAATTTACCACCAGACCCTGTCTTCGTGCACCTTAAGTACAACGCCGCAGACAGGCCAAACATGCGTTGGACTCAGAGGAATGCCTGCTGTGCAGTGTATCAAACATGAGAACCAACTCCCAGCAACAAGGGGCGCCTTTTGGCGGGCGTTGTTGAGGGTGTTTGGGGTGCAAAGTTTTCCACAATTTTGATGCGCGGGTACAGAAGTGTTATCTTGTTCTTTCATCTCTAGGAATGTAAATGTCAATCGCGTTTAACTACCACTAGGGCTTGTTCAGTGAACCCACGAGGGGTCGAAGGGGGTTGGTTATCCCATATCTATCAAAGGTTGTGTCGACCAGGCGAATCCACTATGTTACGCTGTATGATGATAAATCCGAAGAAATAACAGTGCATAGCAACTGCAGGAAGTTTGTTAAAAAGAGTGCCTCACGCTACACAAACCACCACCCGCGATTGACTTAGATGTTATAACAAAGAGAATTCAGAACAAAACAACACCCTGCCCCATACACACTAAATTGTCATGCTTCAAGAGCATGCCTGGGCCAAAATTACTATGACGAAAAGGCAACAAGACCACCCACAAGGAGTGTGAATTGTGCACTGGTTTTCTGGGGGAACAAACAATATTTTCTTGTGTCTAGTCCTCCGGAAGCAGAGGACAGACTTTCCGGAAGGTTTCCAAAGTCGAATTTCTTGCACTAGCTATGCTCCCTGGTTAATGGCTATAGCAGTGACTGACAAAGTGTTCCCACCCCCCTTTCCACCACCATAATAACCGAACTCTGCTTATCAAACCACAATCTGAATCTGCTTCCGTCGCATGCGCTGGTGGATTCGATCTGTTTTGGTGTGTGTAATGGAATGTATGGGTGAGGGTTGGGGTATTAGGTATAGAAACGTGCGCACCCATTAATTTTTTACCGAATGAAAATGAAATCTGCAATGAGTGTCTGCTGCATATCATTTAGTGGGGCTGGCCTCTGGCCAGAGGCGTGCAAGCCTGACCGTGTTCGCGATATACTAAGTCTTGCATAATCATAAAGTTATCATACCTTGTGTCTTCAGTCTCTGCCCTTCGGTTTCTAGACAGCTCAAGAATGGCCTCTTTTGTGTTTGTCAAGTGGCTGTCTGGTCACTTTTCAGTGACTGGCGGGTTGGCTGTCACGACTTTTTCCTTGACAAATTCCATTTTTTTCAATGACATTTTTTTGTCAATGAAAAAATGGATTTGTCACGAAATCGAATTTTTTTTTGTCAATGAAAAAAGTCATTTGTCACTAAATTGAATTTTGTGTGTCAATGAAAAAATCGGCTTGTCACGAAATCGATTTTTTTTTGTCACGAAATCGAATCTTTCAAAAAAATTCCGTGACAAAGTACCGTGACAAATCGGTGTCACGGGTATTTTCGAGGCCGAAATCGAACTTTTCTCAAATTAGTTTTAAAATAAACCAAACCATGAAGAGAAGACTCAATCTACCCCTTCTCGATTTTTTGCGTGCAAAAAAAAAAAGGAAAAAAAAAGGAAAAGAAAGAAAAATGGAAGCTACGTCGGACCCATTCTATGGGGTATACTGTCAGGGCTTTTGTATTTCGAGTCAATTTTTTTTATTTTGTGCGATGAAAAAATAATTTTTTTTGAACAATGAGAGCCAGAGAGAGAAAGAGTAGGATAACTTCCACCAACAAAAGTTCTGAACGAAAAAAAAGACAAAAATAGCTCCCCACCACCTCCCCGATTTTTTTTTGCTGTACTTTCACTCAATTCCTTCAAAATTTACATAAAAAAAAACCCACTCCAACTGTTATACGCTACCCTGATCGAGACACAAGCGTGGCAGCCAGAGTGTTGCACAGGAAGCGAAAACATTTGCTTCCTGTCATGTCAATACTTCCCAAATTCTGACATATGCCTTCCGTTTTTCCTCAATATCTCTTACACAATGGGTGTGGCTGACGACCCCAAAATAGCAGAAAGTAGCAGAAAATAGCACAAAAAATAGCACCCCCTTTCAGCCGCACCAACAGTACTTCCCAAATTCTGACATATGCCCTTTCCCCCCCACTTTTCTTCTGTCTCCTCAATGTCCACCTCACACCTCACACCTCACACCTCACACCTCACACCTCACACCTCACACCTCACACCTCACACCTCACACCTCACATACTGTAAACTTGTTTAAGTAGCTTTGCTACGCCAGGGGGGTCTCTAGGATAAAATATGTCGCGAATAAGAAAGTCTTTTCCCCCTCCCCCTTTTTCGCTATGGATATATTTTTTTTTGCGCGTACCATTTCTCTATTGCTACGTGCCCTTTTGTTGTTATTGCTTACCACTTGCTTCGGCAAGGTTGGTTGAGGACGTTACGGGGAAATCTCACCACCACCTTCATCAGTATTTTGTGTTGTGTTTCCCCAGTCTCGCCCTCATGACCACATACCTCGCTGCCGTTTTTTCGGCGCTATTAACCAAAAAAGACCTTTCCCCCCATATTTTATCCTAAAGAGACCCCCACCTCACACCTCACACCTCACACCTCACACCTCACATACTGTAAACTTGTTTAAGTAGCTTTGCTACGCCAGGGGGGTCTCTAGGATAAAATATGTCGCGAATAAGAAAGTCTTTTCCCCCTCCCCCTTTTTCGCTATGGATATATTTTTTTTGCGCGTACCATTTCTCTATTGCTACGTGCCCTTTTGTTGTTATTGCTTACCACTTGCTTCGGCAGTGTTTCCCCAGTCTCGCCCTCATGACCACATACCTCGCTGCCGTTTTTTCGGCGCTATTAACCAAAAAAGACCTTTCCCCCCATATTTTATCCTAAAGAGACCCCCACCTCACACCTCACACCTCACACCTCACACCTCACACCTCACACCTCACACCTCACACCTCACACCTCATACAGACATACCACCCCCTCTTCTTTTACCCTTTTTTTTTTGAAACGTGTAGGGGGTGTGTGGTTTTTAAACAAAAAAAAAAGCATCTTTCGCCTCCCACAGGGAGGGTTTGCCTCTCGCAATGCGAACCGTAGTGTGTACGGTCGCTGTGGCGCTACTAGCGGTCCATGCTGAGGGTGCCACGTACACGGAGACGTGCTCGACGCTCGCTGCGCAGTACCACTTTAAGATCAAGGAGAGCATCACCTCTGTTAACCTAGCGTTGGCGGAGGCGAAGACGAGGATGACGCAGGAAATGAACCTTGTGTCCGACGCAGTCGACCTCAGCTTTGTCGAGCCTACTCTCAACGACATCATGAATTACACTGGAGAATTTTCCAACCAGCTTGGCGGCGGGGTAGACGTCGCCATGTCAACCATCACTGCAGCCTTGCCCTATGGCCTCTCACTGATGTGCCAGGTCGACACAACAAGCTTTGATATGTATCTCACACTCTCCGTCAACGCGACTGGGGCTGTGGCAGAAACGTTTTCGCTTGCAGGGTTGCCGGCAGCGGACCTGGCTGGGTTGGGTATTGCGTTTACAAACCCTTCTGCTTCGTTGTCAGGATCGGTGTTGTTGGCAGGAACCATCGCGATTCATGTGCGTACAAGCGATGCGGTGATTACTGTATCTGATCTGTCCGCGACAGTCACCGGAACAGCAAATGTTGACACAAAGGTGACCTGGAAGGACATCAACGCAGAGGTGGATATCGCAGGTGAGGTTGTGGTGTCGGATGTGACGATTCCGATTGTGTTTCCGACGTCGACGGATTTGGACGACTTTGAGGCGAAGATCGCAGAGGTGCGTCTCGGCACGCTGGCAGGGAAGATGGCGGGGACATTGACGGTGACGCTCCCGGAGACCCCGGTGGGGCAGCTTCCTTCCCCAGTGTTGATGTTTGTTGATGAGGATATGTTCGACGCTGTGCTCCCGGTCGTGACGGTGGACGCAGATATTTCGGATTTGGAGTCAACCTTCGTTGAGGTGTTGCGGCAGCTGGGTGAGTTTGACATCGATCTGAGCAGTCTTGGGCTGTCTGGTCTGGAGCTGCCTGGTGTGGATGTGACGGAGCTGATCCGTGGTGTGCCGGATATGTTGAAGCTTGCGCCTGTTGCAGAGCAGTACTTCCTTCTCTTTGTGGGGGACGCGTCGTTTCCGACCTTCGAAGGACTTGCTGCGTTTATCAAGGACAACATGCCGGTGCCGCAGCTTACTACCTCGGTCGATCTGGATGGGATTAACGTCACAGCAGGATGGTTCCCGGAGCTTGGTGAAATGGGTGTCAATCTGCGGCTTGAGCTTGGTTCGACGCTTGCCTCGCAAGACTTCGGTGGTACCGTGACGTCCGTTCTTGGTGCAATGGATGAGCTCAAATCTGTGTTCGAATTGATTGGCGCATCCGCACCAGACTCTGCCATGGCGGTGCCTGACTTCTCTGCGAGCATCTCCTTCAGCGGGTCTGTCGTTCTTGATGTGACAGTTGGGCTCAAAACGGATTTTATCAACACCGGAACGCTCACCAGCGCGGGGCTTGCGGGGAACGCGTTTCTTCGGGTAAACGACATTTCTGCGGAGGTGCTGCTGACGTTGGATCCCATCAACTTTGAGATCGACCTTTTGTTGAGTCAGTTCGTTGTGCGGGACGGCGCGTTTGAGGTGGCGCTGGGTATCCGTGCGGACTTCAACGCTGTCGTCGACGAAGATGCGCTTGGCGCTGCCGTCACTGCGTCGACTGTTGCTGCGGTCACGGAGATCACCGTTCTCGAGCTGCTCTCTGGAGGGACGTCTGCGGTGCTGGACTTCGTGAAGCAGCTGAGCCTCGAGGTGTACGCGACCCTCGACGTCATGATCCCAGTCGAGCTCACTGCAGGCTACTCAGGCACGGACCTCAGCATCTCGCCCATCATCGAGCTGCACGACGACACCCTTCTCAGCGGCGGCCTCCCGTCGTTCAGCCTGGACATCGACCTCTCCTTCCTGGTCCCCTCGCTTCCTGGGAGTGTTGGCGGCAGTGTGAACCACCTTGAACCGGTAATCGGATCGTTGACGGACATGCTTGACGGCATTGCGGGACTGTCTCTCGACACAGTGTCGATCCCGAATATGCAAAAGATCCCCGACCTGCTGTCTGCCCTCGCAGGAAAGGTCAACTTCACTCAGGTTCTTGCAGAGTACTCAGACCTCATCGCAAAGTTCCGCGAGCTCGCAAACGGGTTGGGATTAGACATGACACTCGACACAGTAGGTGCCATCGCACTTGCCAAAACCGATGCATTCAATTTGGACATCCTCGGACGCCTCCAGGCACGCTTCCCCACAGTGTTCCCGACAGCGAACTACAGCGCATTAGTCAACAGCGCGACTGGGATCAGCTTTTTGGCGGAAAACCATTTGACATACTTTCAGGTAGAATTTGGCCTGGCGTCCACGATTGCCTCATCAAATGCATCGTTCAGCTACGACGAGATGATCTGGTTTCTTTCCGTTAACGCAGACTTTTCTCTTACAAAGGAAAATGCATGGGCGCTGGTCAATCTTCTTGGCCTGACAGGGTACACCGCGCACAGCAGCACTGGGTTCCCGGTGGACAGTTCGGACGTTCTGTTCAACCCGGCGAACTTCCTTTCTTCACTGAAAACTGCGTTGGGGTTGGATAGCTTGACAACATTCAATTTGGCGACATTAGGAAACTACGTCGCAAACAGTGTACCAACGCTCGGTGTCAACGTGGACTTCAACATTGCGATGTTCGACCTTCTTGTCCAGAAGTACCCAGACTTTGCAACGAAGTACGCGAACGTCACCGTAGGCGACCTCCTCCCAATGAGCCTTACTACAGGAAAGCAGTTTGACTGGCGTAACTACCTCACAGAGGTCGGCGACGTGCTCGGCCTCGGCACCACCAACATCAACGTTGCGTCCATTGCAAACCTCTTTGGGAAACGCCCGACCCTTATGGGATTGGTCCGTTTCATTAAGTCGCGTTTGTTGAACGGAATGTCAACAGGCTTGACGATCTCGGGAACTGGTACAACGTTTTCCGCAGATCTGATCACAACCGACGGAAAGTGGGAGTTCACCGCACAGCTTGGTCTCGACTTTAACACGGGAGCGTTGAAGCCTACTCAGATCATTGATGCACTGCAGGACACCCTATCAGGCCTTCTCGATGCCATTGGTGCCGACAGTCTGATCTCTTCGTTGGGCGATATTGGAAGTGATTTGGTGTCCCGCTTAGATGGTTTGGATGACTTTTTAACCTTCAGCGCCGCTGCGCAGGTCGGTGTTGAGGCTGGAATCGACATTAAACCACTTCTTAGCGGAGGATCACCACAGATGTACCTCCGCATCACACAGTTTAACATGAGTGTGTCTGCGGCGATTGCAAACTTCGCGCCGACGATGGACTTTGGAGGCTCCTTTGTGTTCAAATCGGTGATTAACGGAGATCTTGTGTTCTCAGCGGTGGCTGCGGATACAAACTCAAGCAACCCCATAGTGCTTCTGGACCAGGCTGCAGGGGTCTCATTCACGATCGCCCCTCTCTCCTCTGCCATCACCTTCGGCGGGAGCATTGTGGCTGAAGTTGAATTGGATGAAGGTGGCCTGCCGTCGTCCCTCTTCCTTGGTGTGGAGGACCTAGCACTGCTCGATTCTACGCCACCAAAATTCACAGTTGACGCAGAAATCCCGCAGGCCCTGATGAAGGTGGTGCGTGACGGTCTTGTTGCCATGGGAGATGTAGGACGTGAAGTAAACGGATTTGAAGCGCTCACCACAACACTTCCCCTCATGAACCGCTCCCTGCATGATGTGCTGAAGACCGGAGAGACAGGGCCGGATTGGGGAGATTTTTTGATTTGGGATACCGTGCTGGATCAGCTCTTCGAGGATCCGTTGTACGCAGGGTGTCTCGATGGGAGCACAGACTGCCCGCGGGCGAGGGAGACGGTCACGCTGTTCACAGAGGCGATGGCGAATCTGACGCAGGGGTCGTTCACCTCAGACAGCGGGGTGCCGGCATCGTTTGTGAACGGAGGGATGATTGGGGACTCCTTCGAGCTTGCCTTTGGGCTGAACGGAAACCTTGAGGTGTTGGTGACACCGCCGCTTGCAGAGCTCATTGATGACGACGACTTTGACTTCACCGGAACCGGGTTGCTGACGGTGGGGATCAACTTCGGGTTCGGGTTTGAAATTAAAGTGAACACCGCAGGCGGGATTGCGAGCGTCACAACGGACGACATTGTTCTGAAACTCGACAACTTCACGATGGGGCTTACTATTGCTGCCGACGTTACTGCGACAGCGTCTATTGGAGTCCTCTCTGCCTCTGTCGACGGCGGCACTGGTGTACTTGCTGCAGAGTTTGGGGGATCGCTCAACGGGGGTGCAGCGTTGGCGCTTGCAGACGTTACTGGAAGCAACTTCGCTTTTACAAAGACTGCAACACTTGACGCCTGCCTCCCATTCTCTGCCTCAGTAGGTACCCAGGACCTCGGAGAGCTTGCTGGCGGCGACGCAGACAACAAACCACAAATCTGTGTCAATGACGACAACCTTTTCGACAGCACCGCCCCGGTAGTTTCAACACACTACATGAACCGCTTCTTCGACTTCCGTGGGATGTCCCCCATTCAGATCATGGGCATCGTCCGTGGCCTCATCAACGTTGTGCAAGAATACCGCGAATCCGCTGTGTTCGACCTCGAGCTTCCCTTCACGGACGTCGACGTCGGGGACATGCTTGACTTTACGGACACATT
Source organism: Rhynchopus sp. YZ270_cl-10 (assembly GCA_964035575.1). Taxonomy (NCBI): domain Eukaryota; phylum Euglenozoa; class Diplonemea; order Diplonemida; family Diplonemidae; genus Rhynchopus; species Rhynchopus sp. YZ270_cl-10. Next base: position 1,045,425 of record OZ037919.1, read on the forward strand.
AACCGCAGCGCTTTCCAACAAAATGGTTAAGGTGCAGGACGCAGCAGACCGCACTACCTTGATTCTTTGCCTCACCGGAGCAACCTTGACAGAAGGGTGGAATGTTGATGGCACCAACGCAAGCATTCACTTTGATGGCAACGCTTCTTCGAAGGTTATGTCGTTGGTGCTCAATGAAGAGCTCGAAGTTGAAGTGCCTGTTAACGATACTCTATTGTCTGCGACGACAACGATTGACGAGATTGTTGTGCTCCTTAACTCTGAGCTGTACCGTGCGGGGTTGGGTCTGTCTGTGGCGGCAAGTGTTCCGGAGGGTGGAGGTGATTCGCTTCAGCTATGCACCAATGAGTCTATCAAAGCAACCGATCTTCGCGTCAAAATCGCGCAAAAACAGACCGGCAACACAGCATACAATGAATCTGCTGACGAAGTCTCTGCCACAACGTACCTTGGGTTTGCAAACGGCGACATCAAAGAGGCCCCCAGGGTCGCTTCTTTCTCTTCAATCCCCGAGCTTGTTATCGTTCTTGCAGAGGCGATAGGCATTCCAAGCGATACCCTGTCATACACCTATAAGCCTTCTTTGGGAGACCCAGATCAGTACGAGCTTTTGTTTGCATTGGATCTGACCATTGCACTTCCAACCCCGATGACGTCGTTGCTGCTTGGTGCGGAGGTGGAGCCGTTGTTCTCTGTGAACGCCTCGGCGGAGATTGAGTTGAGTACCGACGTAAACATTAAGTTTGAGATTGGTGCGCGGATGGGTGCGACCCCAGGAAATCTTTCGGTCTCCGCGAACATTCCGGCCGACCAGGAGTACGCGAACTTCACGCTGGCATCAGAGCAGAACTTCACCGTCATCCTTGATAAGGTAAGCCACGTTGTCGTCCTCCGCGCGAACGAAGAGTTTTACACTGAGCTCGAGACACAAATCGCTGCACTGAGCGCCACTCTTGATTCCGGCAAAACCATTTTAACCCGGAACTACCAGGACACCACCTTCCTTATCATCACCATGGGGATTCGCCGTCTTGAGGTCGTAACTACAGCGGCTTTTGAAGCGCTTACTGGGCTTGCAAGCGATAAATCGAAGGCAGTTATCTTTACACCATGTGTGCGGAACCTTCACTTCGATGCGGATATGGTTTTGACTGTGTCGGAGATCAATTTGGCAGCGACGTTGGCGGTGTTAGAGGCTGAGGCGTATGCGGGGTCGGGGTATATTTCAATTCAAGCTGCAGCGGACTTCGGAGGGATCGACACAACAACGCTTCTCTCAGACCTTCGCGATGCCATCATCGAAGACCCCTTCTCCCAAATCTCTGCCACAGCAACGGTCGGCGCATCCCTCGATGTCGATGTTTCCGTCCGCATACCCTCCTTGGGATCGATTTCTGGAGGCGTCGCTATTGCAGTAGTACCCACCGAAGGCCACGCCGGCTTTTTCATAGACCTCAAAGAGAATTTCACTGCCCCAAACTCCTCCGATTTTGAGGTGACCATCACCGGAGCTGATATTCCCAACTTCAAGAATTTGACGTTAACTGACATCATTGGATTGGTGTCTGATGGTGTCGACCTTCTCTTTGGAAATTCCGCGGCAGATCCGGTTGTAGAAGGGTTGCTTTCGGATCTCCCTCTGTTGGATGTCGAAATTCCGTTGATTGCGTTTACCCCGAGGACCATGATCTCCGCGATTCAAACTGCGCTGGGTACTTTGGAAAGTCTGCTTGCAAACCAAACCGGGTCTGTCGAGCGGGTCGAGCTTTTAATCGAAGAAGCCTTGGGTCTGTCAGATGATAACGACCCGGATTGCACCGGGTCGTGTCTTGTAGAGTTTACCTTTGCAAACAGCAAGCTGATCCTTGCCGTTCAATATGAAGCTACCCCGACACTACCTACACTTTCATTTGATATGAACCTACTGGATATGATGTCCTTCGCGGGGATTGACCTTCCGCAGAACATTCAGGATGTGCTAGGAGACTTCATCGATTTGGAGGCGAACATTGTCATTTCATTGAGCGGAGGAGCCAGCGCAAAGCTTGAGCTTGGTGTGGATATGAGCACTACACCCTTCCGTGTCTTCATTGGCGCAGGCACGGCGCTGCAGGTGAACGTTCTTGCCTCTGCTTCAGGGGATCTGACGTTAACCCTTGGACCAATCGGGTTTGGAATCGAAAACGGTATTGTCGCAGTGCACAGCGGAGAGGAGGCGGAGGGTGCAGCAAAGGAGCACGCCTATCTGCGGTACGGGCTCTCGCAGGACCATTACCTCTCAGATGGGTTTTCTTCGATCATCAGCGGGTTTGCACTGACGTCTGCAGGGAAGGTTACCGCAGAGCTGCCGTTAACAGGGATTGACACCTTAAACGTTGCGATTAACGACCTCGAAGCATTCATGGAGAAGATAAAGAACGGTGACCTCAGTGCCGGAGGGGTCGATCTCAGTGGAGCTACGATGAATGTTAGTGAGATTTTCGAGAGTCTTGCGAACCCGCTCTTCGGGGTGAACCCGCTGACTGCAATTCTTGCAGACAAGAATACGATTCTGAATGGCATTGACGATATGTTTGATCGCATTGATTTGGCAATCACTGCTGCGGATGGTGTGCTGGGGTCTATGGACGTTCCGGTTGTGAAGAACAAAATCCGCGAGGTCATCAAAGCCGATTTCATCGACAACTTCAGAATCACCCTTCGCGACACCCTCAGCTCTGCTCTGGAGCAGGCAGGAGACGACAGCGTCGCTCAGGTCGTCCGCGATGCCATGGTCACCCTCTTCAAGGACACTCTAGGAATCCTTAAGGGCGACACCATCCCAATTTTGATCAAAAAGGAGGACGGTACGACTATGGAGGGTATTCTCGATGCAGACGGCGCGCTTGAAAGCGGTGCCGTCATGGACGATGCGGACGCAGTGGAATGGGATGTGACCTTAGGTAAGGACATTACTTTCGACCAGCAATTCGATTTCGATCTTGGTCTCTCAGAGCTTCCCTTAGAGCTTAATGCAACAGGAGGGGTCAACCTGGTGATTGGATGGGATTTCAAGCTGTGGTTTGGGATCAGCATTGCGAGAGGGTTCTATATGAACGTCGCGGAAACGGAGATGGAGTTTTATGCGAAGCTTACCCTTCCTGGTCTTGCAGTGACCGGGAGTCTGTTCATTCTTGAGGCCTCTATCGTTAACAGAGATGACCTTACTATTCTTCTTGGTCGTGCTGCAGTGGATGTGACCGAGCCAAGCGGAGATGGGTTCCTGACTTTCAAAGAAATCAAAGAAGGTGGTGCCGACTTGCTGAGAGTCAACTCTGAGTTTAAGGTGGTTGTTGGAATGGATTTGACGCTGGGTTTGGCGAATATGGAAGGTCTGCCAGAGTTCAAGACGTTGATCTACACCTACTACGAGGCGACGTGGGAGCGGAAGTCAACGAAGGGAACGCTGGCTGGCCAGGATGTTGCGATTCCTGATGAAGAAGAGGCGCTTCCGTCTCAAGGGGACATTCCGATTTCGACACTGCTCTTGGCAGATGTGGGGCTCGACCTGGGGGAGTTTGTGACGAACATCCTGAACCCAATCTTCACGAAGCTCAACGACTTCCTTGCCCCCATCTTGCCCATCCTCCAGGCCCTGCAAAAGCCCCTCCCCGTCATCTCGGACCTCGCAAAGCGTGATGTCTCGCTTCTCGAACTCCCAGAGCTTTTGATCAACGGCCTGCTTGGAGCTGGAGGACCGGTCAGAGGAAGTGTCAAAAACGTGCTCGGATTTTTGAACGCAATCACCGAGATTGTTGACCTAGCAATCGCGGTGATTGAGGTGATCCAGGAGCTTGCTGACCCGGTAAACCAGGACACCAATTTGAGAATCTCCTTTGGAAGCTGGAAGATTGATAGCAACGGATTTTCGAAGTACACTGACGACCTTCCTGAAGGGTTTGTGGTGTCCGACAGACATGCGCAGGTAATGGCCGATGACAATCCAGACGAGCCGGTCGCAGCATCGTCACAGACCGGAACTTCAAAGATGAAGGCGCTCTTCGCATCGCTGACCAACCCCGACGCCATCTTCAACCTTCCGTTCCTGTCTGCCTCTGGCGTCATGGGGCTGATCACAGGAAACGATGTGGACCTCTTTGTCATTAACACACCAAAAATGGAGATCGACGTGACGATCGACTTCTGGATGCCAATCGCGGCGGTGATTGTTGTGGACTTCTACGGGTCCTTCCAGTTCAGCGCGGGGCTCTCCCTTGGTTACGATTCGTCAGGTATTCGGAGGGCGATTGAGCAGAACAACCCGCTTCTTGCGTTGGATGGATTCTTCATTTCGGACACCGACCTTTCAACCGGAACCGGCGGTGTTGACATCCCCGAGATCTACGCGTCAGGTACCGTGCGTGTTGGTGCGACTCTGAACGTTTTGCTTGCAAAGATGAGCGGAAGTGGTACCCTCTCCTTCACCGGAAGCATCGACCTTTACGACCCTAACGACGACGGGAAGATCCGCTTCAGCGAGATCAAGAGCATTATCGACAAAGGGTCATTCTTGGACATCTTCAACATTAAGATCAAGATGTGCGCTGGCGCCACGTTCAGCGTCGACATTTTCAACCCCTTCGTGAACTGGAAGTGCAAATGGTACGGCTGCTGGCCGCGTGGACGCTGGGAGAGTGTGTACCGCTTCTCTGTGTACTCCTGCTTCTTGGAGCTCGACACGACGCCGCCGGCACTGCCGATTCTTGCGGAGGTGGAGTCGAATGTGTTGCAGCTCAACATCGGACCACGTGCAGGAAAAAGAGAGACAGGGGACACCTCGGACAAGGGAGAGTACTTCACGATCAGCTACGTCAGCGGCAGTGCTGGAGACGAAAACGTCGAGGTGCTCTTCGGAACCCCCCCAGCCTCTGGCCAGGACGACAACCGTCAGGCGCAGGAGTTCACCGGCTTCCTCAGCTACTACGGAGACGGCAACAAATTCTCGGACACCATCCACCTCGTCAATCCTGTTTCCCGCGGAACCTTCAAGGGCGGCACCGACGCAGGGTATGACAGACTGATCCTCGACTTCTCCACCTTTGCTGGCGCAATCGCTGACGGTACCCTCACGGACGGACAGATCAAGGGCTTTGGGATGTCTGGAGACGGCATTTTTTACAGCGAGTTTGAAGAGGTGCAGATCTATTTGAATGGACAGGCGAACCGCGTTGTTGTGACAGGGTCTTCTGCGGGGACAACGATGAAGGTGTTTTTGAACGGCGGCAACGACAAGGTGGAGGTTACTTCGAGCGCACTTATTGCAGGCAACCTGGAGTTCACCGGCGGCGACGGACAGGACACCCTCTACGTCGCAGCCACCTCTGCAGGGACAGGAACACTCTACTCAACGAAGGTCGAGCTCCCTTCCATGGGCGGCACGCTCACGTACAGTACTATGGAAGTCATCAGAGTCACGCTCACCAGCGGGGTCGACACCTTCGTCGTGGACTCCACGCCGTCCGGTGCGTCTGTCGAAGTGCAAGCCTCAGGCGGCGCAGACTCCATCACCGTCGGTACCGGATCCCTCGACACCCTCATCACCTCCCCCGTCAAGGTGTCAGGATCAAGCCTCGCAAACCTCATCATCAACGACGCCGACGACACCGCAACAGGAAACGTTGGTGACATCAGCTCCACCCGCATCACAGGGTTGGGCCTTTCCCCAGACGGCGTAACCTACAGCCAGATGGCGAGCGTTACCATCAAGCTTCCTGAGAGACAGCCCTCTGTGTTCACAGTGTCCAGCACGCATAGCGGGGAGACCACCGTGACCGGAGGCAACTTTGCAGACAACATCACAATCAGCGGTGTCAGTGGTGAGACGTGGATTAATGGAGGTGACGGAGACGACAACTTTGAGGTTCCGGTGACGATTGAGGGTGACACAGTGTTGAACCGCATTGCGAAGCTTCTGCACCTGGACGCACAGAACGGAGACGACCACTACAGCATCGGGTTCTCTGGGACAGGCCAGTCGCGCATACACATTGAGGACACCGGCTTCTGGAACAACAACGGCGCGGAGACAAACACTCTCACCATCAGCGGGACTGCTGCAGACGACATCATCCTCTTCAGGAAGAACTTCATTGCGCTGATGCACACTGATGCCGACGCTGCAGAGCGCATCGACATTGACAGGACCATCAACGGAGGGATCACCGTCAACGGGCTTGCTGGAGACGACTCTTTCATCACCGACGGCACTGCAGGGATCATCACGCAGAACGGCGGTGCCGGCGACGACCGTTTCCTGATTGGACAGCTCTACAACTCGCTGCGTGTTGCTGCCAACATGTCTGAGGCTGACGACGCCTTCGACACCACCCTCACCACAGAGGGCTACCTCAGCGACGGCAACGGCGAGCATATGAACTGCAACGGCGAGAGCGGCGCAGACTCCTTCATTGTGATGCGCAACCTGGGCACCCTCTCGCTCCGTGGTGGTGTCGACAACGACCGCTTCACGGTGCGTGCCTTTGCCCTCGCAGACGCTGAGGACCAATCCCAACCGGACCCTGCCCTAGGCCAAACCGACGTCGGCACCGACGAAGGCGACGACACTGTCTACTACACAGTCAACGCGCCGGTCACCATCGACGGAGGACCTGGCTTCGACACCCTCGTCGCCATTGGAACAGAATTCCCCGACATCTTCGTTGTGACCAGAGACGGCATCTACGGTGCCGGGCTGTACATCACCTTTGTTGGCATTGAAAGCGTGGAGCTGAACACCGCAGGCGGCGACGACGAGATCTTCATCATGAGCACCTCCGCGTCTGTTAAGACAAGTGTCTACGGTGGGCTTGGCAGCGATAAGGTGTACATCACACCGCGCTATTCAGTACCAGTCTCGAGCAGTGACCTGAAAGGGCACAACGGCATCATCGAGCATACCCTTACCAGCGAGACGGATTCGAACTACGACGGCCTTGAGACGCATGGTGTCACGGCGTACATCACCGACGCTGACAACGCTTCCATCGCTGTTGTCGTGCCCACAGAAATCCAGGTCATCGAGGAGTCCTCCGTCAAAGGCGAATGGACAGGAGTGTACTACCTACGTCTCGGCCACGCCATCACAAAGAACGGTGTCAACGACAGCGTCACCGTCAACATCGTCGTCCCCGACGCCCCCTCCGAGAACCCTACCTCCCGCTCCGTCGTGGTCTCCCCCAATGTCATCACCTTCAAGGACACCGATTGGTACACCGCTGCCGCTATCACAGTCACGGTGGTCACCGACTACGCGATCGAGGGCAATGAGGTGGTCTTCCTAGGCCACGCTGTGGTGCAGCTGTCCAACCAGGATGGGTACGACTCACTGAAGATCCCATCTGTTCCGGTCCGCGTCGTTGACGCCGACCAAACTGAGCTCTACATCGTTGAAACGCCTGACACCACAACAGGCATGCGCATCTCCGAAAGCGGTCTCGGCACAGTCACTTCCACTGTCGAATACGAGGTGCTACTTCGTCCATGCGTATCAGAGTCGCGTCCACAGGATGTTTCAGTGACAGTTGACTTCGACGCAGAGCAGGTTACGGTGCTTCCGTCTACGTTCTCCTTCACAGAGGGAACACACTGCAGGCAGACTGTCGTGGTGACAGCGGTCAACGACAACTTGGTCGAAGGGTTCCACTTTGTTGCGCTCCAGCATTCGGTTACGGTCGCATCTTCGAACGCGATTTACTATTCTGCGGACCTTACGCTGGACGCAGTCAACATTGAGATCCTCGACAACGACGCGCCTGCCATGGCTGTCCTCGAGTACGAAGGCAGCACCACACTGATCGAAGCGCTGGCCACAGACTTCTACTTCATCTACCTGACAATGATCCCGGAGGGTACCGTCACTGTCGACATTGCGGTCGCTCTGTCGGAGGTGTGGGGCGACTCCTCTGCCGCCCGCAAGCAGGTCTCCGTTACACCACAAACCGTGGTATTCGGTGAGGATGATTACTACAAACCGGTGACAATCTCCGTTACTGCGCTTGAAGACGGTGTTATCGATGAAGGCGAAACGACGCAACAGTTTGCATCACAGCCTGCCTTGGCATACCAAATCCAGGGTTCTTTGACGGTTGGTGGCGGTTATGCGGAAGGGACAATCACAACAGTCAAAGCCATCATGTATCCAGGAGAAGTCGACATCGAGGCGTTCCCCGGACAAACCAACAAATGGCTCACCGTGCGTGAGGAGGAGCAGGTGGACCACCTCATTGTCGAGAACACAGGCGGCTTCCTCCCGACAACAACATACCTCGAGGAGGGTCGCATCACCGGAATGGGCATGGGAGTCACCAGGACGCTCGAAGGCACCGTCATCCTCGGCGGGGTTTCATACACTGGCATGGAGAACGTCACAGTGAACCTCGGCCCTGCAACCGACACCGTCATTGTGAACGGCACCCACCCCGGGGCGACCTACGTCAACGCTGGGAAGAGCGACGACACCTTCACCATTCTCGGTGCAAACGGGCCGGTCATTTTGAACGGATCGACCGGAAATGATAACTTCACCTTCGGCGCTGAGGATGGGCTGATGAGTGCCATCCAAGACATGGTGTGCGTTGATGGAGGCGAGGGAACCGACTATCTCTGGGTCAACAACACACAGGGGAACCCTGATAGTCAGGCAGGCTTTTTGTCACGCACCGACCTGACCGGGCTTGGTATGTACAATGTTGTGCGCGGTACTGCCTCTGTTGCTGTTCAGATCCTTGCAGTGCGTGGCAGCAGTGGTACCTTTGGAGTAAGCTTTGCTGTGGACGGCGTGACCCACTCCTTTACATTCAACTATGGGGAGTGGCCCAGCGCGATGGAGGATGCGATGCAGGCTGCGGTGTTCCCCAACTCCGATGGGTGCGGAACGTCGGACCCTGCAGATGGACCGTGCTCACACAGTTTCGCGATTGACAGACTCCCGTGGGGTTACATCGTGCGTTTCGTCGGTGAACTTGATGCTACCGGCTCGCGCGCAGTCAGCGCAATCACCCTCGACACCACAAGCATCGTAGGCACAACCGAGGAGCTTCTCGGCGCAGTCAACATCAACTCCCGCCCCTTCCTTGCCGGCGCTCTGTACGTCAACATTGAAACGCTTGACATCGACCTCGCCACCGATCTTGCCGACACCATCAACATCCGTGGCACCTCCATCCCAACCACCGTACGCACCCACGGCGGGGACGACACCATCATCGTTGCCTCCGACGCTGTGGTTCTCAACAACGTCGATGCGCTCACAGTGCAGAAGGTCGAAGGGCGTCTTGACTACGTTGAAGCGCTTCTTACCTTGCATGGAGGGGACTCTGGCAGAACACGTCTTATGGTGTCCGACACTGAGGCAACGACAGGGAAGACCAATGTGGAGCTCACAGCAGGGCTCATCAACAACCTTGCGCCGGCACAGATTGTCTACTCCGGTGCGGACTATTCGCGAGGTGTCAACGTCTGGCTCTCAGCGCACACTGATGTGGTCACCGTTAGCAGCACCTACGGCTCTGAGGCTAATGCTTCTGTTGAGGACGTTCGTACCATCACCTCGCTTTTCACCGGCGCTGGGGACGACCGCGTCACAGTGGAGCTCTCTTCAGAAGGAAACGGCTTCTTCGTTGTCGGAACCGAAGCAGGAAATGACTATGTGAACGCCGCGACGTCGACCCTGCCGTTAGTGATTGTGGGTGGATACGACAATGACACGATCATCTCCGGTCTGGGCAGTGACATTATCTTTGGCGACACCGGTAATGTGAAGGTCGGCGACGACATTGTCGGTGTGCCTGCTGGCAGCGAACCCGCCCTGAGTGGTGTCCTTGCAACGCTCACCTCTGCGTTCACTGACCACAGCACCTCCTGCTACGCTGGAGGGGACGACACGATCACCACCTCAGGCGAGGCTGGCTACATCATCTTTGGAGGGGACGGTGTGGACAACATCACCTCCGCCTCTGGGAATGATCTGGTCTTCGGAGACTACGGGCTTGCAACGTACACGGATGGTTCTTTGACGCGGGCAGACTCTGCGTGCAGCAGTGCAGGAGGTGATGACATCATTGCAACCAAATCCGGCAACGACATCATCTTCGGAGGCAACGGTGCAGACAGCTTGACCACCGAAAACGGCGCAGACGTTGTCGTCGGCGACCACGGCACTGTATACGTTGCGTACCCTGGTGGCTACCGTTTGGTCACTCGCGTTGAGACGACGATCAACGAGGCTGGGTCTGGCGATTTCATCTGGTCTGGATCTGGCAACGACATCGTCGTCGGAGGCATTGGCAACGACTCTGTCTTGGCTGGCATTGGTGACGACGTTGTCTTTGGCGACGCAGGGCTGTACCTCTCTGATGTTTCGGGCGACTTCACCTTCACCTCTGTCGACTTTGAGCTGGTGGACGCCACCGGCGCTACGGACACACTCTTTGGAGAAGACGGCGACGACATCCTCATTGGCGGTCAAGGCGAGGACTACCTCTCTGGTTCGTACGGCTCAGACTGGCTCTTTGGTGACTACGCTGCAGGGAGCATCGCGACCAGCAACTACCTCGAGCCCCATGCAGTGGGGTACACCATTGAAGCACTCTCAGGCGGGAACGACATTCTCCTCGGCGAGGACGACGCAGATCTGATCATGGGCGGCCACGCAGACGACACCATCACCGGAAGCAACGGTGCGGACGTCATCTTCGGAAACTACGGAAACTACAGCAACAACCTCTCGCACCTGAGCACCTACAGTCTCGATGCGCTGATCTCTCCAGGGTCAAACAACATCACCGGAGATGACGACGATGACTACATCTTTGGAGGAAGCGGTGTTGACAACATCACCGGAAACAACGGACACGACTGGATCTTCGGCGACAACGGTCAACTCGACATCGCCTGGAGCAAGCTGGAGAAGGCATCCTGGGAGGAATTCGGCATCACCGACAGAGAAGTCAACCGGGCACGCGCAGGGCAGCTCCAACCCATGGGTGCTGACCTCTCCTTGACGACCCACCTTGCACAGAGCACAGATCCTTCCTACGGTCTTGCGGACACCATCACAGGAAACGACGGCAACGACGCGATCTTCGGAGGCAACGGCGGCGACGACATCACCGGCAACGACAACGAGGACATCCTCTTTGGCGACCACGGGTCGCTTCTTGTGGACGGCACGCTTGTGGTCGCTACCTCCACGCAGACTGAGGTGGAGGCGAACGGCGCGGGCGACTCTATCAACGGCAACAACGGAGACGACGTCATCTTTGGCGGGCAAGGGTCCGACAACATCACCGGCAACGCTGGCAACGACGCAGTCTTCGGCGACCACGGCAAGGTGACGACCACCCCAGCCGACCAGACCGTTGTCTTCGCATCCATCTCCTTCGCAAACGGCGCTGCCGACACCATCACAACACACGACGGAAGCGACTTTGTCTTTGGCGGTACCGGAGGCGACAGCATCGACACCTCTACGGAGGACGACGTCGTCTTCGGCGACCACGGGGAGATCACATTCAAGGTTGTGGGCGGAAACAACGAGAGCACCTACACATCGCTCTCTGTCGACGAGGGAGGTGACGACACGATCGTTGCGGACGACGGAAACGACTTCGTCTTTGGCGGCGCCGGCAGCGACGACGTGGCAGGCAACGACGGATCCGACGTCATCTTCGGCGACCACGGAGAGGTGACCCTCACCACGGCCTCCTCTGTCTACACCTCCACCAGCGCAGCATCTGGAAGCAACGACACTATCGTTGGACACACAGGCGCAGACTTCATCTTCGGTGGTGCCGACAACGACGTCATCAACGGCAAACAGGGTGCCGACGTCATCTTCGGCGACCACGGTACTGTCACCCTCACCCACGACGAAGGGCTTGCGGTCTACGAATCGCAGGACGTTACCTTGGGTGGCGACGACACGATCTTCGGCAACAAAAACGACGACGTCATCTTTGGCGGAGCAGGTGCAGATGACATCCAAGGCAACCTCGACTCAGATGTCATCTTCGGCGACCACGGCAAAGTCACGCTCAGCACAGCCAGCTCTATCTACGAGTCCACCAGTGCATCCGAAGGCGGGAAGGACACCATCACAGGAAACCAAGGACCCGACTTCGTCTTCGGAGGGGCTGCTGGCGACAACATTGCTGGAAACGAAGGTGCGGATGTCGTCTTTGGCGACCACGGCCTCATCACCATTGTGCACCGTGCCGGTACCAGCACCTATGAGTCCATTGAGGTGGAGGAGGGGGGCGACGACACCATCACCTCAGACGACGGAAACGACTTTGTCTTTGGCGGTGCCGGCGGCGATGACGTCGAAGGCAACGACGGATCGGACGTCGTCTTCGGCGACCACGGCAAGGTGACGCTCAACGAGACTGCCTCTGTCTTTGAGTCGACAAACTCTGCGTTTGGCGGGCCTGATGTCATTGCGGGGCAGAGTGGCGATGACTTTGTGTTTGGTGGTGCGGACGGCGACAACATCACAACCGACACTGGCAACGACGTTGTCTTCGGCGACAGTGGTATCGTCACCCTCATCCCCTCTGACGAGCTTGCGGAATACGAATCGCAGTTTGTTGCCGACGGCGGTGCTGACAACATTGAAACGCACTCTGGCAAGGACGTCATCTTTGGTGGTGTCGACACCGACACGATCATTGCCGGAACCGAAGACGACGTGGTCTTCGGTGACAACGGATTGGTCCGTTACGAAGGCTCCGTCACTTTGTACGAATCGGTTGCAACCACCGACGACGCATGGGGTGGCTGGGACACGATCTACGGAGACGCTGGCGACGACGTCATCTTTGGCGGACAAGACGGCGATAACATCACCGGCAACGCTGGCGACGACTGGGTCTTCGGCGACCACGGGCGCGTTGTCCTCACACCACAGGCAGAGAACGAGGCACCCAAGATCGAACTCACCTCTATCTCGCCTAACTACGGTGGTTCAGACAGCATCGACACCCACGACGGCAGCGACTACGTCTTTGGTGGGCAAGCAGGCGACGAGATCACCACTGACACAGAAGACGACGTTGTCTTCGGCGACCACGGACACATTGCACACAGCGACGCAGGCTCCGTCTACGAAAGCATTGCTACCGACATCGACGGGCACGGAGGCGCTGACATCATCGACTCCGGAGAGCACGATGATCTCGTCTTTGGCGGACAATCTGGCGACATCGTGCGCACCCACGAAGGCGACGATACTGTCTTCGGCGACTTCGGCCGCATTGCCATATCGACAGGTGGATACCCTATCACCAAGGTCAGCACTGCAGCTGAGTTTGGCGGAAAAGACGTGATTTTGACCGGAACCGGGGTGGACCACATCTTCGGTGGCGCAGACGCCGACGTCATCAACTCTGGAAGCGAAAACGACGTCGTGTTTGGCGACCACGGGATGTTCACCTCGACAGGCACGACCTACGTACGCATTGAGTCGCTCTTCACTGAGGAGGAGTTCAACGGAGGTGACGATGCGGTCGTGGCAGAGGAGGGCGACGACATTGTTCTTGGCGGGCAGGGCAACGACAACATCACCGGCAACTCTGGGGATGACTGGCTTCTTGGCGACCAGGGGCGCATTGTTCTTGACAAGAAGGACCAGGTATGTCCACATTCCCCACCCACCACCCCCACCACACCACACCACAGACCATCACATCGACCGCCAACTCCTCCGGAGGTAGCGACACCATCAGCGGCGACGCTGGCAACGACTACATCATTGGAGGCATCGCTGGGGACACGATCTTTGGTGGGAGTGGGGTGGACTTCATCTTTGGCGACAGCGGGCGGGTGGCTGTCGCGCGCACTCGCATCCTGACAGCGATCTTTGTCCGCTCCGAGCACGGCGGCGACGACACCATCTCTGCCGGGAGCGAGGACGACTTTGTCATGGGCCAGCAGGGTGACGACACCATCTCCGGCGACGACGGCATGGACATGATCTTCGGTGACCACGCGGAAGCTGAACTCCTTCGCGAGAACCACGAGATCCTCTGGGCCGAGACCACCGCCCCCGTCTCCGGACGTGGCGGCGACGACACGATCTTCGGAGGTGCAGGCGAGGACTACCTCTTTGGCGGTACCGCAAGCGACACCATCCACGGAGGACCCGACTCGGACATCATCCTTGGCGACCACGCGCTCTTCAACCAATCCTTCCGCACGCTGCATCAGTACCAATCCATCTACATCTCCTCTGAGGACGCCGGCGCCAACGACACCATCCACGGCAACGGCGGCGACGACTTCATCCTCGGCCAGCAAGGCTCGGACCTCATCTTCGGCGGCCACGGCGAAGACGACATCACCGGTGGGCACGACGTTCTCGACGGCGCAGACGGCGACGACACCATCCACGGTGGCGACGACGCCGATGTGGTCCTCGGCGACAACGGTCTCATCGACCGCGAGCTCTTCATGCCGGAACCTGCCCCGGCTCCTGTCCCTTTGACTCCATCCCCTGTTCAGAGACCGCTTTTCTGCGACGAATTCGTTGAGCTCTACGACCAGAGCGGCACGGTCACACACCCCTCCGCAACGAAAGACAAGAAGGATGACAGCAGCGACGAGGACGACAGAGAGAGACGCTCCCGCGGGCACAACCAGTACGGCCCCAACGAGCACAAATGCTGGCTGACGACCTGCGTCGGCGACAGCGTGCGCATCGAGTGGTCCAACTTCGCCACGGAACGCCGCTACGACATCGTCTACCTCTACACCGCCGACAAGAACGGCACCCTCACCCTCGAATGGGAAGCCTCCGGCTGGGATCTCCCCGAGAGCTCCACGTACACCCAGGATGTGATGGTGCGCTTCTCAAGCGATGGATACACCTTTGACCTAGGATTTGCCTTTGAGTACACATGCAGTGCTCCTACAGCAGCACCACCGACGGACCCTCCGGCAGAGCTGCCGCAGATGTTCCGCGACCCGCCTCCCTATGTTCACGCCCTGAGCTGGCAGAAGCATCCTGGTGCGGCGGAGCATGCAGATGTGGTGCGTTTTGTGCAGCGCTACGATGATGTGGATGGTGTGCACGGAGACGATGTCATCTACGGCAACCGCGGGCACGACATCCTGCACGGACAGCGTGGTGACGACACCATCGACGGAGGAGCAGGCGAAGACGAAGTGTACGGCGAGCAGGGCGACGACGTTCTCTTCGGCGGCCCCGACGCAGACATCATCCTCGGCGACATGGGGCACGTTGTCCGCGCCTTCACAGAAGACGGCCTGCCACGGCTCAACCCGAAAACCGGCGCATGGCACCGCAACGTTGTTCTCGAGGAGCAGGCGCACCTTACTAAACAATGGGTGAACACCTGGCGGGATGCGCACCTTGAGGAGGACGAGGTGCTGCAGCTTATTAACGCGGATCTGCTGCTGGCACTTGGTGGATATGAGGGTGACGGCGAGACGAAGAAGCTTGAGTACTACAGCACACGCAGCCCCTGGCGCACAGCGCTGATGGGCGTGCGCCTGCTGCCCTCCGGCAACGACACACTGCACGGTGGCGACGGTGACGACGTGCTGATCGGTCAACGCGGCGACGACACTCTCTTTGGCGACGACGGCGACGACTTCCTCTACGGAGACGCCGTGTCGTCGGTCTACCACTACGACTCATGCCTCCCGCTCATCACCACCGTTGTCCGCATCCTCCGCGTGACACGCGATGAGTCCCCATGGAAGATCTCGCTCCCCTTCTACGGTGCGGTCACCAACATCCCAGTCTGGCTTCTCCCAGAGCAGTCCACCCGCGCAACGGTCATGCGCCCTATCGATGACGCCGCACTCTCGACGCTTGTCCCTGAGGATATGATGATGATGCTCGACGCGGTCGGTGCGGAAGACCTGCTCCTGTATGACGCAGACGGTGCTGTGATGCGTCCGTTTGTGGCGATTGTCCCTGACGTGCTCCGCCATGCTTCTGTGCTGCACGGAAACGACAACCTCAACGGAGGGGATGGAAACGACGTTGTGGTGGGAGACGCTGCGTTCCACCATGCACTGCTGAACCTCCGTGTCAAGGAGCTTGACGAAATGAGGGAGCGCGCGGGCGCACGCTGGGGGGAGGTGCAGTTCCGCCTGGCACGTCTCTCGACAGACGCAGGCACCTACCAGGCTGACGAAGGCACGGCCGACAGCCTTGCTACATTGGTCCACAGCGGAAACGACAACATCACTGGAGGAGCAGGCGACGACACTCTTGTGGGAGACCGTCTTGAGGCCTTTACAGACGTGGTCTACCACAAACACTTCACGTACACTGCCCTCAAGCAGACTGTCAAGGAGGTGATGCTCACCTACGCTGACTACGAGCTCATCGCAGTCGACGCACAGATGGCGCTCTACGAGGCGCACACCACGCTCATCCTCTCGATGTACGCAAACCGCCGTGACGGCAAGACCGCACCCTCCCCTAAGTTCTTCATCTCCAACGACGAAATCGACGGCAACGGCGGCAACGACCTCGCAGTCGGCGACGCGCTCCTGCTCATGGCGAAGGGGGTGTTCCTCAACTTCACGGACGACTCCAACTATTTCACTGCCGTCCACGACGGGAGCAAAGGGAAGGACGACAACGACTTCAAGGTGCTTCTCAAGGAATTGGACGGGCATTTGGAGCGCCACATCAAACGCGACTTCTGGCCTTCCGACGAGATTGACGGCGGCAACCTGAAGAAGCGCTGGGAGTGGAACAGCCTGCCCTACACGAAGTGGGGCTGCGACACGATCCGCGGCGGGGACGGGAAGGACTCTCTCCTGGGCGACTACGCGCTTGTCGTGGTGGCGACCTTTGAGGGCGCACCGTTCCACCCCTCCACGGAGCACGGCCTGCGCAGCATCAACACTGCCCTCGGCGAGCACCTCGAATACGTCGAAGCCGTCATCGACCAGCGCGTCACCAAACCCGACCTCAAATGGCGTGTCCAGTACCTGCAGGCCACCAGCTTCGACCCCAACATGAAGCAGCTCTCCTTCTACCACGACAAAGGCCGCGGCCCCTGGGGCAACGACGAGCCCGAATCGAGCTCCCAATCCGACGCGCTCTTCGGCGGCTCCGACGAAGACATGGTCTCCGGAAGCAACGGCGTCGCTGTCGTGCCGATGTGGCGTCAAACCAATTCGCTCCTCACCGACCCCATCATCGAGCCGAGACGCGCCTTCTTCTCTGTTCTCGACAGCGACCACTGGAAGCGCATGGAGGCCTACGAGAAGCGCGACCGCTCCTTCGACGAGGACACCTTGACAGGAGGAGCGGACCGCGACGTCTTCTTGGTGCAGAACCTGAAGGAGGACAGCGTGCAGGACAAGGAGCATTGGCTGGACAGTGTGTACTACCGCCCGGCCTTTGCGTACATCTCTGGTATCTTACGCGACGCATACGCGACCGCGGTCAACGGCACCTGCCTCAACGAGCTCTCCCAGGACGGCGTGATTGCGGCAAAGTCTATCCACAAATTCCTTGCCCTCCCTGTTGCTGGCTGGCACGGCATCTTTGGCGTGGTCTGGAGCAACGACCGCATTGTGGAGCCTGTATACTACCTGCAACACAAACACCACATCCGCGGCCGCAACGGCGACAGAGACGGCCACCACCACCACGACGACGACCAGGACAGCTCCTCCTCTGGCTCCTCCTCCGACTCTTCCCCCTGCGGGTCGCACGACAGAGACTCCTGGGACTCCATCCGCCGCTGCAAAGGCGACATGAAGCACAAATACACACCCTCCAAGGAAGACGACGACGAAGACAACCTGCCTACCACCTCCCAGGAGAAGGAAGCTCGCAAGCGTAGGGTCGGCGAGGCCCGCAAGCGTGCAGAGGAGGAAGAGAAGCGTGCCAAGGAGGAACGCAGGAGACGTGAGGCGTCCCGCCGCGAAAACGCAGAGGAAAGCACTGCGGAGGAACGCGCTGCACGCGAACGCGCCGAAAGGGAGAAGAGGAGACGTTCAGAAGAAGACGACCGTCAAGACGAGGAACGGAGAAGGGAGCTCTCAAGCGAAAAGAAACGCCGTAGTGAAGAAAAGAGACGTGAATCTGATGAAGACGACGGCAAAGACAGACGCGGCAGTGCAGAAAAAAGACGCAAAGGAGAGGAAGAGGAACGCCGCAACGAAGACGACGAGAAACGCGAGAAGGAGGACAAAACGGATCGTTCAAGAGATGAAAAACGTCGTGAAGAAGAGGACAAAAAGAGACGTGATGCGGAGAAGAAGGATGAAAAGGAGAGGCAAGAAGAAGAGGACAAAAAGCAAAGAAGCGCTGAAAAGAAACGTGAAAAAGAGGACCGGAAGGACGCAGAAGAAGAAGAGAAGAAGCGCTTAGAAGAAGAAGACAATGAGCGTGAAGAAGAGCAAAAGCGTAGAGACGCAGCAAAGAAACGCGCAGCAGAGGAGAAAAAGAAGCGCGAAAAGGAGGAAGCCGAAGAGAAAAAGCGGGCTGCAGAAGAAGAAAAAAAGCGTGATGAAGAAAACAAAAAGCGCGCTGAAGCTGAAGAGAAGAAGCGTGAAGAGGAGGAGAAGAAGCGTGCAGAAGAGGAGGAGAAACGCAAGGAGGAAGAAGAAGAACGCAAGGAGGCAGAGAAGAAGCAGCGCGAGAAGGAAAAGGAGGAGGAGGAGAAGCGTGCAGAGAAGGAGGAAAAGAAACGTGCTGAGGAGGAAAAGAAGCGGGCAGAAGAGGAGGAGAAACGTCGTGAAGCTGAAGAAAAGAAACGTGCTGAGGAGGAGAAAAAACGTGCCGAAGAGGAGGAGAAACGCCGTGCAGAAGAAGAGAAGAAGCGTAAAGACGCAGAGAAAAAAAACAAGGGGAAGCGTTAAAAAACAGCCACAAAAAGATAACAAAAAAAATGATGTAGTGTATCTCATCCTCGGGTGTCTATACTAAAAATACTTCGTTTTTCAAAAAAAAAAGAGAAATAAATTGAAAAAAAAAAATGCTAAATTTTGTTTTTGTGGTCGGTTGCTGAACCTAAAAAAAAGGTTGACTAAGCACAGGCTTAGGTTCATCTTTTTAAACGTTTTTATCTTCTGTTCCTCTTAATAATTAACAACGTGTACCCAATTTTGTCCCCCAAACAGAGCTTTCAAAAAAAAAACTCTTTTTTTTTTACGTTATTCCCACCATTTATTTACCCTATTTTTTTTTACCCCCATCTGCTTTTGGTTAATATTCGCGCCTTGGGCTTCCTAATCAGGATGGGGGAAACGACTGTGTGCCTGCTTACAGTTTGCCTCGAGCGCCTGTCAGCAAACGTAGCAAACCTTAGTGCAGAACTCCGCGTAGGGGGTTCGATAACCCACAGAGTGTGCCAAGATGTCCTACAGAGGCGTCTCATTCGCTCTCAACTTCACTTTCTTCTTCTTTTTGTGTGAGTGGTATTTTTTTTTAAATTTTTTTTGCTGATCTGGTTTGTTCATTTCCTTTACTCTGTCTTTGGAGTAAACAAAATAAAATAGACCCTTTTTCTTCCTTTTTTTGTCCTTGCAAAAAAAAAAAAAACAAAAAAAAAGCATTTTTCATGGCAACCGCGCACACTATCTTCAAAAAAAAAAGAACACAAAAAATATCAAAAAAGGGACAGTGGAGACTGCACAACTGTGGCAACACAACCGAGGCAACTACACTACTCCCAACAATTTTTCAAAAAAAAAAAAGAACAAATTGAGCAGAGGACCGTAAAGAACGAAAAATAAATTACCCGAAAAATTTCCCCTTTTGTTTTTGTTGCTGCTCCCTTTTTCTTGTCTTTATTTTCCCCCTATACTCTTCCCGTCCCCCTGTTGTTGCTTTTTTTCCCCTGATACCTCGCGTGGTGAGTCATTAGTATCAACTATTCAATTATTAGCCTTTTTGGGGCCGACTTTTTTTTGTGTATACAGAACCCGACGTCAATGACAGACAGGATTTTTGACTACTTCAAAAGTAAAAAAAAGGTCCCAAAAAAACGGAGGCAAAATTAAACGTTATTTTTTTCTCCCTCAAAATATTCCCTTCCCCCCCTGGAATCCCCCCCCAACGACATGAAACAACAGAGAATGGATGAGAGAGAGAGATTTTTTTTTCTTCCCCCCCCACACCCATTTTTCCCACTAAATTGTTGTTGTGGATTTGATTGTTCCCGTTTTTTTTTTTATCTTTCAGATTTCTTTTCTTTGATTAGGGTAAGCTGCGAGATGTGTGCACGAGATGCAATTCAATTTTACAACTTTCCTTAGATTTTGAAAGGATTTTGAAAAAAACTTTAATATTTCAGGATTAGGCTTGAGCTCTGCGGTGGTGTCATATTTTGTTATTTTGAAAAAGGTGGGGTGCCTTCACAAAAGGTGGCACCTCAAACAATTATTCAAAAACAGCAAAAAAAGAGACATCCAACAATTTCAACACTTTTCCACAACCCCTTTGATACTGCGTTTTGCAGACGGTGTGCTTTTTTTTTTGTTAAAATATCTTGTTTATTTATGGCTTTTTTTCGTTTTGTGTGTAGCCCCCAAAATTTTCGTATTTTTCTTTTTACTCTGTATTTTTACGCGCACTTCCTTCTTTTGTAAATTATTCTTTAGTTTTTCTTTAGAGAGGGGCCCCTGCCATGTGGATGCAAGACAGGGGTTTGTGCATTTTTCATTTTTTTCATTTTCGATATATTCTCCTCATAGGTTACAAACCTATCTCTCACGTGAAGAAAAATTGTGGCTGCTATGCAATTCAGACAGGTCTTTCGCTCTATTGTTTGTTGGATGTTCCACCTGATTTTTACCCCGCGTATAGGCGCGTAAAGGCTGGGGAAAATGGGTGTGGTTTGGCCTAAACGGTCCTATACGGTCCTTCCATGGTATATGGTACTCATCTTTCAACTGAATTCTTTCTTTTTCCCTTCCAAACGTTACTTAGACGTATTTCTTCCCTATATGAAGATGCCCTAAAATATGGGTCAGCCTGTATTTGGGGTTTCCCCGTATGGGGGGATGCGTAGGTAAGATTCGGTTCATATTACAAAAAAAATAGTGGAGCACACTCTAGGGTGGCTACACTAGTACAACCAAGTTTTCAAAAATTATTTTTGTACATCTAAAATCCGATAATAAAACTGTCTGTCTTGCCAAGCTATACTTTGTTTCTTAAAAGATCATCATCGTCTCCTCAAGGTGGGGCGATCTTTAATCTGTCACGCTTTTTAATTTTTTTTTTTGAAGTGTTTGCCCTTTCAACTTCTCTTTTTATTGGATTGCAGCAACACAACGAAGGTTTTAATTTACCTCCTACCCAATTTTGTTTGTCAATGCCATCCGCCGATGAACGGTAAAAGCATTCGTACTTTCAACTTTCTCTTTATGTTAGGGTACACTGTCACGAGCGGGCTTTGTATTTCTTGGGTTTGATTTTTTGCTTTTTTGTGCGGGCTACTTCCCTTCCCAGCGACTCAGTTGTTGCTGCGGTGGGGCAGGAAAAACATTTTTCTTTATTTGCTGACAATCATCCTTTCATTTTTGAGGTAACCGTTGAAACGAAACCTGACTCAGCCCCTGAGAAGCTTCTGTCTTTTTTTTTATCAACTTTTTCTCTCTCTCTTTTGAAATACATTTCAAAGATATGCGTTGCACGAGGCACATTCATCTTTCAAATTTTCTGAGATGCCAATTTTAACAACGTTTTTTATTGTGAACATGGAATAATTTTTCATTTTTCATATTTTTTTTTGAAGAAAAAGAACAAAAAAAAAGCTTCCCAGTCTTTTGAGCGCACAAACAAACGAATAATTTTCAATTATCCGTTTTCAAGATCTGTGCGCCGGTCTGGCGAATTTTTTTTTCTCAATTTTTCTTTTTTTTTTTGCCACGTTTGCTTATCTCCCCACATATACCCCCTTATCCCTTTCCACCCCATTCACCTCTCCCCCACCTCTTAGGTAAGGAGTTGGGTTTTGCCTTAGCCTGAAGCGTAACACACCCTATCCCATTTCCCCCCTTTTTTATTGTTACAAGGTGAATAAGTACTAGAGGCGTAGGGTACCTTGTAATTTTTTTTTAAAAAAAATTTTTGAGTGCGCACGTACACCCCGTGGTTCTGTTTGCACTAATTTCAACGATTTCAACTCACATTTACTCTGGTTTCGTTTTCGCCATTCACAGACACGTGAATTGTGGCTTAACCAGTCACACCCGAAAAGGTGGCTAAGAAGGAGAACGTTTGGGGTCTCTCACAACAGCGTTCATTTCTCTTCACTTTCCCTCTTTTGTTTTTTACGCACACTACTTTTTGTGAGCAGAAAGTGTCAACGTCGTTCACTCACCCCCAACCGTGCTCCGCAACACCATCACCGTGGAAGCGTCAAACGCAACAAGGGTGACAGAACGTGACACTTTTATTTTTGCCAAGCCTCCTTACACTAGGCGTGCAAATAAAACTAACGTCGATTTTATTTTTGGTTTTGTCTTTTCCAAAAAAAAAGCTGCAGTTGGTTTTAGCCTCCCGCTTACCAAAAAAGCAGATATGAAAAAGGAACGAACCAGAAAAAAAACTTTTAACAAAAAAGAAATTTCATAAAAACTTCATAAAAACCCATTCAGATCCTCTATTAGGAATACACAACAAAAAGCAAATGCAATTGATAAAAAAAAATGATATAGTGGTGTGTCTCCTCGAGGGTATCACCGTTTTGATCCAACTGTATAAATACTGTGGCATAGATTCTTTCTTCTGTCTTTTAGAAAAAAAATTATAAGACGGTTGAAGGTGATTTTATGTCGATACAAAAAAAATTCCGTTTTTTTTTTTCTTTCAAATCTTTCCCGTTTGATTTACACCCCCCTCTTCTTCTCCTTCTCCTTCTCCTTCTCTCCCCCTTTTGTTTTTTGGTTTGCTTTTTTTTGTTTTGCGATTTCCCAAATACACAACAACAACATTTTATTTTTACCCCTCATTTTCGTGTTAGGTGACTAAAAGCAGGAAGAGGCTTCATGTATGCAATCTGTCTAGCTTTCTTTGGAACGATGTGATTTATGTGTGTGCGGCACGGTGCAGCACATTTTCTCTCCGAAAAGAAGGGGTAAGGTTTATTCTTGTTTCGTTTTCTACCTGCTTTTGTTTTGCCAAGGCGTTTTTCTGGAAGGTCCTTTATTCTGAAGAAAAAAAAATTGATAAATGTGTCGTCACTGTGTGGGTATCTCCACGCGGGTGTGTCATATTATTCCTTTTTTTTTTTTTCAAAAAAATGTAGGCCTTTTGTCTTTTTGTTGATTGCTTCCACAAAAAAAAAGTTTTTCTATTCCCTGGCTCTCTCTCTCTCTCTCCATCTCTCTGGTGTTTCCTTTTGACGTTTGTAACACAATAATTTAAAAAAAAAAAACTGTGTGAAGAGCACTCTATTTCGACAACTTTCCCATTTTCCCCTCCCCCTCCCACTCCCACTCCCACTCCCTTCTATTCTGTGTACAAGATTGTACATGGATAGTTTTTAAAAAATGGCAAGCAAAAAAAAAAAAATACAACAATTCAAAAAAAAAAAAATGGAAGTTTTCATGATTTTCCCTCCTGTGCCTCCAGACCTCTTCACACCGGCAGCGGAACATGATGCTGGAATAGCACTTCAAGAACCACGGAGAACACCACAGCAGAACCCCTTGCTTGTCGTCCACGCCACCCCCCTCACCCTGTGAGCTTTTCTGGATGGACCCAGGCTTCGCGCTCTCCTTTCCGACAGCGCCTTCACCTCGTCATTCTTACAGCAACGAGGACCCTTAACAATAACGTAACCACTTTTTTTTGATGATATTTTCTTCTGTTTTTTTTCCGCCCCCTCATCCCAGCAGGGTAGGTTGCTTCTTCTGCTGCGAATTTTCGTTTTTATCAACCTTCTGCATCACACTATTATACTACCAGAAAACATCTTATCCCTACTAGTAGTACCTAGGCTAGGGTAGCTCCCATCTACCCAGAAGGTTTTTGAAGAGGGGGTTTTTTTTGGGTCAAAAAACAATGGCAGCAAGACGGTTATTTGGATTTCTGAATACCTTGGTAAAACTGTGTTTCCCGCTTCTTCTGCTCACCCCTTTCCTTGCTTCAGCAGCAGATACTCGCACCGCCACCTTGACTGCAAGCACCACCGCTTCACACAGCACCTCCCACTCTCTCTCAGAAACCGCAACGCCAACCCCGACAGCCTCTGTCGTGCAAACCGGGACAGCCACAGCGACAGAGAGCCTTGCTGCGGAGACCCAATGCGATCGGAGTGGGTTTCCTGTTGGTAACAACTCATTGGTGTTGCGAGGTCTGCCGCCAAGCACGGAGACACAGAGCGTCGAAGTGCATGCATGCCATATGATGTGCAGTGGGTGTGTAGGTGTGCGTGACAACGATGTGGTCGCCTTCACGACCGCAGCGTTGCCCTCGCCGACCTACCCGCATGCCTCCTACACGGTCAACGTTGACCTGCACACAACAGTCAAGAACGCTACCCACCATATCCTCGCCGTCCCCGTCCACCTCAGTGCAGGAAGCTACACGATGCACTACTGGAGTGCGCACACCCGGTTTCACGAAGGCAAACGCATCGACCCAGCCTCGGGCACCCTGCACACACATCACGATAGCAACCTTGCGTGGCGAGCAGGCGGCACGGCGACAGTTGTGTGCGAAGAGCACTGCATCGACAGCGTCTCCTTCGACGGGAGTGTTCAGTTGGCATGTAGTACTGAGTGTTGACACAGGGTGGGGGAGATGGGGGTGTTTTTTTAACAATTTTTTTTTTCTCTTGGGCGAGAATGGAGACACATCTTAGTGCTCTCTTAGGGTGCAATATCTCCGTTTTTTTTTTGTCATGAATTGTCCCAGGGTATTAGGGTGAAAATCCAAAATTCCGGAAAAAACTGGTTTTTCTGGTTTTCTCTCCTGGGTGGCGAAAACTAGTGTTTCCGGCGAAAACCTCCACCGTTGACGGACACAGTCACCTTTTTCGGGTTTTTCGGGGGTGGGGTCAGTGTCTTATCCAGGAATCCAGATTTCAAGTTGGGGAGGTCAGCTTGTTTTTTGCTCAAAATATTTTTCAGCCCTGTCTACCCTGGGTCAGCGCTGCTGAGACCCAGGGTAGACATTGGGAACATAGGGACTGTATAAAATGGCGCCGCAGGCGAAAATTTTTGAGGATACGGTGTAAAAATCTAGCTTTTTACACCACAGAGCCACTCAACGAACCCTTTTTTGCGGAGCAAAAAATGAAAAATGGCGCCGCAGGCAAAAAAAATTCAAGGAACATCCATTTCTCAAAGGCACTCCCGTGGTTCAACCACGGTTCTAGGCGGGGAAAAAATGCGGGGGAAAAAATCGAGTCCGCCCTAATCTGGGGACGACATTTACAGAAAGGCCTGGTGAAAAGTGTCGGTTTTTTTTTCCCCTCCAGATTTCTCTGTTTTTTTTTTTTTTTTTGAAAACCAGTTTTTGGAAAAACTGGTTTTCAAAACCAGTTTTTTTAACCACCCTAATACCCTGATTGTCCTCCGTCGGTTTCGAATAATTGCGGAGAAACTCTGTGTTTTTATATCTCAGTTTGACTCAAAGGTTGTCCACCTTTCCAGGGGGATGAGTGTGCTCTTTGTTACGAGAAGAAAAAAATGAATATTTTAAGGGGAATAGTCAGTTATGCCCTACCCTTTTTTTGAAATGGTCAGAGATACCCGAAAATAAGTTCAGATATTGGTCAGAGATACCCGAAAATAAGTTCAGATATTGGTCAGAGATGCCCCATTTTCAAAAATAGGGCATAACTGACCAATATCTGAACTTATTTTCGGGTATTTCGGGTATCTCTGACCATTTCTCAACTTATTTTCGGGCATGTCTGACCATATCGCCAACTTTTTTCGGGTACCCCAAAAAAGTTGGTTTTCGGGTATACCCAGATACCCAGGTACCCAGGTACCCAGGTACCCAGGTACCCAGGTACCCAGGTACCCAGGTACCCAGGTACCCAGGTACCCAGGTACCCAGGTACCCAGGTACCCAGGTACCCAGGTACCCAGGTACCCAGGTACCCAGGTACCCAGGTACCCAGGTACCCAGGTACCCAGGTACCCAGGTACCCAGGTACCCAGGTACCCAGGTACCCAGGTACCCAGGTCCAGGAACAGGTACCCAGGAACAGGAAAAAAGTCGTGAAAGAGCAACCACAGCTCCACATGACAAACACAAAAGTGTCCAGTCACGTGGGGCATTCATGCACTGAGGAGATAATGTTCCAACAATTTACAAGAAAGATTACTTAACCTACTGCTGGAAATTGCCAGGTCGTAGTAACACACAAAGTGTGCCTCCGTTCGGGAAGACCGGATATTCTAGAGACCAGAAAGGCCTCAAGAATATCTTCCGGTAGTCAAGGTAGAACCGAGTGAACGGCCCAAGACCCCCGTGGAGAAGTTAAATGTTGTAATGCTATCAGGTAGAAACTGCGACCACTGTCTTACCCTCCTCAATGCATGGTGGTTGATGTCTTCCACAACAAATTTCCTGTACCCAGGTACCCAGGTTCCCAGACCCACGCAGTACCACGTCGCAGTACTACGCAAAATTTACCACCAGACCCTGTCTTCGTGCACCTGAAGTACAACGCCGCAGACAGGCCAAACATGCGTTGGACTCAGAGGAATGCCCGCTGTGCAGGTATCATGAGAACCAACTCCCAGCAACAAGGGGCGCCTTTTGGCGGGCGTTGTTGAGGGTGTTTGGGGTGCAAAGTTTTCCACAATTTTGATGCGCGGGTACAGAAGTGTTATCTTGTTCTTTCATCTCTAGGAATGTAAATGTCAATCGCGTTTAACTACCACTAGGGCTTGTTCAGTGAACCCACGAGGGGTCGAAGGGGGTTGGTTATCCCGTATCTATCAAAGGTTGTGTCGACCAGGCGAAACCACTATGTTACGCTGTACGTTGTTAAATCCGAAGAAATAACACTTTAGCAGCCGCAGGAAGTTTGCTAAAAAGAGTGCCTCACGCTCCACAAACCACCACCCGCGATTGACTTAGATGTTATAACAAAGAGAATTCAGAACAAAACAACACCCTGCCCCATACACACTAAATTGTCATGCTTCGAGAGCATGCCTGGGCCAAAATTACTTGACAAAAAAGGCAACAAGACCACCCACAAGGAGTGTGAAATGTGCACTGGTTTTCTGGGGGAACGCAATATTTTCTTGTGCCTCGTCCTCCGTAAGCAGAGGACAGACTTTCCGGAAGGTTTCCAAAGTCGAATTTCTTGCACTAGCTATGCTCCCTGGGTTAATGGCAATAGCAGTGACTGACAAAGTGTTCCCACCCCCAGGTCTTCGTCCACAAACAAATCTAGAATAGATTGATTTGGGTGAAGCCTTGTATTTTGAGTTGTTGAATGTCGGAGAGCGGCGCTCATCGTAAATCACGGATGCAGTTCAGATTTCACGATCCTGTGATGAGTGTAAATGTGGGGTGTGATTAAGTTATGGTATACAAATGCAGTAGTCGGGAAGGGTGAGGTTAATGAAAAAAGTGGTAATAACTATGTATTTCCGCGAAATAAGGTAGCCTTTTTTCACGCTACAGAGAGTTTCCTGCTGCACTAATGGTTCCCAAGCGAAGCGAGGGACCATGTATAAGGGTTTGCGGGTTTGCGGGTATTTACCCCCACTAAAAGTAACTGTGTGTGGGGTAGAGGGGTGAAAATCATACCATGCTGCTTCAATACTGTCTCTGCTGTCGCATTCCCTCATGGTGGGTCACTCACCCACTGGGCAAAAAATCAAAGGGGGTACCCCCAAATAAGTGGGTACCCCAAATAAGTTCAGAGATACCCGAAAAAAGTTCAGATATACCCGAAAATAAGTTCAAATACCCGAAAATAAGTTCAGATATAGTCAGTTATGCCCTATTTCTGGTTTTCGGGTATATCTGAACTTATTTTCGGGTATCTCTGACCATTTCAAAAAAAGGGTAGGGTATAACTGACTATTCCCCATATTTTAAACATTTTCTCAAAAAATCATTGGCTTCATTTCTCTCCAGAACCAACTAAGCTACAAAATGTCCGACATTAAGTTCGTCAAGGAGGGTACGGATGACCGCTGGGAGATTGCCGACCCCACCCACGAGGACACCAAGCTGATCTGCAGCAACATGTGGTGGTACAGCAGCACCTTCTCCCCGAAGGACGTGCCACGCTTCTTCGACGTCTCCGGCATCACCGAGAACCCCGAGGCCTTCCAGAAGGTGATTGACGTCTTCGTTGCACGCTACAAGGCTGCAGGCGACCAGGGACCCACCCACATCCTGGGATACGACGCACGCGGCTTCCTTATTGGACCCCCGATTGCGCTGGCGCTGAAGATTCCCTTTGTGCTGCTGAGGAAGGACGGAAAGAACCCTGGTGTGACCGTGACGTCGACTGGGTACGCAAAGGAGTACGCCGAGGCGAAGCCGGACACGCAGTGCATCCGTCTTGGCAGCATTGGTGAGAAGAGCAGGGTCGTGCTTGTGGACGACCTGATTGCGACAGGAGGCACAGCCATCGCAGGCTTCGAGCTTGTCGAGGCTGTGGGCGCTGAGGTCTACGAGTTCGCTGCAATGATCTCCCTCCCCTTCCTCGACGGAGTCCGTAAGATCCGTGAGTCCTGCAACGGAAAATTCAAGGACGTCTCCGTCTTCACCGTCACACACGACGCGAACATCCCTGACGCAGCAAAGGCGGACCCGAAGGTATGTTAATACATGACAGTCATTTTTGTGAATTATTTCTTTGCAACCATGTGCGATCAAATTCCTCTGATAAACTACAGGACTGGGCAGAGGCATCCCGTAACGTTGACGCAGCCAAGGCAAAGGAGATCTACGGAAAGTACAGCTTCCCTCGTTAAGAGAGTTTAGTCAGAGTGTGTCAGGGGGTGGGGGTGGGTGAGGTGTCTTTATGTGTCGAGAAGAAAATAGCGGCAAGGGATAATGCGTGTTTCAATTGAGTATTTCAAACTATGTATTTTGTGTTTTTGGGAGTCGAGAGCGAAAGCCCCCCATCCCAAACATTTTAGGAACGTGGTTTTGAGGTAAAAGGGATACGTATTTCTCACAAAATATAATGCTGTTTTGGGGCCCTTTCGAGATGTGATGGAAAAAAATGATATTTGTGAGTTTTGTGTGAGACACGAAAGACATTTTAGTCTTTCAAATCATTTTTGCTTTTTGGTTTTTTTTTTTGAAGCGCTTTTTTGAGCACTGTGAGAGAAAACACACACACTTAAAGAAAAAAGAAAACGATCAGTGTTCATTCCCCCTCATGCGTCCTTACGGGTCTTTCGTGAGGAACAGCAAACGCAGGAAGAGGAGGAGTATCAATACCAAAGGGGAAGAGAGTGTTCCACAGAGAACACAGGCCGTTTCCCCTCCTTTCCTTTTGCAGACGGCTGTCTTTGTTGGGGTATCTCCTTCCGCCGTCTGCGTCTGCTTCTGCAAATTCTTCCGTTCCACGTGGTATTGTATGATGTATTGTATCTCAAGTGGCTGCGTTGACTATCGGAGTTGAGTCTACTAGTGCGCTAACTACTTTGTTTACTTTACTCCCCCTCCAGACTACCACAGAAACACCACACACACACATGGCCAACCCAGAAGAGGTCCTCGAGACCCTCAGGGCTGAGTTTGCGTCTGCAGGGTACAGTGTGTTCCACCCATTCGCAGCGGAGTGGTACAACCAGGAGCGTCTCTCCCTGGACGACGACCTACGCAAACGCCTGGAAGTGCTTCCTGTCGAGCCCTGGAGCGGCGAGGACAACAAGGGAACGGCAGCAGTTCTGATTGGCAACAACCGCGACCTTTGGCCACACTTTATGGCCCACCTGAAGGAGCACGGTGTACACGGCGAAAACCCCTTGGATACCTACGTTATTAACACTGTAAAGGCCACTGCGGAGCGGACACTTGGCAAATTTAAGGTAGGAGTGAAGTATTTTTGGTCAAAAGATGTGGCAGAAGTGCTTCTCCCCATGCAAAGAGTGGCCGAAGTGGCTGGCGCTGCGTACCGCGATCTGTCAACCCATTTGTGTCTGCACCCTGCCTTTGGTGCGTGGTTCTCTATGAGATGCGTTCTGGTCTTGGACATCAGTGTGCCCCTCTCCCCAGCTGCAGTGCCATTAGCTCCGTTGGTCTCCGAAGCCGAAGTTGCCGAAGCGAACAAAGCATGTGAAATTGCCGTCGCCAACACCCCCGCCATGGATAAACAGCACACAGGCCGCGATGGATTAGGTGACCATTGGCGCTACTGGGTAGCCCTGAGAGATGTTGTGTCGCTCGGCAAAGCAGAGTGGCGTTATTCTGAGCCACAAATCGAGTACCACTACACGAAACGACAGGAGGTGCTTCTAAAGCTGCTGGAGGAATGAGAAAAAAGGGGAGGAAAAAAAATTACCTCAAAATGCATTCAAAAAAAGGTGGACCAAAATGTTTTTTGACAAAATGCAACACAAACGTATTTTAGGTAACCCATTCAGAAAGGTGCTTTGTCCGTTTCTGTTTTTACATTCATCTTACAAATTTCCTTTTTAGCTTTTTTTGCTTCCCTTTTTTTTGGGGGGTTTTCTGTGTTTACCACAGTGAGCCTGGTGGAGTCTATGCGATGATGAGGCGAGGCTTTACCAAAGTTAACAGATTTGTGAATCCCCAAAAAACAGAAACAAAATACAGCAATCAGACGCAGGTATACCGATCTACGTTTTTGTCTTTTTCTTTTTCGAGACATGCGGCACAGAACCAGGGTGGTGGGTCTTTCGGTGGGTCTTTAATAATTGAAGGGGGGGAAAAAGACTCTGCCTGGCAGCTACCCAAAACGTTTTCTGATTGTGATCCAGATTCAATGCAATGCTCTCTCTTCCTCTGTCCCCCACAAACTAATCTATTTGCTGCAGAACTAATATTTTGCGCAATAAAAAAAAATAACGTGAACCTCCCGACCAGGGAAGTTCCTAAGTGGGACCGAGAACATGAAATTCTGGATTTTAGTTTTTTTTTCCTTTTTTTTTTTCCTTTTTTTCCTTGGGGGGCTTTCTTGTGGTTTCTAGTGGGTTTCACTGTAGGTGACACACCACCAGTGTGGTGAAATGGTCGAAACTCTCAAAAGCAAGAGTTTTCAGGGGGCAAGAAAAAAAAAATTGACAACAAAATCCTGCACCGTCAGGGCTGTACCCCCAATTTTTTTTTGCCTGCGGCGCCATTTTTCATTTTTTGCTCTACAAAAAAGGGTTCGTTGGAAGCTAGATTTTTACACTGTACTCAAAATTTTTTGCCTGCGGCGCCATTTATATTATTTTTTGCTCCGCAAAAAGAGAAGTGCAACGCCTCACCGTTCATCGGCGGAAGCACTGGTTCCACGGGTTATCGAACCCCAGAGAGCACTTCATTGGCATGCACGCGGTTACCGCGAGGGAGCGTGTATACAGGTACAAAATCACTGCCCCATCCAAATAATATTCCCAACGTCTTTGGGGGTCCCCTTGCATTTTGCAGCCAAAAATGCAACTAGACCAAAGCTGCAAAAAGTTCCGCGCGAGTGTAGCGCGCCCGGGTTTGGGACCCCTTTTTGAATTTCGAAGGGCGGTTAAAGTGGGCCCAGAATCACAGTTCTGACACTCATTTAGCATTGTGAGCAACTCACTAGTGGTCGTAACCAAAATTTGTATCAATCAAGAACTTGTCCATTTTCTCGAAATGACCCCACTACAGTGAGGGTAGAGCTCGGAAAGCCCGAAAAAGGGCAAAAAACCCCACCCAAAAAAAGGAAAAAAACGGGAACATAAATCCAGAATTTTGCTGTTTTTCCCGAGAACAAGGAACAACCCTGCTCCCGACCCCGCTAAGTCTGGTAGAGCCTTGAATTTTTCACATGGCACTTCCTCAAATCACATTCCCCCTCTACCAGGAACGTTGTGCACGTTTCTTTTAACTTTCTTTAAACCAACAAAATAAACAAATAACAAGGACATCTTACAGTGGCAGAAGGTGACGTCGTAATCTCATACAAAGCAACGCACACCTTCCTCTCTGACTTCACTGTCTACAACAACCACTAATCAAAACAGAGCACAAAGCACTTTCAAAGCAAAAAAAAAAAAAAAAACATTTTCATCCCGCTTCAAAGATGGGAAATACACAGAGCGTGATCCCACCCAGAGATGACCAGTACTTCTCCATCATATTTGATTGGTGGTCCATCAATCTGGTGCACACACCACCACACATCACGCAAGCTATCCGAAGAAGGTGCGACACTTCTGGGTACACAGGTGGATGCTGCAGTGCCATGGCTAAGCGGGTAACGGACGGCACCACCCGCATCAGCCTCAGTGGGTTTGCAGTTAGGGACCCCGCTCTGCCGTGGCAGTCGTGGTTAGCGTTGTCATGTTTGTCTGTAGCACACTAGTAAGAAGAGAGACTCTTGGTCTCATTGGCGTCTGTTTCTCAAGAGTTTGGTTGTTGTTCTACTCTTGTGGGTTTCTTAAACGGAAGCGCCTCCCCATTTACCACGAATGTCGGGGGGATATACAGGCTGCACAGAGCTCCCCCCACTATGTGGCAGTCGAGCCTTGTTACGTGGCTCCTGTTTTCTTTTTGTACAAAACCTCGAATACAACACAAAACACAGATACATACAATAGCCAAAAGAAAGCTTCAAGATGGGAATTCCACAGAGCGTGATCCCACCCAGAGATGACCAGTACTTCTCCATCATATTTGATCGGTGGTTCGTCTATCTGGTGCACACACCACCACACATTACGCGAGCTATCCGGAGAAGATGCGACGCTTCTGGGTACACAAGTGGATGCTTCACTGACATGGTGGAGCGGGTAACGGACGGCACCACCCGCATCACACTCAGTGGGTTTGCAAAGGAATCAAAATCTGAAGCCGTGCGCGCAAGAGCACTCCTCGTCAGCATCTTAACAGACATCTACGCACATGGCTACGAGGCAGTGCAGAACACATACCTTTGCAGACAACTTGCTGGCTCAACGTGGATCTTCCAGAAGATGCAGCCACAGGCACCTCGCAAGACGAGTGGACTGTTGACTGTCGGGATCAGCAGCTACGACTCACTGCACCTGATTGGCTGCTCGCAGGGAACGAACATTGTCGCGACAGCTGTGCAGCAGGGATACGCCGCTGGTGTGCAGAAGGACCAAGTCGTGCAAGGTGTCTGCCGTGAGATGAAGCTGAACGGGGACCCCTGGGGACCCGGGACCTGCTCTGAGTTGATGGCGGGGCGGAACCTGCTTCTGCGGATCTTTGAGGCGATGGACCGTGAGGGGAAGTCGTTCCTCACAACCTGCAACTTCAAGGGCACGTCGGACAGCCTGTACTTCACGGACAACCCGCACTGCGACAGACAGGGACGCTTTGCGATGCTCAGTCTGAACTCTACCGACTGTCTGCGTGTGCTGAACTTGGGGACTGAGGAGGTGGGGATGATCCGTTCCATCATCAGGTCGTACTGGCCGCGTGGGGTGCAGGCAGAAGGTGCGAAGGCTGGGTACTATGAGTTCAAGTTGAAGGGCACACCTTGGTGGGCAGACGGAAATGACGCTGTTGCATCACGACTGCTGATGTCGCACCTGTTTGAGGCGATGAAGGCTGTTGGGTGGGAGGTGCACGCTTCATTGGATGTGGGCAGAAAGATGAGTGACAAGTCTGTGATTGTTCTCCGCAGCTGCACACCGTCACAGGACAAGCACATGTGCATCAGCTTCAACGAAACAGACAAGATCCGTATTCTGAACAGCACTGAGATGGTTGGCCCACTGCGTGACACCATCTCTCAGTGGCATGCTGGAGTACAGAGGGAACAGGACTACAGTGGTTCTTACGAGTTCAAGATGAGGGGGAATCCGTGGGGATTTATAGACAGATCTTGTGGAGTTGTGCTTGCGACGGACATCCTGAGGACGATGCACCGTTATGGGTGGAAGCTTCTGTGCTGTGCTGAAACGTCTGCAAAGACGTATACGGAAACGAGTCGAAATTCCTCTACTGCGATCTGCCCTGTGGACTCGTGGTACTTTGCGAAGTTGGACAGCAACGTGATGCCTCCGCAGGTGTACGAACAGCCGTCAGCACCACCACCTCCCCCGACAGGTGAGGACACCTTTGCAGCACCACAGAAGTGCGAAGGAGATGAGGTCTAAGCGCTGCATCAGCATTCATCTAGTGGACACATGGTGAGGTGTCCTCTTCAAGGGTTGAACATCATCCCTAATCACGAATCCGATTTTCTTTACTTCCCGTTCTCCCATTTTTCCATTTCAATTCTTCTGCCATGAGTAGCAGAGATATTGGACAGGTTCACTCATCTGGTTGGTCTGCCACAAAGCATTCTAACCAACATTCAATACACAGTAGGGTACTTATTCATGAAGTAAAACACATGAAAAAATAAAAGAACTTCTGCAGGATTTTTTTTGAGGGTGGTTGCAAGATCATCTTAGTTATTTCTTTTTAGACAACTGCCTTGCAAAGGTTGTAGGGGAGGAAATGGAAACGTATCTGAGCCCGGGTTTTTGGTGAGTGCGATATAAAGACGGCACAACTTATCGACAGAAAAGTTTTTGATAGTCTCTACACACTCCACAAAAATCCGGTGCGATCAATGAAAAACAATGGCCGTTTGAGCCTTATTCTTGGACCTTAAGCTCGAGTCGTGCGCGGCGGCGTTCGGGGAGCAGGGGTACAAGAAGAGAATAAAAAATGCAGGAAAAATAGACAAAGAGAAAAACAAAGAGATTTTGACAAAGGGACTTCGTTTACAGTTTTCTAGACATGAGGCACAAAACCAGGGTGGCGGGTCTTTCGGTGGGTCTTTAATAATTGAAGGGGGAAAAGACTCTGTCTGACAGCTACCAATACGAAACGTTTTCTGATTGTGGTCAAGCTTGCCATGCTCTCTCTCTCTG
Organism: Rhynchopus sp. YZ270_cl-10; assembly: GCA_964035575.1. Classification (NCBI taxonomy): domain Eukaryota; phylum Euglenozoa; class Diplonemea; order Diplonemida; family Diplonemidae; genus Rhynchopus; species Rhynchopus sp. YZ270_cl-10. The sequence continues at coordinate 1,080,447 of OZ037919.1, forward strand.
TCCCACACAACTAACCTACCTGCTGCAGAACTAATATTTTGCGCAATATAAAAATAACGTAAACCCTCAACCCCTCTAGAACCTTGAATTCCTCACACTTCACTTCCTCAAATCGCATCCCCCCTCTACCAGGAACGTTGTGCACGTTTCTTTTAAAGCAAAATAAACAAACAAATAACAAGGACATCTTACAGGTGTCTGAGGATGACGTCGTAATCTCATACAAAGCAACACACACCTTCCTCTCTGACTTCACTGTCTACAACAGCCACTAATCAAAACAGAGCACAAAGCACTTTCAAAGCAAAAAAACCCCATTTTCCTCCCCCCCTTCTACCAGGAAGGTTGTGTCATCCTGCACACCTACAAATAGAACACAATGACCCTCCCACCCCCTTGTGAATTCTACACCCTGCGTACCCCTGCGTATGTCTTCGTCGCGAAACGCAAAGGCGAATTAGAGGATATGATGAGCATCGAAGTGCTCGACACCTTGACCGGCCAGGTCCTCGAGGGGTGCCCGCTGAGTGCGACGGGTTTGACCTCCTTTGGGATTAAACTGCCGAATATTTTTGACAGCACGGTGGGTTCTGAAGTACAGTCCGAGGATTTTGCGGGGTTTATAAATGCGTTGATTACTAATGGGCTGCTTAGTGTTGTTGATGCTGAGGATGCGGTCAGGGAGAAACTTCCGGCTGACTTCCACTCTGACCCTCACGACCATCAAGATGCGATCAACATTGTCCGCACCGCTTTTGTCCACCACTATGAACAGGAAGGGTTAGATGCTCCGGAGACCCCGGTTCTTCGTACCGGCGCTGCAGACATTATAATGACCCAAGCACTTCAAGACGAATTTAACCAACATTTTGATGACGCCCTATATCACTCTAAGCAAAACCGGGTTGCCTCCGCAATGGACTCTTTTAGCAAAGCGTTTGAGATCGGAGGGAATGCGGAAGACTATGCGTCTGTGGTAGATGCATATTACAAAGACCATAAAACATCTGGGGAGCACAAAAGGGAATTGATAGTGTCGTACCTGAACCTCGCGGGGTATTCCTTTCAGGAAGGGAAGATTGAGGAGGCGATGGCGGCGATGAAAGGGTTTGCGGTGTTGTGTCAATCGGAAGGGTGTGTTGCATTGCAGCATTTGCTGAACGCAGCGTTGCTTCGTCTGCGTGTTGCGGTGGATTCGGGAAGCACGGTAGCAGACATCCGCGATCTTTATGAATTTGTTACAAAAATGCAGGGATCTGCCCGGCTCTTCTATAGAGACAACCTCCGCCCTTCTCTTGAACGGCGTGCCCACCGCACTGCAGCAAAGGACTCCAGCCGCAACTACCAGGACGCAGGGAACTACGAGACGTATCTCATGGAGGCGATGCTGAAGAAGAAGGCGCTGCTCGATCTGCACTTTACAGATGAGTTTGTGTTCCTCCGTCGTGTCGCGAGGGAGGTGCTTCAGGAGACCGATCCGCTTACCAGAGACATTCTGGAGGCTGCAATCGCCAAATACAGCAACGAACTCCGTAGCGAAGAACTCTGCGAAGCCAGAAAGCTTCTTGCAACCCTCCCAGAGGCAGGCCCGGTGCCACGCCACTTCACCTCCTCGGGATGTCCTTTCTTTGCGTTAGTCAAGGAGATTCGTTCCATGAACACAAAGGTCAACCCACGGCGCCAAGTAGACGCCTTCTGGGAGACGGCGAAGGTGAAGTACCTCCTTGGGTTGCCCTGCGAAGATGGTTGTCTACATGACTATTCTTTGGCGTGTCCGATATACGCAGCAGACACGTTAACGCAGCATGGTATGAAGTCTGTGGACGTAGAGGTGCGTCAAACGCACCTAAAAAACGCGGTGCTCGTCTGTGAGGCAAAGATGCAGCATCTGTTTGAGAAGATGACCCCCTCAGCAGTGCAAGGCGTGCGTGATGCTGTTGCAGCGCGTGTCAAGAGCGGGCCTGTGGTGCAGAGCGATGCTGTAGTTGTATGAGCGGGGGGGAAAAGACTGAAGAAAAAATGGGGGAGGGATGGCAGTAAAGAGATAAGACGGCGCTGTTCTGTGCATTTTTTTTTTATTGCGGGGAGAAAAATACTAGAACAAAAAAACCTCTTTCATCTTTTGTTGGATTTGGCAGGCTGTCAGTTTCTCAGCTGGGCAGAGAGTACGTGCACACCCACGTCATCAATACTGTGCCTGGTTTTTTTTTGTTTTTGTTAGTGTTGTGATGTGTTGTAAATATTTGTCCTAAGCAGACGTGATGTGCATATGAGGCACTGTTGCGTCTTTCGTTTTTTTTTTTTTGCAACTGACGCGCTGGAGAGGCCCTGGCCAAACATGGCGTGTTAGGGGAAATATATTCGTCGCACAGATTAGATCAGAGACCCCACCCGATATGTTTTTCATTTTACCTCTTTTGTGCTCCGCCACCGACACTCCCATTTTCTGTACTTCAGGCAATAATCATATACCATCACACACTGACACAGTCCGCGTGTGCTGGAAACAATCAATTTTTTCAAAAAAAAAAGTGGAAGCGTGCAATGCAACAAACGGTCGAGATCTGATCAAGCGAAACGGATATATTTTTCACTTTTTTTTTTGAAAACTTTCCACAACGTGCACCCTCGCGAACGGGCAATCCAATAATTTTTTTTTTGCCTCTTTTGGGAAGTGGAGGATAGAGTATGCACAGTGACTGCACAAATCATGTTATTTTACATGTTGCCCGAGGGGCACATGGCGACCGTGCGGGTTGTCACCCATACGTTCTGGCTGATCCCTTTCTCTCATGGGTTGTGGATAAAACAACTTCACGCATTTTGTATTATTGTAAAAGGGGCTGGGTGGGGGGAAAGTGAGGCATATGTGCAATGGGTAAAGTGGGTTGCAAAGTGAATGTGCTTTTTTTGAAGATATGACACAGAGACATATTAACCTTTCAACCTTTTGTTTTGTTCTGTTTTTTTGGTTGGGGCCCGTCATTGTACCAAAGGTACTCTGTCGCAAGAGGGCTTTGTATTTCATGCCAACGTTTTCTTTTTTTGCGACTCCTCCCGACAGGAGGTGTACGTCATTTTTGTTTTGCCGGCTTTTCTCTCTTTTTTTTTGAGCTCCATATTATAGCCTTTCCCACACATGCAAAACGGGTAGAGGAGCACAACCGGACCCATGAATCACACACAGACTTTATTAACGTGACTCCAATGCTCCCCATCTGACCTATGAGAGGAAGCGGGAGTAGGGCACATCAGATGTAAACCACAAAGTAGATGTCGGGCCGCATGGCCTCCACGGTCAAAGGTACACTGTAACGAGAGGGCTTTTTGTCTTTCAAGTCAAAAACACTTTTCTATCCTATAATAGTCCCACGCAAGCAATACGCACAAAAGCCCCCCTCTCCTTGCACACATTCATTTTCTTCCCTTTTTTCCCTTTCCAACCTTTTTTCTAGGTACTTTTTTCAAAAAAAAAAAAAAAACAAAATGTTCACCGCACTGCTTTTTTCCTGTCTGCTTGCAGTCTCGACTGCTGCCCCGCTGCAACGGTACCACTTTCTCATGAAGAACATGATCAGTGACGATGAGCTGCACCGCTTCCAAGCAGAGCTGGAGGGTATGATGGAGGCACGTGGCAACGAACGTGACACAGAGCTGTTCAGGGAACTTGGCCTCGTAGTGGTGCTTGCAGAGCTGACCCAGCACACCTACACTGCCGCGGAGGGGCGTTGGGGGAACGACCCTGAAGGGGTTGTCGTCGCAATCAGCCGCGACCGCCGTGTCACACAAGACTCTGCAGACGTCTTCTCCCAGTCTGCCTTCCCCAACTGGGGAATTGCTCGGCTCTTTTCAGACTCCCCTGGTCTCACGCATTCAAGCGAACCTAAGGCACAGTCGGATGGACAGGGCACCGTCATTTATGTTCTCGACACCGGAGTCGACTGTGGCCACCCAGAATTCTCCAAGCCATGGCTGATGGCTGAATCCTGCGTTGTAGGGCCCTGCTATCTTACTGAAAACAATGTCCAAGACGGTGTGATGGGATGCGCCGTGGATGACAACGGGCATGGTACTCACGTCGCCTCACTTGCAGGGGGTAAAGGGACCAGCATGGCACCGTCCGCAACGATTGTTTCTGTGAAGGTGATGGATGCAGAGGGGCGTGGTACGTTGTCTGACGTGTTGAGTGCGGTGAAGTGGGTGGTGGACGATTATGTGTCGAGAGGACGTCCGTCGAGTATCATCAACTTGTCGCTGTCCGCTGTGCATTCTGAGGTGGTCAACCAGGTGCTCGACTTCGTTGCAGCGCACGGCCTTCACGTCACCACCGCCGCAGGGAACAGCGCAACCGACAGCTGCGAGGTCAGCCCCGCCTCCAGCAGCAACTCCATCACCGTTTCCGGGACCGGCCTCCACATGATCTCTGGCCGTGCAGAGGACACACACTACAGTCTTTCCAACACCGGGCACTGCGTTGACATCCACGCCCCTGCTGAGAACATGCGTGGAGCCCGCCACAACACCCGCGACAGCACCCCCGAAGAGGACAGATACCTTGTCCTCTCCGGTACCAGCACTGCCGCCCCCATGGTTTCAGCGATGCTGGCAAAGTACCTTTCGCACAACCCCGGGACAGAACCCGAGGCCGCAAAGAGGTGGCTTCTCGCAAGCGCGCAGCCGGCGACCCTGGTAGGCCTTCCAGAGAACGCAGGGGTGCCACATTCCATTGCGCATTACCCAACAGACGCAGTGCTTCTTCCGCAGGCAGAGACGCTTCTGACCACGGAGAACTGCTTCGGCGATGTCACCCTGCTGACGCAGCCTGGTGTGCTGCAGTACCCCGAGACCGAGGAGGTGTACCAACGGGGTGTGCAGAAGTGCTGGGTGTTCCAGTGTTCTGGGCGTGTGTACATGAAGTTCTCCCGCTTTGCTCTGCAGCTGGACCGCGACCAGGTGCACATCAACTCCAAGAGACACTTCTCCGGACACATGGTCGACCTTCGTGATGCATCGTACGGCGACACGCTCATGCGCTTCGCTTCAGACACAACACAATCGGAAGATCCCTCAGCCGACACCGGGTTTTCACTGACATGGTTTTGTGTGTGAAAAAATGGAATTAGAAATCAAAGAATGCGAAATTCATGTTTTTTTTTTACCCTCTTTTTTGCGAGAGAGAGACTCAAGAGTTTGCAAAACGTCTCTTCCCTTTTTGGCTCAATTTCTATCACAAAAAAGTACGATAGAAAATTTCTTTTTTTTTGAATGGAAAATGAAGAATATAATGGAGAAGGTATGGCTCGCAAGGCCTGCCTGCTTTTAAAATATATTGGTTGAAGAAGATTGCCATGATGTACTAAAATAATGAAAATGTTGGAAAATAAATTATCAATTGACAATGTCATTATTAGACTCTAATGATTTCCAAAACGCTAATTGGACTTCGACAACTAGAAATTAGGGGTGTGTGTGTGTGTGTGTGTGTGTGTTTTTTTTGTTCTGCACACTACTTTGTGAGCGGAAAGTGTCACGTCGTTCACTCACCCAACCGTGCTCCGCAACACCACCACCCAGCAGGTGATTTTTAGTGTGTGTGGAAGCGTCAACGCATCAAACAACTACAAGAAGGGGGGTGAGGGAACGACAAGTGACACTTTTACCCCGACTATGTCTTTTTTCTCAAGATAGGGGTTTTTTTGGCTTACAAATCACTCATAGGCACATTCATTTTGCCGAATGGACATCATTTTTATCTTTTATTGTTTTTTCCCCCTCTTGTTCCCCCCTTTTTTTTCGTAGATGAAAAAAAGGGGGAAAACACAGCATTTTTTTACCCAAATCCTCTCTGGGCGTCCATGTGCCATCCCCTCCCCTTCTCCCTGTTCACAAAGAGGGCCCCCCGACACCCCACGTAAATGTGGAAGTGCTCCCTCTCTCTGTTCACACCCTTTTCCCCTTTACGATGTACCATAGTCGATGATAATGTGAAGTAATGCACATTGTGAAGGAGTTTATTTTATTTTATTTTTCTCAAGTTCTCTTTGCTTTCTTTTCGTTTCATTTAAGAATAGAAAGTATATGAAATAATTTTTCTCAAGTTTAGGTTTTTTTTTGTAATGGTAGCAATTATTGCACGGAATACTTTACGTATACACGGCAGCCATCAAGACCAAGACTCTTTAGGTTACTCTTCCTCCTGGTGATCAGACATTACATCCAGTAAGGACAGAGAAAGGAATAAGAAAAAAGAAAAAAAAAAAACTTTTGTATTTTGTGTATTCCCGAAACAAAAAACTGAAGTAGAAGGTACCAAATGTTCACACGAACATCGGTTTCACGATATTCACCCACCATTTAAAGGGAAATCACTGAAGATGTCCACCCTTTCGAATACAACTGTATGATTCTTAGGACTGAAACAGGGTTAATATCAGAAACCAATCTACTGAAGTTTCAACTTGTGCACGAAGCATTTTACTTTTCTTTTCTACGTTTTGCAAAACACACAACATAAAAAGAAAGATGGGACCATTTTTGTTGATCCCTCACCATATACTATCAATTTATTGATTGCATATGATGAAAATACTTTGTAATGGTTATTTGGTGTTCTGGGTGCCTGCGTTCTACATGAGGTGTTTTGCGCTTACAACTTCCATTTGGCCGCATCCTTGAAAGTGTCATCCATCAACTACAAATTTATTTTGTTAACCCACCCCCTCTAATGCCTACAGTGCCTTCAATGATGAGCATATAACGGCAAAAACAAAACAAAAAAAAAAAAACCTCTTTTTCTCCCATTCCATTTTTCTGTGTTACAAAAACAATAAAAGAAGCCTCACTTTTGGTAGAAAAACCGTCAGAGGCAACAAAACAAAGGGCTCTTTCCAGACCCTTTTTTAAAATTTTTTTGTGTTAAAAATAGGAAACTAATCAAGAGGATTAGTCGAACGAAAACATTTTCTTGTCTTCTTTTTTTGCCAGATACTGTGCAGTGACGCGCAGTGTTTATCAGTTCGTTTGTTTTATAGACCCCCCACACTGCAAACACTCAAAGGTGCAGCAACCCACGGGAAAATCACCCATCGGGGAACGCCAGTACCCGGCGTCCCCTCAGGCGTTTGTACTATCAACTTTCACCTTTGTATCAGATGTAAACCACGAAATGGATTGTAGGACTGCATGGTTGGGTCACCCCGGTACACTCGGTCATTGTACCAAGGTACACTGTTCACGAGAGGGCTTTTGTATTTCACCTCTACTTCAAAACTTCTTTTGGGTAACTTAGTACAGAGAGACTTTCATCTTTTTTTCTTTTTTTTATCCCCGCTTGAGACCATGAATTTCACGCCCCTTCACAAAATCGTGAAGGAGGTGCGTGAATTTATTTTCCGGTATTTCACGCTCAAAAAATAAATTCACGCTCAGAAAAATAAATTCACGCTCAGAAAAAATAAATTCACGGTCGAAAATCGTAGAACTGAACTCTCGAAAAATTTTTTGGAGGCCTTTGGAGGCCCAATTTTGCAATTAAAGCCAGAAAAGAGGCATTTTGAGCCATTCTGGGGGTCTCAAACGCATTTTTGAGTTAATTTTCTGTATCACACAAACCACGGATTTACACGTTTTTTTTTCCAAATTTTCATCAAAAAATCCCAAATGAGACCTCAAAAACGTGCGAGGGCACCTGTGGAGAGTGAGTCCGACACGAACACAAGTGACTCATCGTCATCGTCTTCCTCATCTTCCTCAGAAGTACAGCCGCGTAAGCGCCACAAACCCGCTGCACCAGTTCTGGCTCAAGGCGCTGTCCAGCGCTAAGAGTTCCACATCAAAAAACTGAATCAAAAATCATCATAAAAAGAACCACCCCACCCTCTTCTCTTTGTACGTGAAAACGGGTTGTGAAATTCATGGTCTCATTTGGAGATAAAATAATATATTTTCGTGAATTTATACCAGTATTTCACTTACAGGTGGAAACAGCCCTCGGGGAAGCATTTTTCCCCTCGGGCTTCGCCCTCGGGAAAAAATGCTTCCCTCGGGCTGTTTCCACCTGTGCGTGAAATACTGGAAAATAAATTCACGATAATAATATATATTATTGTCGAGAGACATACTCATCTTACAAGTTTGTTCTTTTTTTGATATTTATTTTTTGCCAACTGCACTGTCTTGCACCTCCTCAACACTCCATTTCACCAGAAGGGTACAGGTTTTGGACCATCTCAAGGGTGCAAAATACGAAGTATGGATTTTTTTTTGTGTGATGCATTCTGTATTCTTTATTGAAACAAGAAAAAGCAAAGAAAGGAAGCGAACACAAATTGTGTCCTTTTTTTTTTGAGTCTTTATTTTTTTTTCCATCGTTTCTTGTCGTAGATAAATATGGGGTCTGTTCTGATGAAAGGAGCGGATTGCAGTTCTGCTCTCGGCAAAAGAGAAGGAACGTGTTTTTTTTTTTTGTTTTTTTTTTGTTTTTCTGAGGTTTTCTGGCAGGCCTAATGCTAACCGTTGGTTCGTCGGTTCACTTTTATTTATTATTTTTTTTATTTATCCGTTGGTTCGTCGGTTCACCCTTAAAAATGGGGGTTTTTTGGGATGGGGGGTTCTCTGCCTGTGGTATGCCGTGGGTACCTTGGTCCTGGAGATGTGGGCACCTGCGCCCGCATCTTCAGGAGGAAGGGAGATTAAAAGAAGGACACAGCAGTGCATACTGCGGCCCCCACCACTGGGTTCGAGGAGGAGGAGGGTCTGTCAGTCGACGAGACATCGAGTGTTGGAGAAGTTCTGATCTCTGAAGATACAGAGAGCAGTGTTGCATCTGTTGATGTTAAAGAGGAAAGCGAAGGTGGCGATTGCGATGGCGGTGGCGGTAACGATGGAGACTTGTTTCAAGGACTCAATGATGCACCCCCCTTGCCGGCAAAAATTAAAAAAGTAGCCTACCGTGCGCCTGCGGCGTAGCTCAAAACCTGGCAGCCCACAGACCTCTACCATAGTTTGGCTGTAAAAATGTTCGGTTTTAGGCCACAAATTTTGAAATGTTGCGTACCGTGGCTTCGCCAGAAAGTTTTGATATCAACCGCCGTTTCTTCTTGTCCTGAGGGAAGGTTTCGTTCACTAGAGAGAACCTAATGCGAGGGCTTGACGTGGAAAAACGTGAGAAAAGGGTTGGTTTGGTTCTTGATGTACGTTACCATCCCACGTCATCACGTATTTACGCGAAATGAACGGACCTTTTCGCGCGGAGCGCGAAATTTTTTTTTGACCCCTTTTTGGACATATCTTCATATCTTCACGATTTTGGGGAAAATTTTTTTTCATGAAGCGAAAACCCCCTTCCCGGAGGGAAATTTTTTTTTTCGTTTTTTTTTTTTTTTCCGTCGGTTCACTTTTTTCCCCCCTCCCCCAAAGTTAGCATTAGGCCTGGTTTTCTGGGGCAAATGGTCAGACTGTCTCTGTGGCAGCTGCACTGAACCCAACAGAGCACCAAATAGATGGTCTTACGTCGCCTAGCGCACCGTAAAGACTTTGTAACTTTGTCAAAAAACCTGCGCTCCGATCGCGACAATAGAGATACATACCGAAACACAAAAGAGATGCTTTTCGAATCATGATATCGACGTCTCTGTTCGGATATGTCTACACGGAATAAAAAGAGCGCTTTTTTTTTCATTTTTTCCTCATTTTTTCTTGTCGTCATGCATCCCCCCCTCCTTACACAAATAAATATTCTCATCCGGGAAATATTTTCTTCAAAAATTAAAAAGAAAATTAAAAAAAATCTTTTGAAGCACACAGAACCCTCTTTTGAGGCAAAGAAGGGTTCAATATTTTTTGTCTCCTTTTTCTCCTGCCCTTTTTTTTGCACAGCGCGGTAATTGCCTTTTCACTTTCTTTCCAGTGCTTGCGTCCGCCGAGGAACGGTGAGGCGTTTGCACTTTCAACTTTTCTTTTTCCTTTTCTCTCAGTACTCACCCCTCTCCTCTCCGTTTGTCAACATTGAATTGTTGTTTTTCTTCTTCTTCTCTCTCTCTGTTATTATGCGTGCAAGTTTCTGCTTTCTATTTATTCCCAAAAAACCACCAAAAAAAAGAAAGGGTGCATGTGTTGACCCTCTCACATACTTTCAATTCTGTGAATTGAAAGTATATGAATCTAATATTTATTCCCATCTCCTTTCATCAACAAACAAGAGCAAAGATGTTACAAAACAAAACAAGAGCACAAAGCAAACATAACAAAAGCTTCATAAAAACCCCATTCAAATTCCCATCTCCTTTCATCGGTCATGTACCAAGGTACCCTTCCTGTTGTATTTCAAGTCAACCCATTTTTACCCCATTTTTTTTTGTCCAATGAGGATGAGAATATACGAAAGTGGAGATAAATGAAAATCAAAAAAAGGGCTTTGAGGTGATTGTCGACACAAACAAAAAAATGTCGAAATGTGATTTGCATTTGAGGTGGCTGCAGTAGCAGCAGTAGTGTCGCAGTGAGGGGGTTAGTTTAGGAACCCTCTGCTCGGTGGATATGCTGAGCTGTGTTCATCATTTTTTTATCTTTTTCATATTGTATCTTTTGATATCAACTAAACCTGATCAAAAATAGTAAAAAAAACCGACAGAGAACCAGCTTTGAGGTCCGCCTAAAACCTTTCCAACATTCTTTTTGTCACCAAATACACTGCTCAAGCGGGCTTTTTTTTTGTATTTCAAATTACATATCTTTCCGTGAGAAACTGTGTGCAAAGCTGATGGACTTCTCTGGAGGTTTTTCGATAACCCCCCCCACAGAGAACCAGTGCCTTCTTGCTGTCCACGCCACGTTTCGATTTCTCTTTCTTCTTTGGGATAAATCCTTTGGGTCGATGTGGCCCACTCCCTGCATAGGGGAGAGAGGGACATCTTCCGATCTGCCGAAGTATGTGTTCTTCTTTAGTGAGGGGACACCTTTTCCATGCTTACTGTTTTCTTAAGGTAAGTATTTCAGTTTTTTTTTTCCCTTGAGTCTTTAAAAGCATATCACCCCCTCCCACTCAGGAAATAATTGTGTACCTGCTTACAGTTTTCCGGGGTTAGCTACCCCCAAGGTACAACGCTCCGAGGGGTTCGAAAAACCCTGTGGAAGTGTCAGCTTGCGCAATTTCACTTTGTTCTTCTTCAGGGACACCTTGTAATACTTACTGTTTTCTTAAGGTAGTAAGTACAGGGCTTTTCTCCTTTAGCTATGTGCCTCTTCACTAGAGGTACGTGCATCCACTCTTTTTTTCTTTTCAACTTTTACCCTCTCCGCCTTCTTTTCGTTTAGAAAAGAATGTATATGAATAATTTCCCTTTCTTTTGGTCCTGTTGCATTCTAAACAATGCACGGAAAATGGTGCAGAGACTCTGAGTACTTTTGTTGACCTAAAAAGAAGAAAAGGGAAAATAATAGCACCTCCTCAACCTTGGGGATATGTGTGTGTTTGACGGCAGAGCAGGTGTGGGTTATCCCTAGTTTCCCCTAGCAGTCGGAACATAGCCCACTCTGCCATGCGTGTATGTATCTTCCAAAGGTTTCTATTTTTCCTGTTTTTTTAGCAGATCTCCTTGCCTTCGATTAAACCCTTAGGTACATTGTTTTCAACATGAGGTTTGTCCGTCTTACAACAAAAAAAAAGTGTATTTTATTTTCTTGCTTCTTCTTTGCACTCCCATTGGTTTGAATCCCGTCCCGAAAACGCAGAGACGAACCACCAGCTGCGCACTCCTCCCGCAAAGTATTTGCAGTCAACAGAGCTGGAAAAACGCTCAATTCAATAAACAGTTCTATTTTCACCTTTTTCAAATTTTACCCTTTTTTGCTGTTTTATTTTTGCGACATATTTACTTTCCCCCCCAAAAAAACAACACCTCACAGGGAGGGGTGGTTTTTGTTGTTTTTTTTCCAATGTTTCTTATATGGGTCTTTTTCTCCGCTTTTACTGGACCTGTTTTGTATTTGATGAACTCTGAGATCCAGCACATGCTTCAGGGTCGCACCCCTATGGGCGAGACGCTCCCTGCAGAGAAGCTCCTCCCTGCTACCTCCGTGGAACCTCCATCCGAAGCTGGCCTGGACCTATTGGTGACGTGGTTGGTGGTGTATTTTGCGTTGAACCAAGGGGGCGCGGCGTTTCTGGAGCCGTTGGAGCTGACGCATCACACCCGAGGTGCTGTTCAGCGTGGGCACGAAGTGATGTGGGGAGCTGTGGCAGCTTCTGCAGTGTGGTTTGCTGGGGGGATTCGGGAGCGGGTTTTCGCGTCCAGATGGTTTCTTGGCTTGGTCTGTGCGTTTACTGCTGCATATTGTGTGATGTTTGAGATGGTGCGGGGACTGCATATAACACTGACCGCACATCTTGCGGATACACTGGAAGGGGTGCTGCTTGCAGGGTCAACGTTTGTTGTTGTTGGCGCGATTCTCCTGCATTCGTACCTCCTCGCTGTGCAACAGAACAGACGGAACAACTTTACCGCTACGATAGCCGTAGTCCTTATTGTCCACGCCTTTGCTTTCGCTGTCGCAACGAATGTAGACCCAACAGTCAAGGTGCATATGCACCATCAGTGGTGGGGTTTTGTAATGGTATTCCTCTGTGCGCAGACGAAAACCCCGTCGCGTGGATGTGCGGTGGCGCAGGCGATGTCTCTAGGAATTCACCTACACGGATTGACCGCGTTTGGCGCGCAGCCGATCTTCAAAATAGTATAGGGTAGGGCAGGGCAGGGCCAGCAATACCACAAGAAAGGGTTTCCCCGTGGTTCATATAATGGGTTTTGCAGTGGACAGCTGGCTACAACATAGATTTTTTTTTTGGGGGGGGAGAGGGAGAGGGAGGGGAGGGGAGGAAGGGGAAATGTACGGATGATTTTTAGTGAGTTTTTTGGATGCTTTCGACCATTCGAGGGAGGGGTTTTGAGGCAGGGTCCTAGGTATAGTAAACGGAAAATGTGAAACACATTTTCCGTTAAATCCGGATTTTTTTTTTTTTTGGGGTGATACCCCCAGGCCTTTTGCTAACCATCATGCCATCGTGCCACGTTTTTGGGCGTTTTTTATTTTTTTTTCCATCATGCCACCATCATGCCACGGGGGGTGGTGGGGCAGGGCTTTCGCTATCCATCACCTGGGGATTTCCCCCCAGATGGCATGATGGCATGATGGCATGATGGCATGATGGCATGATGGCATGATGGCATGATGGCATGATGGCATGATGGCATGATGGCATGATGGCATGATGGCATGATGGCATGATGGCATGATGGCATGATGGCATGATGGCATGATGGCATGATGGCATGATGGCATGATGGCATGATGGCATGATGGCATGATGGCATGATGGCATGATGGCATGATGGCATGATGGCATGATGGCATGATGGCATGATGGCATGATGGCATGATGGCATGATGGCATGATGGCATGATGGCATGATGGCATGATGGCATGATGGCATGATGGCATGATGGCATGATGGCATGATGGCATGATGGCATGATGGCATGATGGCATGATGGCATGATGGCATGATGGCATGATGGCATGATGGCATGATGGCATGATGGCATGATGGCATGATGGCATGATGGCATGATGGCATGATGGCATGATGGCATGATGGCATGATGGCATGATGGCATGATGGCATGATGGCATGATGGCATGATGGCATGATGGCATGATGGCATGATGGCACGATGGCACGATGGCACGATGGCACGATGGCACGATGGCACGATGGCACGATGGCACGATGGCACGATGGCACGATGGCACGATGGCACGATGGCACGATGGCACGATGGCACGATGGCACGATGACACCTTACAATTTTTCTGCTCGCTGCGCTCGCTGTACGCTATTTTCTTCCTGCCTACGGTGCCATTTTACAATGTCTAAGGGGATTCCCTTGCATTTTGCAGCCAGAAATGAAACTTGACCCAAGCTGCAAAAAATTGACCATTCTTATTTCAAAGGAACCCAACCGTTGCAACAGCCCCTGCTTCTGGAAGACGTATTGATTTTGTACGGTTAGTGTACGTAAGGCGCAAGACCAAGGACCGTTAATAAAGGATTATATTCCGTTTTTTGTTTATATCTCGCAAAGCTGACCCTTCGCCTCTCCACCCTGTGGCTGGCAGGGAGGCGCGCGCGAAGCGCGCGACGACCGCTTTCACCAGGCGGGAAAGCTCGGAATGTACTTTTTTTTCCAGGAAATTATTTTTTTTTGACCATCATGCCATTCAGGGGGAAAATCCCAAAGTTAGCAAAAGGCCTGTGATACCCCGGTTCCCCCCCCCCAAAAAAAAACCCCTGAAACTGGGGGTCCCTCCTACACGCACAATAGAATTTTTGCTACCCAAAAGCTCAATTTCCCATACAAAAATTTTCGCCTTCAGAAGGAAAACGCTCGAAGGAAAAGGAAGCATACAGCATGGCGAAAGAAAAAGTAGCGTACCGTGCGCCTGCGACGCAAGATTGCAACCACCCTCCTATGACATAGTTTGGTTGTAAATATGTGCAATTTTAAGGGATTTTTTTTGAAATGTTGCGTATCGTGGCTTCGCCAGGAACTTTCGTTTTAGCAAAATACGTAAGTAAAATTTACGGAAACTGACGATAATTACTAACGTCAGTGCCATTTTATGTCAACATTTTTTAAAAATGTTGCGTACCGTGGCTTCGCCAGGAACCTTTGGGTGACGTTATATAAGCCCCTGCTCCTGAATAAAAAAATTTTCATAGAGCTTTTCTAGTCGATCTAGATAGGCGACTGTCACAGATCATCGTCACCATAGGTGAGGTTCGAGTGCACGATTCTTTCGTGCCACACATTCTTGGATGATCTCCCTGAGGAGATTGTCCGGCAGTTCGTTGGGAATCGGGTTATCCCTCTCCGTTATGCGAAGGATGTCCTCGACTTGACATTACGTATGGGTAGCATCAATTTTTTAGGGCTGTTGGGGTAGTAATTTTCCGCGCGCAGCGCGGAAATTTTTTTTCAAAACACATTTTCCGTTTCCCTTATTTTTTTTTTGGACCTAGAACCCTGTTTGAGGGGTAAAAAAATGATCATTTTTTTTTTTTGGTGGCGCAGCAAGGTGAGGCGGGTTCTACTTTTGTGAGGGGGGTTTTTTTTTTTAAATCCCTCGTGCAGATTTTCTTTATAAACAAAAACGTAACAACGCAAGCAAGAAGTCTTAACTCTAGCTAAGAGAAATGCAAAGAAAGGTTTGTAGGCGGTCCTTAGATATGAACTACTTAGAGACTTCGGTTCATTCTTCATCAAAGCTTCTTTTTCTTTTTTTGGTGCTCCGGGAGGGGTCGATATTGACAGGTCGCTGACAGGTCGTTGACCGACTTCCGAAAGCACCATTTTTATAAAATAAATTTTTAGATACAAAGTTGACAACTGTTCAGAATGTATCCAACGTTTCTGATGATTATTTTTTTTGGCATATTTCATGACCCTCCTCTGCTATTACTATCCTTCCTTTCGACCCCTTCTTTGCATCCTCCCACCACGCCCAACAGAGTTGGAGGGCAAGAATAAAAATGAAGTCTGTGGCCAGTCGTGGTGATGGTCGAGTGTGCAGTAAGTGTGTGACTGTCAATGCATGGAGCTTCTTCACGCTGCGGGGTGACGTGGCGCGTGGTGCTGTGGAGGCGGAGCTGGAGGTAGATGCTGCTGTGAAGACACTGCGCACGGCACTCCGACACGACCACTTGACTCAGGTGATGGGTGTGTGCAAGGTTGCGCCGTCGTCGTACAAACTGCTCTCCATCGCAAGCACAGTGACGCTCTCGATGCGTCTCGACACGTGGTACTCCCTCGGCAAGAGTGCTGCCTTCGGTGAGGCACAGTCATGGTTTGACCAGGCCATCTCAGCGCTGGCCCACCTCCACCAGCACGGCGTCGTCGTAGGAACGATCACACCAGAGAGCTTCATTGTCGACTCTGCAGGTATGGAAAGTGTTTTTGTCTTCTCTTTCATCAATCCAAACCCTTCCCTCAGGCAACATCAAGCTCCACGACTACGCACAATCCGCACTCTCCGCTGCTAAAATCGCGGACCCTGTCCTCGGTGTACAGGGAGGGCTTCTTCACGAAGGTTCTGGTAGCCTGCTTCACACATACCTGCCACCTGAGGTCGCCGCCCCTGCCACACAGGCACGCATTGTACGCGACCGTGGCAGCCTCAGCGGCTATGGTGGCGAGCCCAGCGACGCCTGGTCCTGCGGTCTTGTGTTCCTCGAGCTCCTCGTCGCCCCACACTGCCCGTGGTACCGCAGCGGAGCGGACCTGCTCTATCAGAAGGCCTTCCGCACCGAGCCGCAGCAGCAACGCAAGAGCCCGACACACAAGGCGTCTGCCCCAGACACCTTGTTCACGCAGATCGCGAGCTTCACAGAGTTCTTCGACACTTCCTTCAACGATAAGAACCCTGCCCCGCAAGCGACGTGGGAGGAAGGGGACGAGGTTGTGTTGGATCTGTCTTCTCCACATGGTGGTGGAGGCAGAGGTGGCAGCCGTGTGCACACTGCGGCCTTGGAGAAGGTGCTGCGCCGAGGCCAGGAGATTGGCGAAGATCACTCTGCAGGAATGAAGCGGCTTGTGAAAAGGGCGTGCAAAATGCTTGCGGTGGACCCCACAAAGCGTTGGGTGCCTGCAGTGTTGCAGAAAAGGGTTGGAGCGAAGAAGACGGAGACGCCACTTCGTTGTGTCGCAGTAGATTCATCAATGAAGTCTCTTGCGCTTCGAAAGGACGGCACCCACATCACGGCATCAAACCCTATCTCTGTTCCCATCGACCTCGAAAACGCTGCCCACACCCGGCGGACGCATCCTTCAAAGAAAGACCCAGAGACTGTCCTCCTCACTACCTTTCTCCAAGCGGATACCGATTTGGGGCAGGTTGTGGGGAGTCTTGAAACTGTGAGGCAGAATTTTTTGAATACGAAGGGTGAAGCGCTGATGAAGGGCGCACAGAAGATTATGTCCGCAGCCGGCGCAGAACAGCTCCGAAACAACCCCAACGAAACGCACCGTAAAAAGCAGAGAGGCCCTGCGTCAACCACGTCCTCCTCTACCACCTCCTCCAGCCCCTCTGTCGTGCCGGACACCTTCTCGATGTACGCGAAGAAGGTACGGAGCGGCGAAGAGAGCGTCCTCTCTCTGCTCCGAGACAAGGGAATGTTCGCTGCTGTTCCACGATGCGCGATTCCATTACTGTTCAGAACACCCAGTGTATGTGGTGTGGTCGGGGTGGAAGGGGTACCTCTCGGGGCTGCAGAGCGGGAAGCGTATTTGAGATCATGCGAATTGGCGACGTTTGGAACACCACGGTGGGAGAATGGAGCAGCAGTGGATATACCTGGTGCGTGGTTTGTTTCTGCGACGCACACACGACCTGCTGCCAGCATTGATGCGATAGAAGGTGCCGCAGGCCACAGCAACTACACCACCAAGCTCAGCGAACGCGAAGGACACAAAAAACAGAAGACCTCCCTCAGAGGCACGCTCCTCTCCCGCCCAGGCAGCCCCACCCAGCAGGCGCACCTCTGCGACGTCGAAGAAGGTGTCCGCACGGCACGTCTCCGTGCACTTCTCATCCAATACCCTGCAACGCGAAGGGAGATCATTGATTGCTGTCTCAAGCATGGTGTGCCCCCTGCCCTCAGAGGTGAGGCGTGGTGTGCTGCCTTGGGTGTCGCAGCCTTTCCTACTCTGAATGATGTGTACAGTGAAATAGACGTTGCGGCAACGTCAAAGGATGACGACCAAATCGCGAAGGATGTGCCACGTTGTCACCAATATGATCCATGGCTAGGTTCGGATGATGGCAAACACAAGCTTGGAAGGGTGTTGAAGAAGTGGGTGGTCGCGCAAGGTGATGTCAGTACATCGCGGTACATTCAGGGGATGGCGTCGTTGGCGGCCCCCTTCATCACGCTGCTCTTCCACGATGAGGGCTCCGCATATGCTGGCTACGCGGCGCTGATGAACTGCTTCCCGTACCTCTCCTGCGACCCGCACAGCGGGTACACCCTGCTGCGGGGCAGTTTTTACTCGCTGCTTGCCTTTCACGATGCGCCGTTGTGGAGGAAGATTCAGGATCTGGACATCCCCGAGGATGTGTTCCTGTCGCGCCTGCGGACACACTTTGCGCACGACGTCCCGCTTCAGAAGATCTACCCGATCTGGGACGCAGTGTTCTTTGGAAACCGGAATCTGGTGTTCGCGTTGGCGATTGCGTTGTTGCAGCTGCGGCGTGCGGAGCTGCTTGTGGAGACTGAGGTGACGGAGGCGACGCAGCTGTGGAAGAACAGCATGCTTGAAGAGCACGTTGCGACCTACATAGAGCGGGCCAAGGCACTGCTCCACATTACCCCTGCCAGTCTGCACGGTCCTCCCAGTTACGTGGAGCAGGACGTTGCGCTGTCGTACAAGCGTGGTGTGCCCCCAGCCCTGCCAATAGCGTACATGCCCAGGCCAGACCTCATCGCAGCATTGGCCAAGCACAACAGCAGCAACTCTGACAGTGCAGAGCGGTTTGTGATCATCAGCACAACGTGGTCGCCGCACAACGCAGGTTTGTGTGACCTCCGCGTTCCGCTTCACGACAAGCCTTCCACCGCTTTGGTCGATCGATTAGAAGCCGCGATGGCCGTGTTCGGCATCAAGCAGGGCGTTGCGCAAAGCGGCCTGCGCATTGCTGTGACCGGTGCTGTGGAACTCAACGTATCTTGGGGACCGCCGCCCGCATTGCCTTACAGGGGGGCACACGATCTGGCCTTGGCACTGTGCATGCGAGGGTACTCTGGTGTGGTGGTGTGCACGGGGCTGCCAGAGGGCGAGCCGAATCTCATGGTGAGTGCTAGTGGTGGGGTAAGCCCTGCACGGCACGTCCAACCGACACCTCAGTGGGCATCGCCAACGAGCCGTGACAAAGCCAAGACGACGAACGCCTCACGGCGCACCTGCTTCGCAAGCCTCAACCCCGCTTGTGTCACCGAGGATGGTCCCCTGCCAGCGTATCTCCCGCCCGCTGTGTGGCGGCGTGTGCTCGGCTTCTGCCAGACGGAGCAGTTCCTGCTCTCAGCAGTGTGCAGAGGACTGCGCACCACAGTTGCGTCCTTGAAGGAGTATGAGGTGGAAGAGGAATAGAGTTTTCGCGTCGTCTTCTTCGGGGTTTTCTGTACAATTACCAAGAAAAATATGTGACTTTTTTGGTGCTTTTACAAAAAGAGGTTTAGGCATTACCTTACCAACCTTTGCTCTCTTGAAAAATGTGTGTCATGCTGTGTGGGTCGTGTAATTGCATGAGAGCGCTTCCTGCACGACACCACGTGTCATATGACATGGTAAAAACGACACCACGTGTCATATGACATGTGTACATGTCATAATGACATCGACCGTAGTATTGCGTACAACCTCGGTAAGACACACAGAAAATCGGTTTGGGTTGGGTTGGTCGAAGTTGGCTGTTTTAACGTAGGGGCGCACAACGTTTTTTTTCTAGGTGACTTATGCCACACAGTGAAGGCTAAGGATCATCTTATCGAAAACCGTTTTCCTTTTTTTCCTTTTTTATATTATTTGAAGATCTCGGTACTTTTGAGGGTGGGGGGTAAAGGTGTGGAAACTGCGTGTTTTATGTCTTTTCGCCATCGGAAGTGTAGCTTCATTTTTGAGTATTTATTATGGTAAAAAAATACATAAAGAACGCAGCACATTCACATTAGGGGGCAGCGGGGGGGGGGACGAAAAACTTAATCTGAAATGTGTGTTAACAAAGGGGTTGTGAGAAAAGAAAACAAAAACGCAGAATTTTTTTAAATTTAAAAATCTGCCTGTCGCCCTCACGAATATCTAACAGAAAAAAACAGAGCAACCTACCCCAACTTTTTTTGTTTCGCACACTACTTTGTGACCGGAAAGTGTCACGTCGTTCCCACTCCCAACCGTGCTCCGCAACACCACCACCCAACAGGTGAGAGACAGTGTGTGTGGAAGCGTCAACGCATCAAACAACTACAAGAAGGGGGAGGTGAGGGAACGACACGTGACACTTTTCAACTTTTTTCCCGACCTCCCCCTCTACCCGCCCGTCATATTCGCACCCACGTCCCCATTTAATTTCAGAAAAGACACAACACACCACACCACACTCTCTCCTTGACAAAAGAGTTCTCCTTTTTCTCTTTTTCCCCTTCTTTTTTTGGAGTCCTTTTTTCCTCTCCTTTTTACAATGCATACGAGTGCTGTTTTGTTGCTGCTATCAGCGGCGCTGGTATCGGCGGGGCGCCCTAAGGCCTGGCTGGTTGAGGTGGACTGCGCGGACAAGGACGACATGAAGGACAAGGCGAGGCAGATGGAGGCGTTCCTCCACCCTGATCAGTTCGACGCCAATGCTCAGGCAATGACGCAGGCAGCGTCGGAGATGATTGAGAAGGCGACGGCGATCCGCCCCATTGACGACCTCTGCATCACGACCATCACGTGCACGGACACGGAAGTGAACAACATCAAGGCAAGATTCGACTTCGTGAAGACCGTCCTCGCTGACGACGTCATCACCGCCGACGTCACCACCTACAGCTGTGGCGATACGCAGGCAACCGCCCAGTCGGGCTGGCACCTCCGCCGCACAACAGCGACCGGATCTGCCATCCCCAACACCTTCCGTTACGACGCCACCTGGGGTGCCGGTGTCGATGCCTACGTGGTCGACTCCGGTGTCGACTGTGACCACGAGGAGTTCCAGGCATACAGCGGAAAGTGCGCGCAAGGCCACACCGTCTTCGGAACTGACATCTCAGACGGCAGCGGGCACGGCACCCACGTTGCAGGAATCCTCGGAGGGCAGTACTCCGGCATCGCGCAGGCGGCTAACATCGTTGCAGTCAAGGTGCTCGACGCATCTGGCCGTGGGTCCTATGGAGGTGTCATTGAGGGCATCTCCTGGGCATGGGAGAAGGCGCACAACGAGTCGGAGAACGGCCGCAAGTCGGTGATCAACATTTCGATCGGTGGAGGTATCTACTCCCTGCTGGACCTTGCCGTGGCGAAGGCGGTCAACAACGGCACCACAGTGGTTGTCTCTGCAGGAAACTCAGGCACCGATGCGTGCCAGCAGAGCCCCGCGAAGTCCCCTGAGGTGATCACAGTTGGGTCGATCACGTACAACAGCAGCAGTGCGATTAAGTCGGATTTCTCCAACTACGGCACCTGCGTGGACATCTTTGCGCCCGGGTCTGCGGTGAACTCATCGACATCGAAGACGTCTGTGGCGCTGGCGACGGACAACAACTACAGACAGCTGTCCGGTACCTCCATGTCATCGCCTTTGGTTGCGGGCATGGCTGCGATGTTCCTGTCGCAGGAGTCGGGCACACCCACACCGGCAGAGGTGCGCGCCTGGCTGCTTGGCAACGCACTGCAGGACATTATCGCCCTCGACACTACAGAGAACTCCCCCAACGTGCTTGCGCACATCCCCTGCACAGCGGCGATGCCCACCATCCCAGCAGACTTCAGCGCATTTGAGGAGAACTGCTACGAGTCGTACATCACCGACGTGCACGGAGGGCCAGGCCAGCTCGACTACCCCGAGGGCAGCGGCAACTACGAGATTTACCACACCGGCTGCTTCCGCATCACATGCCACGGACAGATCGACCTCACCTGGGACGCAATGAACTTCAACGTCGAGAACACATACGACTTCCTCTTCGTGGACGGCGTGTCGCACACCGGCACGACCGCCCCTGGCCGTGGCGTCTACCAGGACTCCGTTGTGCTGCGTCTTGTCAGCGACTCCTACGTCGGCACATCTGGCTTCATCGTGGACTACACCTGCACCCCCAACGCCACACCGTTCCCGCCTACCCCAGCCCCCTTCCCGCCGACCCCAGCACCCCTCGCAGTGGACACTGAGTTCAACGCGCTTCTCGCGCTGAAGGAGCGTCTGTACGACTCTGTCGCAGGAGGAATCATGTCGGGTTGGACTGGAACGGACTACTGCAGCTGGTCTGGTATCTCCTGTGGAGGAGGCATCGTGGTGGTAATCCAGCTGAACGGCGAGACAACGAGACTCAACCTTGTCCCGGATCTGTCTGTCTTCACACACCTCTTCCGCCTGCACCTGAAGGGGACCAATGTGCAGGGCTTTGACGGTCTTCCCACCTCGCTTCAGCAGCTGGAGATCACCGACACTCAGATCAACGGCCCCTTCCCTGTGGAGACCCTCGCATGCCCGAACCTGATGACACTGACGGCCAGGAACGCAGGCATCACTGGACCCATGCCGGTGTTCCAGCAGAGCCTCTACCACATTGACATCAGCCAGAACGCCATGACAGGAGCCTTCACTACGCTGCCCTCTGGTGTGAAGAACTTCATTGCACGTTACAACCAGTTCACAGGGAACCTTCCGCCCAGCAGCAGCGCTATCCGTATCATTGTGAACAACAACCTGCTGACTGGGCCGCTTATTGCGTACCCGGCACTGCTTGTGGGGTACTTCCACTGGAACCAGATGGTCGGTGGGTACACCCCTTCGGACATGCCGCTGTGCACACACCTCGACCTCTCGAACAACAAGTTCGACGGTGTCATGCCGAACCTCGCAGGCACAGCCATGAAGCTCTTCAAGGCCTACCGCAACGAGTTCACGGGCCCCTTCCACCTCGCCCACACCGGACAGACGCCCCTCCTCCAGTACATCGTGAACAACAACAAGATGACAGGGCCCGAGCCCAGCGCAGCAGAAGGCGCCGCAGTGGCATCGTACATCAAGACCTTCCACAACCACTGGGGTATGTTGTCTCTTGTCTCTTGTTTATTGTTTTATTTTTCTTAGGTGCCTACGGGAGATGTTGGCCACTCTCGATGTATCATTCTGGCCGTTTTAACTACGAGCTAAACTTTTTTTCCGGGGTTCGACATGAGATCTATGATTATTACTGCAACACTGCAACACCACTCTCACAGATTGCGAAAGCAACTTTGTGACCATCGCGACTGCGTGCGACTACCACAGCTGCTCCAACGTGGTTGACCAGTCCGGCTCGCCAGTGACTGGAATCCACACACCCCCTTCTGGTTTTGAGGTGCACGATGGCCTGACCCCCTCGGACATGACCATGTACATCAGGTGTGCTGCCGGCTACTCATGGAACCCTGCCCTCGAGGAGCACGCAATCTGCTTGTCGACAGGGGTCCACTTCAACGGACAGCTCTGCATCTAAAGTCACGCATAAATACACAAAACAAAAACACAAAAAAGAAAAACGACACAAATGCATGAACAACTTTTGTGTCAAAAAAAATGGTGTCGTTGTCCCAGCGTGCCCCAGGAAGGGGTGCGCACACCCCGTTTTTTCCCTTATCATTTTGTACAAACAATCACATATTCTTCCCCTTTCTCTCTCTTTTTTTAAGGTGACTAAGCACGAGAGGCTTAGGATCATCTTATAAACTTTTCTTTTTTTTCTCCTCCCTTCAAAAAAAGCAATATTTTCTCCTCCCTCCCATCTCCCTTATCCCCCCATCACACCCACCCCTCCACCCCTGGTATTTCTTGCTTATAAAACCACTCCAAAAAAAAAAACCCCCCCCTCCCTCCTTCCCTCCCATACCAATGACATTCCCTTAGAAAGGCCCCATCATTAGAGAGTTAGGGTCATTTTTTTGTGTTCCCCCCTCAAAAGAGGTGAGGGTGAGAGGCAGCAATACGCCTTGCACTGATTGCGCTTTTTTTTGGTTTTTTTTTTTAATCCAGTTTTTTTTGAAGAGACAATAAAAGAGGTTGGTTTCGCTTTTGATGCATGGCTTAAGTTTTTCATAAGCTCTTCTTTTTGCCCCCGGTGGTATTATTTTGTGAAATTTCTAGTATATTTTTTGTTTTTTTGTTTTGTTTTTTTTTGTGTGAAACCGTTCAAACGGAGGGAAAAAATGATATTAGTGATGACACATCTTGTATTTCACTATCATAATTTTAAAGAATTTTTCATGTCCGAGGTGACCCAAGCATATGACTTTTGGGATCACCAAAATTTGCATTTTTTTTTTGGCGCATTTTAATAACGTCATTTCCTGTCTTACATACATTCACCTATATTTCAATTTTCATCTCAAGACAATTTTTTAGTTGTTGTTACCGTTCTCTAACTGAGAGCGAGAAAAAGTTGGTAGGAAAGCTTAGCTTTTTTTTTGCACCAAGTGTGTCACGGTACAAAAAACCGTCAAATTAAAAACGTTTTTTTTTTCAAAGTTTTTAATTGAACAAAAATGCACACCTTACAAAACATAAGACTTTTCTACACCCTGCAAACCTGCTATTTTTTTATTAAAATATTTCGTCGTTTTTTTACCTATCCACTACCACCTTTACATATATGTAAAGGTTAATCGGCACTAGCCTCCCAGACATTAAAAACTGGTCAAAACTGGAAAAATTTTTTTTTAATGGATTCCGGGAGGTTGAAATGTGTGGTTCCCCTATTTTTTTTGGATTTTTTAGAATTTAATTTTTGATTTTTTCCGCCACCCACAACACGCACATCAAGGAAAATGCGTGAAACAGGGGGGGACGGGTCACAGCCGAACAAATGCGATTTTTCAATTTTGATTCTCAGACCACCTGAATTAGCTGGCTGTTGGGAGGTGTTGGGAGGTGTTGGGAGGTGTTGGGAGGCGTTGGGAGGTGTTGGCGGGCGTTGGGAGGCGTTGGCGGGCGTTGGGAGGTGAGGCACTTTTTTTCCTACCGGCGTGAGCCTTTTTCTCGTTGGTGAAGTTTTTAAACACCTGCATTGTCATTTCCGGAATCCGTCCTCGCTGTGGTGGGGTCAATTTGCCGAAATGGACAAGTTCTGAGTACATACATGAACAATTTTCTCACACTGCACAGTATACACAGTATACACAGTATACACAGTATACACAGTATACACAGTATACACAGTATACACAGTATACACAGTATACACAGTATACACAGTATACACAGTATACACAGTATACACAGTATACACAGTATACACAGTATACACAGTATACACAGTATACACAGTATACACAGTATACACAGTATACACAGTATACACAGTATACACAGTATACACAGTATACACAGTATACACAGTATACACAGTATACACAGTATACACAGTATACACAGTATACACAGTATACACAGTATACACAGTATACACAGGGGATTGGGAGTACAGTACAGTACAGTACAGTACAGTACAGTACAGTACAGTACAGTACAGTACAGTACAGTACAGTACAGTACAGTACAGTACAGTACAGTACAGTACAGTACAGTACAGTACAGTACAGTACAGTACAGTACAGTACAGTACAGTACAGTACAGTACAGTACAGTACAGTACAGTACAGTACAGTACAGTACAGTACAGTACAGTACAGTACAGTACAGTACAGTACAGTACAGTACAGTACAGTACAGTACAGTACAGTACAGTACAGTACAGTTCTCGTTTTTGGTCAATTTCCGCACAGTACACAGTACACAGTACACTACACAGTACACAGTACACAGTACACAGTACACAGTACACAGTACACAGTACACAGTACACAGTACACAGTACACAGTACACAGTAGCAGTACAGCACCAGAGGTCGGGATTTTCCCTTGGAGGGCATCTAAATTAATACATTTTTCGCTTTTTTCCCAAATTTCCACTTTGCCTTTGCCACTATTTTTTTGTTTGACTTTGGAACCGGGACCCCACCCTGGAACCCCCTCCAGAAGGGGGTACAGAACACCCCCAAAAAAAAAAATCCCAAAATTCGGGCTAAATTGGAGGGGTGTTGGGAGGTGTTGGGAGGGCGTTGGGAGGCGTTGGGAGGGTTTGCCGTTTTTTGCAAATCAGGTGGTCTGAACCGCAGAAGTCCCCGAAAACCATACTAAACCACCTAGAGGACCCAAAAAATGCACCATCGCCCCAGTTTTGACCCACAAACACACAGATGATTCCAAAAAAATAAACGGGAAAAAAACCCCACACCCCCTGGTAGTGGATAGGTTAATTATCTTCATTATTTTTTGCCTCTGTCTTGTGGGAACACATACGAGACAATACGAAAGGTTTTTAAAAAAACAATAAACTTTCCCTTCCTTGGTCAATATTTTCATTTTTTTTTTCCTGTTTTGAAATTGTTTGGCTTAGTTTGATGATACACGAGGACGAGCTCCACTATACTAAACGTTTTTAAGTTTTTTTTTGTGTCTTTTTTTTTTTCTCTCATCTTCCGTTTGTTGGAATCATATCGGGAAAATATATTTTCCCTTCAATTTTACAGCATTTTAAAGTATTTCCTCTACTCAACTCCGGAACTATGGCATTACAAGATTACAAGACACATCCGTTGCAATTGTATAGTACAACAACTATGCAACGGAAACACAAAAAAAAAAATTAACGGTGGGTAATTCCGTGAGGAAATTACCCCTAATTTTTCAAAAAAAAAAAACAAAAAAAAAAAAAAAACACAACAAAACGCGCACAATAACGTCCTATGCTATATTATTACCATTCCTATTTGCCAGCCGATATATTTTTTTTTTCCGCTTCTCCTGTTATTTTGTGGGAGAGGTATTTTTTTCTTTTTAGGTTGGCCTAAAGCACCGAGCTGCTTCTGTTCAGAGCTATTTTTTTTTTTTACCAACCTTTTTATTTTTCACTCCACCTCTCCCTATTTTTGGTGGGGGTAGGACCAATTAGTGGGCGCATTTTCATGTGGACTCTCTAAAAAAAAAGGCCGCCTGCAAAAAACTAAAAAAACAAAAGGACTTTGGCTTTACAAACAAGAACGACGCAAAAAAAAAAATAATCATCATCACAGA
The DNA here is from genome assembly GCA_964035575.1 of Rhynchopus sp. YZ270_cl-10. Classification (NCBI taxonomy): domain Eukaryota; phylum Euglenozoa; class Diplonemea; order Diplonemida; family Diplonemidae; genus Rhynchopus; species Rhynchopus sp. YZ270_cl-10. Next base: position 1,107,370 of record OZ037919.1, read on the forward strand.
TTCAATCTTATAGAACCGGGTCAACATATATTGGGCATTACAATGTATTGATGGCATTGCGGTATTTTATTTTATTTTTGGAGTTCTTGTTTTGGAAAAACGAAAAATGATAAAAGTAAAAGGGGAGGAGAGGACAGCAGTACCCTCGCCACACCCCCTGCAGAGGATCAGAGGAGGATGTATTGTGGTGTGGCTTGTCGCTGTCCTCCATAAGAAATGAGATACACGTGTTTTTCTGCTCCAACCCATTTATTAGTTTTTCTTTTTTCCTCCATATTTTTTAAAACAAAGTCAATGTGGCATAATATCCACAGTTTCCCCCCCCTTTTTGGCGCTTTCACACTCGGAAGAACTTCATTTTATCAAGGTGTACACTCATCTTTCAAGTATGCCAGATCATTTGCACACCCTCTTCTTCACATTATTTTCCCCCCATTTTTTGCGCCTCCAAAAATTCCCAGTATTTTATTGCCTTTTTCCCCCCTCTGTTTCAGTTAGTTCTCCCTTCCCTCCCCTTTTCCCTCACAATGCCTGTGAAAAAAAAAAGCATTTTCCCCCTTTATGAACAGACAAAACTAGGTGCATCTTCCCCCTTTTTTTGATTTATTTTGTTTCAAAAAATCTAAAAAGCGACTGCTTTCACATCAAATCAAAAAGATGTCTGAGAGTGGAAAAAAAAAGAATTTTTTTTTGTTTTTTTTTTTCTTGGCGAAAAATCGCAAAGCTCTCACTTTCCCCTTTTTTTTGAGTGCTTTTTTCCGTATTTTACTCGGAGATTCAGTGGCGACAGAGAGAGTCCCGAGATATAGAATAAGCCTCGCACACCCCCAACCCAATACAACTGAAGAAGAAAAACATAAATTAATTGAAGTCTAAGAGGTCGAGGATTTCTACCTGTCTTTCAGACAACAAAAAAAAATTCTTAAAAAAAAAACACAACAACAAAATGAAAAAGAACTGAAACTTTTAAAAAAAAGCTAACATAATTTATTGTTCAACCCCATCCCTTGACTGCAATAGTCGAGGTTTTCTACAATTTTTTTTTCTTTTTTTTTTAAAAAACTCAGGAAGCTGCCTAAAGTCAATCCTGTTCTAATACATAACGTATCAGTCAAGGCTGTCCTTACAGACTTTCAGCACCCAAGGTAGCATTCCCAGCACCTTTTTTACCCTTAGGTATACCTTCATAGAGTTTTCAGGAGGAGTGCCACAAAAGTGCAATTTAACGAACGTCCAGCCCAGGGATGTTAACTTTCAGTTTTTTTGAAGTAAAATTACATTGGGGGAGGGAGCAGGTTTTTATTATTTTTTCCATCCTGCGAAATAGGAAAAATACAGGCCCTTCAGAACAGCATTTCATTGAAAGAATAATAACCCCTTAACAGCGTACCACAACACAATAATACGATGAACACAACAGTTTTCTGGGAAATTATTGTGTTCTCTTTTTGGTGGTCATTCATCGTGTATATTTCTATACCTTGTCTTTTGTATGTGAAGGTAGGTGCACCAAGCAACAGCCGAGCTTAGGTGTGCCCTAACACAAACAAGTCCTTTTTTTTTTCCCCCTTGCAAAATATGCTCTAAAACGCAATGAAATCTTCGTTCAGAGCGAGTCCAACCCTAACTCTTTTTTACCAAAATTTTGCGATTTTTTTAAAGCAATTTTTGGTGCAACAAAAAGAGAAGACGGCTAAAAAAAACAACTAGGTGAATTGTGAACTTAATGACCCAGGCGCCTACTTGATGTCGTTTTTCTCTTTTTCCAAAAAAAATATGGACAGTCTGTCAGAACAAAATTAAAAAAGTAGTTTTTAGAACCATTTTCTTTTATACCAAAATATCAAAAATAAGCACACTTTGTTACGTGCTTTTGGCCAAAAAAAAAGAGGGAAAAGAGTGCAGACTCTGAGAGGACTGAAATCCCATAGACTCTTACTCACACCCTGAGGCCATTGTTTTCCTCATTGTTCACTCCCTCACGTATGATCGGGCATTCGTCGGGCTTGCGTGTTTCCCCCCTTTTATTTTTGTGTTTTTTTTTAAACCAACCCCCTATCGATGTCGTGCCCAAGAAGCCATTTTTTCATCGTTCAATTTTCTCTCTTTTTTTTTTGCCGCCCTTTTTTGGAATTCCCCCCCCTCCCTTCGTCCTCTAGCTTGCAACGACGGTGAAGTAAATGAGTTAACTTGTAGTTTTTTTATGGTATCATCGTTGTAAGTCCACGGTGAAACCCATGAAACCACACTTCAACTCATTCGCAGTAGAACAAGAAACTTGGCGACCAAATTAAATATTGGCGGATTTTTTTGCAGGTTTTTCTTGTCCAAATTGGCGGATTTTTGTTTGGTCTCCAATATTACTTTGTTCTACTAGTTGTTTATCTTACATATGCAATAGGCCCGCGCACGTCGAATATGGTGTACCACAAAAAACCCCCATCCCCGTATCTTTTCTTATTCCATCGTTTCCCCCTCCCTTTTTTTCCCCCAAAGAATTGGTACTTTATTTTTTTCCCTTTTCACCTGATCTTTATTTTACCCCTCACATCTCTTCTGGAAACAAAAAGAAAACACGATTCGTTATTCGCAAAATTTCTCCTAATAAAATCGTTGCTAAAAAAATACTTACCAGAGGCCAATATGTTCCAAACGTGGTTTAATTTTAAATTTAGAAACACGAGATAATCATGATCACAAAACAATCAAAATTTTTCATTTTTCTTTTTCTCCCCATCTTAGCAAAATGGGTGGTCTCTTTTGCGCACTACTTTGTGAGTGGAAAAGTGTCAACGTCGTTTTCAAATGTCTCGCCCATCTCATCTGCTTCCTTCCCGCCAAAGCTAAAGGGGGAGGGGGGAGGGGAGAGTATTGCCATGTGATCAACAAAAAACACGAATGGAGGGCCTTCTCCACTTTATTGGAGTGAACATTATTAATTTTTTAAAATGGGGAAGCAACATTCCCGATTCTATTTGTATTGTGCTTTCATCCGGGGCTGGGCATCGTACGTGGGTCAGTCGGAGGTGCCTGCATCAATAACTTCACTTTTTTTTTTTGAGGCGAAGCTGATAGGCTTCAACCGCATCTGAGATTCTCCAAAAAAAAAAATCTCTCTCTTTATTTTCCCCTCTTTTTTACAACTATGAAACCCGTTTTTTTATGGAAAGCTTTTTATTTTCCAAAGCGAGTGCTTTTTTTTTCTCTATTTTTTTTTAAAAAAATAATCTGTGTCGACATCTCTTATTGTTCAAGAGAGAAAAAAAGAGAGGGAGGGAGAGGGGAGAAAACCCCCCTTCACCTCTTTTTGTTACAAAAAAAAAAAAGGGTACAAGTTTTTACAGCAACTTTGCCATATTTATTATCCCTCCCATCTCCGTCCTTTATTGTCCGAACCGACTTGTTGTTTTGTTATTGTTTTCAAGAGAACAGACCTACACAAATTCAATAAAATTATCAAAAGAACCACAATATAAATAAATCCTTGACCCCCCCCCTTTTGGGACGACATCGAGGTAAACAACCAACCGCAAACAACAACAACAAAAAAAGATGTTTTTTTTTTGTGACACAACAACAACAACAACAACAACAAAGTAATTACGGTTAAAAAAGTCAACCCAAATCATCGTTATTTTTTCGCTCTTTCTTTCCCCCCCATTTTTATCTCCTTTCGCTCAAAATATTTCAGCAAAGAAGAATAAGCGCTTTTCATCTTTTCCCTCCAAAACGGATTGATTTTCAAATAAAAATCTCTGCATTTTTCCCCCCCTCCTTATATTTTTTTATATTAGCAAAGCAACAGAACAGGGGAGAGAGAAAAAAATATATCCGAGTGGTATCACAGCATACAGACGTCTTAACGTAATGGTGGCAGTATTGTGATGGGAGCCCATTGGAATACGCAAAATACATCAAAAATACATCACATATTTTGATGTATTTTGCGTATTCCAATGGGCTCCCATCACAATACTGCCGTCACTATCTTAACCGTCCACAGTACATCATTTTTGCTACAAAGGTATTTTTTTTTTCAAAACAAAAAACCCCCCTTCATCGAATAACGGAATCAAAACAGAGACAAACTTCCAACAGACCAGGGAGTATAAAGGGATGTGTTGAGTGGAAAAGAGAACAAAAAAAAAAAAATACGCCATTTTTTTTTTCTTCGCGCCGGGCCCTTGCGATTCTTGCTTTATTGTACTTCTGCATGGTATTTGATCTTTTTTATTGCCCCCCCCTTCATGTTTTCAATTTTTGTACTTTTGAAAAAAGTTTTTAAAAAAAATACCGAGTTTCTTCTCTTATTTCTGATTTCCCCCTATTTTTATGCTTTTTTATCCCTCCCTTTCACTCCCCTCTTGAAAGAAAAAAATAAAACTCAAAAAATTATCCTCCTTTTTTTATCATTGACAGAAGTAAAGAAAAATGAAAAAAAAACAAAAAAAAAAAACGCTCCTTTTGTCGTTTCCTAAAAAATAAACAAGGTTTTCTGGATAAGTGAAAAAATACTGCCAACAATGGTTGTTGCACTCAGATGAACAGAATAATCAAAAAAAACGAAGATAGAGTGAAAAATAGGTGTCTTTGTGTCGCAAAGAACAGCAACAAAAAACAAGAAAAAAAATACAAGGCACAATGCGGGTTTTCCTGTTGTGGCTTTTCTTTTGTTCTTTGTTTTTGTGATGAGGCACCATAAAATAACAACATCACCAAGGAAGATTGCAAATTCATTTTCCATTTCAAAAAAAACGAATTGCATTTCTTTATTTCTCAACTTCACTTTGTTGCCTACAATATGAGTTTTTTTTTACAAATGAAAAATGAAAATTGTTACAAAAAAAAAAAAAAATCTTTCCGAAAAGAGAACTCCAAAAGGCGAAATATAATCAACTGCAAAAAAAAAAAAAAAAAAAAAAACAAAGGAAAATAAAAAACCTTCCTGAGAGGAACTGCACTGCGCCTCTGAAAAAAAAAAGTGTATAGTGGAGCACACTCTAGGGTGGCTACACTAATACAACCAAGTTTTCAAAAAAAAAAAAACTATGATTTAGTGTTTACGGTGACTGCCTTCAGGGCACATTGCTACATTAAACTGACAGATTCATCAAAAATGGAGTGGATTTTTCCGTTTTTTTATTTATTTTTTTTTTTGTATTTTCTTCTTTCGTTTTCTCTTTTCTCTCTCTTTGGGACGGAACTCTTTACACTCTGTTCTTTTGCTCAGTGTACATCAAAAAAACCTCCCTCCTCTTTCCTCCTCAAAAAAATTAAAAAAAATGACATTATTTCAACTTTTTCTATGTCTCCATCAACGGAGGAGGGCTAAAAATGACAAGAGAAAGTAGCGCACGCTTAAAATGGGTGTATTTGGTAATTGTGAATGAATTGTGAGGGGGTAAAATGACCTGAATTTTGCCAAAATTTGGTGGAGTTTTTTTTTTTTTTTGGTGGGAGTTTTAGTGGTATCAAAAACTACCTTTTGAATACCGTCAAAAAAAAAACCCCCCATCAAATTTCAGCCAAAATCAGATGGAATTCCGCTCCCCCCGGATATCGTTCTTTTTGCCAAAACAAAAAGATGGTATTTTCTTTCTATGAGAGCTTGCATCGATCTTTTCCTCAACAGGGGTTCCCAGGCATGACTCCGGGTCTAGCTTAGTATGATAGGTGAAAAATGAGGCAAAAAAAAAAAAAGAAAAAGAAAAATAATGTCGACAGCGCCGTTAGTCATTTCCTCGTTTTTTTTTTTTCTTCTTTTTTTTAGTTTTTCTTGACTTTCCCCGAAAAAATTTTTTTTTAATCCCACACCTCGCTCGATCCATGCCCCTGTGCAAAACAGAAGGCTTTCAACAGAGAGACACGGGAACCGAAGAAAAAAAAATTATTTTTTTTTAAAAAGCGTCTCTGTTATTTTCCCCCAAAAAATAGTCATAATTTCTTTTTTTCTTTTTTTATAAGGCATAGGCCGACGTTGGGGGAAAAAGACAAAGCAACCCCAACACAACGGAATTTTTTATGACGAACCTACACAAATCCCTAGTGATCACCAAATGACACAACTGAAAGATGAAATTTTTCTTTGTCTTCTTTTTCTTCTCTCTCTCTCCTTTTTTTTTTTCTTTCTCCACCCTCTCCTCTGTTTCCCAATATGTGGAGACTGTGCGGTGACATCACGTTGTAAGAAATATGAAGCCTTATTCAGCAAGAGTTACTAGCTTTAGTGAATTGGGCGAGAATATTTTTTGACAACACTATTAAAAAAAAAAACAGTGGAGATTGCACAAACTGTGGCAACACAACCGAGGCAAACTACACTACTCCAACAATTTATCAAAAAAAAAAAAAACACAAAAAACGTATCCTAAACCTTTTCTGAAAAGGTGCCATTCTATCATCAAGAACACACACCTCTTAGGGTTTGGGTGTGTCGAAGAAAAGCAAATGTAGGGTAGATCCTCACAGAGCTAAACATAATTAGTTACATTGGCTCATGGAAAAATTGTGGTGTTGTGTATAGTCGAGACTGCAATTTAAAAAAAAACAAAACAAAAAACTTCCCCTCTTTTTCTCCCTTCAGCATCTCCTACCCCAGTTTTCCTGTTGAACTGGTTGAACAAATTATTCAAAAAAAAGAAAAGGAAAAAAGGAAAAATAAAAACAAAAACACACACAGTGAAGACTGTCTACATGACAGCTACACTGATGCAAACAAATTATCAAAAAAAGAATAAGATTCTCTCTTGCTATTTATAGAAAAGCAAAATAAAAAACAACAACAACGTCTGTTTTTTTCGTGCTAAACTTATTTCAATTTTATTTTTTTGTCAACAAGAAAATTCTCGATTTTTTTTTTTCGTTCTTCATTTCTTTTGTTTTTCTCTCACCGACCAATTATGTAAATGTCTTTCAGGCAGATACAGTGCTCCAAAGAAATTTGACATCCAAAAAAAGTTTTTACGGATTTGAGGATTTTTGTAATTTAGCGACTTTTTTCTTTGGACTACTTGCAAAAGAACAAAAACAAACCAAAAGATTCTTTTTAAATTTACAAAAAAAGAGGAGACGAAGCTGGTGGATAAAACTCCATCTTTCGATTGAAAATTATATCTTAATCTTTTTTGGACTGCAAAACATATTTAGAGTACTGTTGTATGTGTATTCGAGGGAATGAATTAATCTTTTGTTGAATGAAATTTTTTCCCTTTTTTTTCCCCTTTTTTTTTTTGACAAAAAAAAAAAACACACCGTGTATTAATCCCAATAGTAGGGGGTAAACAACCTTGTCCACGCACCTTAAGAGATGCGTTGAGGTTTCCGACACCCCCTCAAAAGGGAATAAAATTTGCGCTCGTACGTTTGCTTTCTTTCCCTTTACTCTTCTTATATTTTGTCACAAAAAACCCCCTTTTTTTTTTGGTGACTGAGCAATGGCTTAAGATCAACTTATCCCTTTCGCAGGGCGTTCGCCCCGGGGCGAAAAATATTTTTTTTCGTTAAAAAAATCTTTTCCTGAAAAAATGACATTTTATTTCGCCCCAGGGCTTCGCCCCACCGGGGCGAAACCCTGTATAAATAAATAAATAAAAAAAAAAAAGGGAGGAAAAAAAAAAAAAAGAGAGAGAGATTTCTCCCCACCACCCTGTCGACCCCCCCGGAGGGGGGGTCACAGAGGGGGTGTCCACTGTACTCAAAATCATCCGCAAACCCGCCTGCCGTGAGAGGAAGTTTCCCCAGCACTCCCGCTCGCTCCTCAATCCTGCAGTCAGCTGAAGGTGTCCCGTACCCCCTGTTATAGAAGGTGTCACTACTCGTGTCAACTCTATCTTCAACCTTGGTGGAGGCAGAGAGACGGGTTAGTTTATTGAAAATAATCAAAATAAGGATGAAGTCTCATATGACGGATGCTTCTCTCTTGTACATCTGTTCGATTAAACAGCACAAAGAGAACCCTCAGTGAGGGGGGATTGATGAAATTCTCCATCGTTTTGCTGGTTTTAGTCCTGGGGAAGGGATCACGCGCAAATCGCAATTTTTTTTGATCACTCAGCACCAGGGATTCACCCCCCACGAACTAGCTTCTCTCCGGCGGAAAAATTTTTTTTTGACCTATTTTAAGCACTAGTAAAAAAGCAAAAATTTCGGGTTTTTTGGCATTTCGCCACGATCAGGAAAAAACGATGGCGATAGCGAACGCCCTGCCCTTTCGTTGAAATAAAAAAAAAACGAAAAAACAAAAACAAAAAAAAGTTTTATCAAAATTTCACTGTCACTACAGAGGGTAGGTTATGGGCGCGGTATTTTTCTTTTTTGGGAATCCCAAAACGCGACCATTTGGAACTGCCTCTCTCTTTTTTTTTGCTTTTGTTTTTTTTTTTGTTTGTCGCTCGTAAGGGAGTTCCTCACAGTTTTCTGGTTTAAAACAAAAGGGTTTCCTGATGTTTCCTGAAGGTTGCATTCTAATCAAACATTTTCTTCTCCTTCTGATACTGAATCTCCACCTAAAATAGGATGGGTTTCAGAGCGTGTTCCTCTCGGGAAAAGAGCGCAGATATTGCACCATGTACCTGATACAACAGAGGCCCGCTACATTACTCCCAAAAAAAAATTTTTTTTTGGGGAAAAAAAGAAGGAAGAATTCAATCCCGACTATCAACACCTCCCTCCTTCCCTTCCTTTTGAAGCAAAAAAAATATCAAAAAAAAATCTTCAAACCCACTCCTTTTTCTTTTTCTTTGGCATTTCTTTTTTTTTGTTCTTTGCATAGAAAATAGTGAATTTTTGTATTTCATGTCAAAAAAAGAGAGAGAAAAAATACCCTCATTTCTTTGATCCCCTGCATCCCTTCTTCCATGAAGCCAAATTTCCGTTTTTTTGTTTTTTTTTGGAACAAACCTTCACCGTTCCTCCCCTTCTTCCCCGTATACTGTTCTTCAGATACCGATCCGAGACAAACATCATTTTGTGTTTTTTTTTTTTTTTTTTTTTTGGCTTTTTTTTTTCCGTTCCACAAAACCTTTTCTTTTCAAAAATAGGAGGGAAATCAGGACAAGTTGGAGTCCCTCAAAAGACAATAGACGCGAAATACCTTTATACCCTAGGATACAAAAAGAAGGAGAATCTCATACAATAAAAAAGAAGAGCAAATCATTATGGACAGAAGAGTATTTTGAGAATATTGAAAAGAAGGGAATGTGGAAGGTTTAAAATGATCCAAAATTGTGAATAAAAAAATCATAAAAAAAAAGCACAATAGGGGGAGTAACAGGGAGAAGACCAAAATAATAAAACAGACCACAATATTTCCCACCCTTCTCTTGCTGTCTCCTACACAGCTTGCTTAAAGTGCAAGCATTGACCGAGCAACGAAACAACGTTTACTTACCTACCGATCCTACTGTTTCTGATATGCGGGCCTATTCTCTTTTTCTCTTGCATCAGGCCGTACCGTGTACCACAATAGGTCTCCTAGGCTAAAAGCCTCTGGTGCAAGGGAAGGAAGGAGACCACCCCCAGCACAACACAACCCCACACCACAGGAAATAAAAATACCAAATATTGGCCAAAAAAACAGAACAAAATGAGTTTCATTGCGGCCCTGACCGCTTCTGTGTCGCTTGCCTGCGTCACCGACACAGACTGCTGGGGCAACGGCGCCTGCACCACACCCGGCAGCCCCTGCACCTGCGACGCTGGCTGGGTGGGCACGAACTGCACTGTCCTGGACCTCCAACCTGCGCCTGTTGTGAGTGCGTATGGGATGTCACCTAATGTCACTTCGTGGGGTGGGCTGCCTACTAAGGTGAACGGAACGTGGCACTTGCACGTTGCCGAGATGGTGAACGGCTGCGGGCTTTCCACGTGGACAACCAACAGCAGGATCGTGCATGCTGTGAGCGACTCGCTGTTCGGGGTCTACCAGCGCAAGGACGTCGCCCTCAATGCCTTCGCGCACAACCCGCAGCTCGCCGTCGACCACTCCGGCGCGAACCCAAAATACCTTCTCTTCCACATCGGGTCCGGCAACCTGCCATACGACAAACAGAAGCACTGCGGCACCGTCACCCCACCCGCACCACCCGCTAACACAACATCAAACGTCCTCCACGTCGCCGACTCCCCATACGGACCGTGGACCGCCGTGAACGACCTGCCCGGCATCAACAACCCATCCCCTTTCGTCTTCCCCAACGGCTCCATCATGTTGACCGGAACCGACTGGAAGATTTGGAGAGCACCTTCTTGGAAAGGCCCGTGGACGTCGACCGCGATTAACTTTACCGGAGACGGCGGGAAGGGGACGTGGGAGGATCCGTACCTCTGGTACGATGCAGGGAGGAAGGTGTACAAGCTACTGTCTCATGTGTGGCCGAGCTACGCGCCGGACCAGCCGCGGTGCGATCACGACTATTCTCTGCGGGAAGGGGGCTACGCAGTCTCGCACGACGGTGTGAACTTTGTGAAGCTCACGACGCAGCCCTTCACAAACGTTGTCACCCACGTAGACGGCACGGTGACGCACCTGAGCACCAGAGAGCGGCCGAAGCTTGTCTTCGCTGACGACGGGTACACGCCCATCGCCCTCGCGAATGGCGTCAGCAGCAACCCCGAACCCTGGGGCTGCAAAGACAAATCAGGTGTCGACTGGACCCACACCCTGGTTCAGCCAATTGGGAAACAGTAATTTTTTCTTTTGTGGATGTGTTACCTTAGCAAGCTTTGTCTACCAGAACCCCTTTTTGCGCGTGTTCAAGCCACCTGCAATAGCAAATGGGGTGAGACCTCATCCGGTTCCGATAGAGGTAAAAGATGTTTTTTTTAAAATAGCGAGTGGAGTGTTTTCTCTTGTCTGATGTGAACTATTGTAAAAGGTAAGTATTTTGTATGTCGATTTTTGAGAGGTGAGATGGCCAAGGAAGCGAGATGCATATTCATCGTACCAATATAACAACAACTTTTCTCTTTTTTAAAACACGGTTTGCGGTGCAGATCTTCGATTTGTCTCAAAGTCTTGATCAAGAATGATGAAGATTTGGGGCCGGAAAAGACATGTTTTTCTTCTTGAAGATCTTTCTTTTTTTTTGCCGTGTTTACTGTAAAGCATCTTACGTTTGTTCTTTTTTTAGTTTGCTTCGCATGTGTGCTAACGGAGGTTTCCGCAACTTTGCTTTTGTTGGCACTTTCCCAAAACGTACCCATTTTTGCTTCTCGCAGTGCCTTCTGTGACACACCTGACTCTCTGCGTCATGCACCAATGCACCTTTGTTTTCTCCACTTCTGTTTTCAGCACAACGTTTTTTTTTTTTTGATAAAACAACCGCGTATGATATGGGCGGTATACTGCATAGACGGACGGGGGGGGTTTTTTCTTTTACGTGGGGAATTTCTTCTCTTCTTTGTGCCGTGGTAGCTCATATCGTGTGAGGGTGACACGACAAACACCGCAAATGTGCACACCTGAACAGCAACTCTCTCCCACCATCACAGCCTCGTAAGCGGAGCAAACTGATTAGCACCCCCTCACGAAGAAACACACAACAATGGATGTGACCTTTGTGCTTGAAGAGTCAGGTGCGACTGCGACAGTGGAGGTGCCGTGCGACGTGGACGCAGCAGCAGCAAAGGAGGTTGCGTGCAGGGCGCTTGCTGTCTCGCCTGCGTCTGTCGATGTGCGCATCGGCACTGAGTGGGTGGAGGGGACGTGCCGTCTGCAGGACACTGCGTTCCATACAGGGGTGCAGGTTGTGCTTGCCTGCCGTTGTGCCGACATGATGTGTCCTGCTGACTACAACATAGAAGGCGACCCAGCAGAAGACCTGTCGCTGTCGTCTTGTGGAAGGCTCTGCATCTATGCCCTTTCGTGTCATGGTTTTGTCGGAATTGACACAGAAACCTTCAAGACTTCGTTCTCGTTCACAGCGGACGCTGATAATGAGCTGTGCTACACACCCCGTGCGCCTGCGATCTCAAGGTGCAAGACACACTGCTACGCGGCGTGCGAGAATGCCTTTCTGAAGATAGCCCTGCCGGGTGGGGAGGTGCTCCGCAGGGTGACTGACTCCACCCACCACTCACGCGCAGTGTTCGCGTGTGGCGATGTGGTTGTCTCACAGAGTAGAGAGCTTGTTGTTGTGTATGACAAAGACCTGACGTTTCTCCGCTCTATCGAACACTACGGCTTGGCACGTGTGGCTGTGTCGGACTGTGGTGGGTGGATGACGACCTCGTCCATGACGTATGGCGATACATGTCTGTGGAATATAAAGACAGGTGTTTGTGTGGCATGCGTAGACATGAAGGGACCACGTTGCGAGTTGGACGTCGCGATTTCACGACCTGCTTCTGTCTTTGCTATGGGAAGTCAGCTGTTTGATTGGAGCGGCACGGCTCTTGGTACCCTCGACGTGGATGGGACTGTCGAAGGCTTGCAGTTCACGCCATGTGGGAAGTACCTTGTGATCAGGACAGTTGACAATGATGACGACGGCGAGATTTGCGTGCTCCAGTACGACGTGGCGACCATGTCCTGTGTTCGTGCGATCGATGTGCCACTGGAGGATGATGACTGGCTTTGCGGTGCGCAGTTTGCGATATCCCCGTGTTCACGTGTGGTTATATTTTTGCAACAACATGGCGTTGCGACAAGGCATCTGTACCCCTACAACAGTACGCCAGGGGGCGAAGAAACAAAGAACATCGCCGCCTCAGTGAGGGGAAGTGCACGCTCAAAAAGAAAACGTAATAAAGAACCCAAAAAAACGAAAGCAAGGAAGGAAACCAGTACAAAGAAAGTAAGGAAAATAACAAAAAGTGGAGATTGCACAACTGTGGCAACACAACCGAGGCAACTACACGACTCCAACAAATTATCAAAAAAGAAAAAGAAAAAAAAGAACACGCTCGTCCTCCCCCCGACAGGGGTACCTGTAATTAGGGGGGTAAAAACGGCCCGGCCCCCTGCCCCCGGCCCCTGGTTATAAAATGGAGAAAATTACGTGTATGATGACACAACGCAACCTTGTGCGCGGGTTTTTGTGTCATTTTTGCCACAAACGGGCCCCTACGTGGCCTCCACATGGTTCTGACACCCAGAATCGCGTTTCCCAGCCTACATAGCCGGGTATGGGCCAAAAATTCCACGGTAGTATAGTACAGTACAGTACAGTACAGTACAGTACAGTACAGTACAGTACAGTACAGTACAGTACAGTACAGTACAGTACAGTACAGTACAGTACAGTACAGTACAGTACAGTACAGTACAGTACAGTACAGTACAGTACAGTACAGTACAGTACAGTACAGTACAGTACAGTACAGTACAGTACAGTACAGTACAGTACAGTACAGTACAGTACAGTACAGTACAGTACAGTACAGTACAGTACAGTACAGTACAGTACAGTACAGTACAGTACAGTACAGTACAGTACAGTACAGTACAGTACAGTACAGTACAGTACAGTACAGTACAGTACAGTACAGTACAGTACAGTACAGTACAGTACAGTACAGTACAGTACAGTCCCGGACAGGTACCCTGCGCCGAGCCACGGAGAGAGAAGCAGATCACCGCCTCCATCCCCACCCCGTCTGCTTCGCCCCATATGGATGATTGCCCAGAGAGCAGTGTGTCATCTGCGACGCAGGAGAGATCCTCGTGTTCATAAGCATTATGACTTTAAACTGTTCAGAGTGGAGCTCATCCTCGGGTGTACATTCATACAACGAATCCAATATACTAAGAACCCTTTTAAAACAGAATAAGTTGGTACTATTGTGCGTTAATATTTGTCAACCTTTTGAATGAATTACCATTGTGTTTTTATGCTAGAGCTTCTTTTCCAAGTGGTGTTCTGTTTTCACCTTTTTGTGGTGTTTATTTTGCGATGTTACTGACTGTTACACAGAACGGAAATTGTGTTCCGTATTCGTCTAGATAGGCAGCAATGGCACGGAATACTTTACGGATTTTCGGCAGCCACCAAGACCAAGACCATTCAGGTCAGGTTGATGTTTCATAAGCCTAGCCTAGCCAACTAATTGAAAAATGGAAGCAATTTAAAAGTCCCCTGTTCTTCTTCCCCCCTTTGATTTCAAAAAATCTGTTTTAACTTTTCTATAGGCTAGTTGACGGCAGGGGTCCGTTTAGGAAGTCTGTCTATTTTTCTGGGAAATCGTGCCAAATTGTCCCAAACACTCAATACCCAAATGTCGGTTACGTGAACTAGCCTAAATTCAATTGCAAATCCAAACACCCAGTTTGTTCAGAGATGGATGGACAATCAATGGCTGTGTCGTGCACCACTCCCACAAACAGAAAACACACAAAAACACCAATGGAAATCAACATCGAGGGATTTGATGGTCAGACGACGTCGTCGATGTGGATGTGGATGACACAGCGAAGGAACTGCGGCGGAAGGTGGCAACTGCAACGGGGCTTTCTGAATTTGAAATGTACGTCAGAGGGGACGACGAAGGAGAGAACATCAACGTCAAAGCGCTGAGTGCTGGCGATACAGTCGCATTGGCGCAGACGAAGCAGCAGGAATCCATTGCAGCTCTTCATGCATTGGGCGAGACTGACCTCACACCAGAGAGACTTGCGAGTGTAGAAGACCCCAAAGTAGCGCAGCTGTTTCTGCAGGCAGAAGTTGTCACTGCGATTCCGAAAATGTTCCTCGCAAGGAGTAATTTACGTAGCCTTGATCTGAGTGCCCCGTTGGCTGTTACTGCGATTGGTACCTGTTTCTTATCTCAATGTTCATCATTGGAATCAATTAACCTGTCTGGGTTGCGCAACGTCACGACAATAGGTGCGTACTTCCTGTACAACTGCGCGTTATTACGCACTTTTGAGCCATTCAACTTCGCAGGATTGAGCAGTGTCAGAAGCCTTGGGAACAACTTCTTATCACGTTGCACGTCGTTAACCTCCATTGATTTTGCAGGATTGGGCAGTGTAGCAAGCGTTGGGTACGACTTCTTATCAGAGTGCAAGGGGTTAACCTCCATCGACTTTTCAGGATTGAGCAGTGTCAGAAGCCTTAGGAACAACTTCTTATGTGGTTGCACGTCGTTAACCTCCATCGACTTTGCAGGATTGTGTAGTGTCACAAGCCTTGGGAACTGCTTCTTATCACGTTGCACGGCGTTAACCTCAATCAACTTTGCAGGATTAGACAATGTTACAAGCCTTGGGGACTACTTCTTATCAAATTGCAGAATGCTAACCTCCGTCTATAGAACGGTGTTGAAGGGTGTTGCGTTGCGTTCGGTGCGTCACCTGGGGGAGGTGGATGCCGGAACCCACGTGGGGCATTCTGTGAGACCTGTGCTGACGTCTTCGGCAGAGGTTGAGCAGTACCTACGTGACATGCAGGTGAAGACGACCGCGGTGAAAGCAGCAGCGGCGCAGCAGCAGAAGAAGAAGAAGAAGAAGGGAACGGGATGGGGTGACTGCACTGTGACTCACTCTGCTTCTGACGAACGCTCCGCAAGGGGCAAACAATGGAAGCAGATGGCAGAGGCACAGGTGCAGGCAGAGGCGAGACGGAAGCAGGGAGCGCTTGCCGCGGTCGCGGCAGCGTAGAGAATACGTGCAGACGAGAGGAGACGACAGACGCCGGCCATCCGGGTAACGGCGAAAAGGAAGCAGGGGAACATGCAGGTGTGCGGCACACACAGCAGGCTGCGATGTGAGGACTGCACCCTCAACCGCAAAAACATCAACAATTGAATCAACAATTGTTGTGCGATGCACCACTGCGATGCGACCATTTTGGAGACATGCGATGAGGCGCTGGACTCGTGTGAGCCGCACAGTTTGTCTGCGTGTGGGCAGTGTGCGGGGGCAGCGACACCGATGACAGCAAAGCAGTGCTGCGGCAAGCACCACAACTGCCGAGCACATGACAGAGGTGCTTGCGACATTTGTGTGCAACGAGAGGAAGAAGACGAACCGTGACGGACGCCCGATGATTGCTTCGCCGGCGAACTGCTGCAAGAAGAGTCACCACGACGCGAATCAGACGCGTCTGGTGTTCCGATAACGATGGTGTACACGTGGTGCCATCCTCATAATTAGGCTGCTGGTCGGCTAATTGTGGGGGTCACGTTAACAAGTTTACGCAATGCTAACCTCCGTCGACTGTGCAGGATTGGGCAGTGTCACAAGCGTTGGGAGGGACTTCTTGTCAGATTGCACGACGGTAACCTCCTTCGACTTTTAAGGTTGGACAGCTGAAGGTTACATTTCTTTAGAAACATACGACCGTGATATGGAGACGAGGTGCATCGAAGAAGAATACCAATACCCTCTGTGTCCCTCAGAATCTGTTGGGACCAGCAAATCCCATTTTGCCACCCCAAATTTCCCTACTATAGTACCTAAAAGACTGTACCTGTGTACTCCACAGGCCCCTTTTGTATTTGCTTTACCGTCCCCTGCCCCCACACCTCACCCCCGCCCGCAAAAAGTATTTTTTGCACAAAACACACCCGCAATGTCTTTCCCCACCGGCTTCTCTCGTCTGATGTGAACTATTTTTATAAAAGGTAAGTATTTTGTATGTCGATTTTGAGAGGTGAGATGGCCAAGGAAGCGAGATGCATATTCATCAAATATAAGATTTTCTCCTTTTTAAACACGGTTTGCGGTGCAGCATGATTTCACAGCTAATAATGCAATGTATTAGTGGAATAAGATTTTCGTTATTCACCTCGTCCAGTTTTTCACATCCTCGGGGGCTTTGTTGTCCCTCGCTTCGCTCGTGACAACAAAGTGCATCCTCGGAAGTGAAAATTCTGAACTCGGTAAATAAAGTCAATTTCATCCCTACGAATAAATAGTTATTCCGTACGAGGACTTTCCTCTCTTCTTTGTGCCGTGGTAGCTCATATCGTGTGAGGGTGACACGACAAACACCGCAAATGTGCACACCTGAACAGCAACTCTCTCCCACCATCACAGCCTCGTAAGCGGAGCAAACTGATTAGCACCCCCTCACGAAGAAACACACAACAATGGATGTGACCTTTGTGCTTGAAGAGTCAGGTGCGACTGCGACAGTGGAGGTGCCGTGCGACGTGGACGCAGCAGCAGCAAAGGAGGTTGCGTGCAGGGCGCTTGCTGTCTCGCCTGCGTCTGTCGATGTGCGCATCGGCACTGAGTGGGTGGAGGGGACGTGCCGTCTGCAGGACACTGCGTTCCATACAGGGGTGCAGGTTGTGCTTGCCTGCCGTTGTGCCGACATGATGTGTCCTGCTGACTACAACATAGAAGGCGACCCAGCAGAAGACCTGTCGCTGTCGTATTGTGGAAGGCTCGGCATATATGTCCTTCCTTGCCCGCGGTCTTTTGTCGGATTTGACACAGAAACCTTCAAGACTTCGTTCTCGTTCACAGTAGACACTGATAATATACTAAGTTATGACTACCGTGCGCCTGCGATCTCAAGGTGCAAGACACACTGCTACGTGGCGTGCGAGAATGTCTTTCTGAAGATATCCCTGCCGGGTGGGGAGGTGCTCCGCAGGGTGACTGACTCCACCCACCACTCACGCGCAGTGTTCGCGTGTGGCGATGTGGTTGTCTCACAGAGTAGAGATCTTGTTGTTGTGTATGACAAAGACCTGACGTTTCTCCGCTCTATCGAACACTGCGCCTTGGTAGGTGTGGCTGTGTCGGACTGTGGTGGGTGGATGACGACCTCGTCCATGACGTATGGCGATACATGTCTGTGGAATATAAAGACAGGTGTTTGTGTGGCATGCGTAGACATGAAGGGACCACGTTGCGAGTTGGACGTCGCGATTTCACGACCTGCTTCTGTCTTTGCTATGGGAAGTCAGCTGTTTGATTGGAGCGGCACGGCTCTTGGTACCCTCGACGTGGATGGGACTATCGGCCATCAGTTCACGCCGTGTGGGAAGTACCTTGTGATCAGGACAGTTGACAATGATTACGACCATCTTCCAGACAGCGAGATCTGCGTGCTCCAATACGACGTGGCGACCATGTCCTGTGTTCGTGCGATCGATGTGCCACTGGAGGATAACTGGTATTGCGGTGCGCAGTTTGCGATATCCCCGTGTTCACGTGTGGTTATATTTTTGAAACAACATGGCGTTGCGACAAGGCATCTGTACCCCTACAACAGTGATGGTTCGCTAGGGGGCGAAGAAACAAAGAACGTCTCCGTTCCACATGCCTCTGACGCAGACCCCGAACCTCCCACGCCCGTTGCAGTCCTCGAACCCGCGCCGACCACAGGTGACCCTGAGCCTGACTGCGTCGCCACCTCAGTGAGGGGAAGTGCACCCTCAAAAAGAAAACGTAACAGAGATAAAGAAGCCAAAAAAGCGAAAGCAGCAGGACCAAGGAAAGAAACCAGTACAAAAAGAAAAAAGAAAAGAAAACGCTCGCCCTCCCCCCGAGACACGTAAGAGAGAAGCGGATAACCCACCCCGTCTGCTTCGCCCCATCTGGATGATTGCCCAGAGAGCAGTGTGTCATCTGCGACGCAGGAGAGATCCTCGTGTTCATAAGCATTATGACTTTAAACTGTTCAGAGTGGAGCTCATCCTCGGGTGTACATTCATACAACGAATCCAATATACTAAGAACCCTTTTAAAACAGAATAAGTTGGTAATGTGCGTTAATATTTGTCAACCTTTTGAATGAATTACCATTGTGTTTTTATGCTAGATCTTCTTTTCCAAATGGAAAAGTTTTCACCTTTTGTGGTGTTTTATTTTTTGCGATGTTACTGACTGTTACACAGAACGGAAGTTGTGTTCCGTATTCGTCTAGATAGGCAGCAATGGCGCGGAATACTTTACGGGTTTCGTCAGCCATCAAGACCAAGACCATTCAGGTCAGGTTGATGTTTCATAAGCCTAGCCTAGCCAACTAATTGAAAAATGGAAGCGATTTAAAAGTCCCCTGTTCTTCTTCCTCCCCTTTGCTTTCAAAAAATCTGTTTTAACTTTTCTATAGGCTAGTTGACGGCAGGGGTCCGTTTAGGAAGTCTGTCTATTTTTCTGGGAAATCGTGTCCCAAACACTCAATACCCAAATGTCGGTTACGTGAACTAGCCTAAATTCAATTGCAAATCCAAACACCCAGTTTGTTCAGAGATGGATGGACAATCAATGGCTGTGTCGTGCACCACTCCCACAACAGAAAACACACAAACTGACCAATGGAACTCAACATCGAGGGATTTGATGGTCAGACGTACGTCGTCGATGTGGATGTGGATGACACAGCGAAGGAACTGCGGCGGAAGGTGGCAACTGCAACGGGGCTTTCTGAATTTGAAATGTACATCAGAGGGGACGACGAAGGAGAGAACATCAACGTCAAAGCGCTGAGTGCTGGCGATACAGTCGTGTTGGCGCAGACGAAGCAGCAAGAATCCATTGCAGCTCTTCGTGCATTGGGTGAGACTGACCTCACACCAGAGAGACTTGCGAGTGTAGAAGACCCCAAGGTAGCGCAGCTGTTTCTGCAGGCAGAAGTTGTCACTGCGATTCCGAATATGTTCCTCGCAAAGACTAATTTACGTAGCCTTGATCTGAGCGCCCCGTTGGCTGTTACTGCGATTGGTACCTGCTTCTTATCTCAATGTTCATCATTGGAATCAATTAACCTGTCTGGGTTGCGCAACGTCACGACAATAGGTGAGCACTTCCTGTACGACTGCGCGTTATTACGCACTTTTGAGCCATTCAACTTCGCAGGATTAAGCAGTGTCACAAGCCTTGGGAAGAACTTCTTATCACGTTGCACGGCGTTAACCTCCATCGACTTTGCAGGATTAGACAATGTTACAAGCCTTGGGAACTGCTTCTTATCAGGTTGCACGGCGTTAACCTCCATCAACTTTGCAGGATTAGACAATGTTACAAGCCTTGGGGACAACTTCTTATTACGTTGCACGTCGTTAACCTCCGTCGACTTTGCAGGATTGTGTAGTGTCACAAGTCTTGGGAATTGCTTCTTATCGTGTTGCGCGGCGTTAACCTCAATCAACTTTGCAGGATTGGGCAGTCTCACAAGCGTTGGGAACAACTTCTTATCCCGTTGCACGGCGTTAACCGCCGTCGACTTTGCAGGATTGGACAGGGTCACAAGCCTTGGGAACTACTTCTTATTTGGTTGCGCGGCGTTACCCTCCATCGACTTTGCAGGGTTGAGTAGTGTCACAAGCCTTGGGAACTACTTCTTATTACATTGCACGGCGTTAACCTCAATCGACTTTTCAGGATTGGACAGCGTCACAAGCGTTGGGAACTACTTCTTAGCAGAATGCAAAATGCTAACCTCCGTCGACTGTGCAGGATTGGCAGTGTCACAAGCGTTGGGAGGAACTTCTTGTCAGATTGCACGACGGTAACCTCCTTCGACTTTACAAGGTTGGACAGCTGAAGGTTACCTTTATTTAGAAACATACGACCGCGATATGGAGACGAGGTGCATCGAAGAAGAATACCAATACCCCCTGTGTCCCTCAGAATCTGTTGGGACCAGCAAATCCCATTTTGCCACCCCAAATTCCCTACTAATAAGTAAGTAACTATAGTACCTAAAAGACTGTACCTGTGTACTCCACAGGCCCCTTTTGTATTTTTGCTTTACCGCCCCCTGCCCCCACACCTCACCCCCGCCCCCCAAAAAAAATATGTTTAGCACAACACACACCCACAATGCGGTCTCTTTCCCCACCACTCCTCCTCCTCCTCCTCCTCCTCCTCCTCCACGCCCAACAGACCTCGCAACAAGAGTGCCCAGCTACTTCCCTTCTTCCTACAATGGGTACTGCCGACGTTGTTGTTGTGGGGGGTGGTCTGTCCGGTCTGCACCTCGCACATGAGCTGGTCACCCGCCACACTGGACTCAAGGTGGTACTTCTTGAAGCATCTGCCCTCGTGGGAGGACGCCTTGCAAGCAAAGAAGGGGTCGATCTGGGAGCCGCCTGGGTATGGTCGCAAAGCAACCCTTTGGTGGCAGGGCTGGCGCGCGCGCTCTCTATTCCTCTTCTTCGTCAGGGTGGAGCAGGACCCGGGCAGTACCGTGCACAAGGCAGTATGGCTAGCATCGCAAACACCCTTGCATCCTCAGCTACATCCTCAGGGCTGTCCATCAAAACCACCCACCCGGTCTCCAACATCACCGCAAACCCCAACTTCATTGAAGTGCAATGCTCTAACGGGGCGACCTGGCAGGCAAAGGCCGTTGCGGTGTGTGTTCCACCAAGAGTTGGGCTGAAAACAATCAAATTTGTCCCAGATCTCTCCGAGACAAAGAAGGCCGCCATGAGACGCACCCCCGCCTGGATGAGCAAAGTCAGCAAGGTTGCGATGGTATACTCTAAGCAGTGGTGGGGGTCGGAGCAGGTCTTTGGCGGGGCGCGTACGAGGGGGCCTGCGTTTCAGTATTACGACGTCATCGAAGCATCCGGATTGACAGCGATTGTCGCCTTTTGCGAAGGATCTCGGATGTCCGATTCTCAACTCGAAGCTAAAGTGTTGGCGCAAACCCGCGCCTTTCTTGGCCCCGAAGTGGACGGAAAACTTCTCAAGCGTGTTGTCTCGCACAGATGGGAGTCGGACCCCTTCATCAACGAAGACCCAAACGACCTTCACATGTTCCACCTCAGCCCCAACTCTGCGTTGGGAAGTGCGGAAGCTGAAGGGCGTATCGTCTTTGCAGGCACGGAAGCAGCACCGCGCAGTCCAGGGTTCCTTGAAGGTGCGGTGGAGGCTTCGGTGGCAGCTGTGGCGAAGATAGAGAAGGTGCTTGGAGTGTGAGGGAGGGATGAGGTGGGAGGTGGTGGTGAAGTGTGGAAGGGGAGTGGATCTGTCAGATGACGTCGTTTTTCTACTTTCCATTTTTTTTTTGTTGGCAGCATCTTCAAAAACCCACAGCGAGAGATGAGGTGAGAGTGGGGTAAAAAAAAGGATGTGTATTGAAACGGAAGTAGGACAGCATGGGTTGCGGGGTGCATCCCTCGGGTGTTCCGTTCACCCAGGTCTGTCACGTTTTTTTTTTTTGGTACACTGTCACGAGAGGGCTGTTGTATTTCAGTCAACCTTTTTGCTTCAATTTCATCGTAGTATTGTCCTGGAAAGGTGTGTACTATTTTCTAACTTCGCTTTTTGTGGCTAACACTTTCTTTTTAATTTGGGTTTCAAGCATTTCTGCAAAGCGAGATAGGCTGAGGAGCAGCTTTGCATATTGTCACCCCTTTTGTTGTTTGTTGTTATTGTTGTTAGTCATTAGGTTTCCTATTTACATCTACTGTTGTAGTCCGCAGGGGTATTTGTGCTTTCATCCGGATGGCTGGTTGGATGTGGGTCAGTCGGAGGTGCCTGCATCAACTACAGTTTTCAACTTACCTTCCTTCACCCCCCCCTGTAAGGGCAACCGTAGGTGAAGTAAGGTATAGTATTGAAATCGATGTGGGGGGGGAGTAAAGGGTCAATTTTACAAAACCAGATTTTGAGGAAAATTTTAGCCGAAAATGGGCCCCACGTATAAGCAACCGGGCTCATATTTCTCAAAATTTAAGTGGTCAAAAAATTGTCCAATTTTCGAGATTGACCCCACCACTGCACGGGCGGAGCCCAAAAATGCAAATAAGGACCCTTTTTATCAACTTACCTTCCTTCACCCCCCCCTGTAAGGGCAACCGTAGGTGAAGTAAGGTATAGTATTGAAATCGATGTGGGGGGGGAGTAAAGGGTCAATTTTACAAAACCAGATTTTGAGGAAAATTTTAGCCGAAAATGGGCCCCACGTATAAGCAACCGGGCTCATATTTCTCAAAATTTAAGTGGTCAAAAAATTGTCCAATTTTCGAGATTGACCCCACCACTGCACGGGCGGAGCCCAAAAATGCAAATAAGGACCCTTTTTAATTTGTTCTCTTGAAATGTGTAATTTCATGTTTTCGCGAAAAAAATTACAACTGATCCTACAAGGGTTGAAGGAAGGTGGTTGAAAACAACAATAACAACAAGGACAAGTAATTGCTAAGAAAAAAGCGGGGTGTGCTGTGGAAAACTCCGCGCGATTTTCGAACCACCGTAGCATCCTGGCGATTTGCTGGAGGTGCTGATGTGCCTGGTGTGATCGATGTGTTGTAGTCTGTGCATTCTGTGTTCCTTCCGCACTGCTCCAACGACGACGACAATGTGGGGAGCCTGTGGACAAAAACGAGCTGGACCACGCCGAGCCTGCCGAGCCGACGTCCAACAACGCTCTCGAGCGGATGGTGCTGGACGAAGAGGACAGCCCCCCTTCTTGAACGTTTCAGATGCTGGCGTCCCAGTGGGTCTGGCAGCGTACGAAGAGCGTTAGCATACCTGCAGAAGAGCAGAATGCTGGGCGTGTTGTAGATTATTTCTACAGGATGGAGTTCCACATCACACCCCGTTTTTTTTCCGATAGCAATTACTTGTTTTTTTTGCGTTGCAATGTGAACGGAGTTTTATTAGTGAGGTTCCACAGGGAAGGATTGCAATCTTATTCACTTTCTTCTTCGTTCTAAAGGGGATTAGTAATACTGTTATTATACCCTCAAAAAGCATTCAGATCGCAGACTATCTAGCTTCAGTTTTATTTTATTTTTTGGCTAACTCATCAGACTTTATTTTTGTTTTTATTTGTCGTAGTGCCTGCGTCCAGGCGTTTGCACTTACAGCCTCAATTTTTTTTTCTCCATGCGCGCACTACTTTTTGTGAGCAGAAAGTGTCAACGTCGTCCACTCACCCCCAACCATGCTCCGCAACACCCACCCAACAGGTGAGATAGTGTGCGTGGAAGCGTCAACGCATCAAACAACAAAGGGAGGGAACGACAAGTCCACAAAAAAAAACACCTTTTTTTTTTGTGAGGGAACGACAAAGTGACACTTTTTTTGCTTGCATTGTGTTTCAGCTGTGTATTGTGTTTTTTGGCTAGGCCACTGAGTACGTCGAGGTTTATCTTATGAACTCTTCTTTACTTAAGGTGACTAAGGAGGAGAGGCTTAGGATCATCTTACCGTAAAAATATTTATTCTGGGCCGGAACAAAACTGGAACACCCCAAAAAATCGTCGATTGTTCCAGTTTTGTTCCGTACCAGCATTGTTTTGGGGGGGGTATCCGTGCCTTGTCAAAAAAAAACGAGGAGTGCGACGATTTTTTTTTGCCCAAAGATGCACTATGCACCTGGGTGGGGTGGGAATGGGGATAAAAATTCTACCCCAACAGAACTGTTCTGGGCCGGAACAAAACTGGGACACCCCCAAAAACCCCAAGTGTTCCAGTTTTGTTCCGGTCCAGTATACTTCTGTCTCAGAATAGTTACAGCCCAGAATAAATATTTTTACGGTATAAACTTTTCTTCTTTGGTTCTTCTTTCGAACAAGAGAGGGGCGGGCATGTTTGCGCATCTGCCCCCCCCTCTCGCCACAGAACAACAGAACAGGAAGAAATAAAGAGAACAGCTCTTCAGTGGTATTTTTTTCCCACATCTTTCCATTCCCCCCCTCCTCCTCCTCCTCCTCCTCCTCCCCACCCACACACCACCCATCCACACAAAGGACTACCCAACAACCTCTTTCAAGCACACACAAATCCTCAAAAAGAAGGTCTCTGCCACATACCACCTGCCACGTGCCACCTGTTACCTACTGTACCGCCTCTCTCTTCTCTTCTCTCTATCGCCTCGTATCTCCTTCCAAGGATGCCCACCAAAGCGCAGATACTGTACCAGAGAATGGCCCCCGACATGCCTGCACTGGATGTTGACCTGGCGGAGAGGTTTGCCGCGTTCGTGGCAGCACTGGACACACCAACACCGAAGCGCACCATAGCGAAGGGGCCTGCAATGGTGGCGGGGTGGCTTCTGCTCGGGGATGTGGCGCAGGCGAGGGATGTGGATACACTGGAACGACGTGGCGTGACTCGCGTACTGAGCCTTGCAGGGAACGTGCCGCACGGCACGGCTCTGCACTGTCCCGACCGCGACGATTACGACATGCGTGAGATCCTCCCCGAGGCGCTGTCCTACCTGCGCAGCTGCAAGGATCGCAACGACGTCTGCCTCGTGCACTGTCTCGGTGGCATCAACCGCTCTGGCTTTGTCGCCATCGCCGCCCTTTGTGCCCTAGAAGGCACAGACCTGGTTTCTGCAGCGGGCCACGTCAAATCGCTTCGAAAGACGCTTCTGCAGCGCAAAGAGTACCGCGTGCAGCTCTTCCTCTGGGCTGTGGCGAGTGGGTACGTCAGGTCTTAGAGGGGAAGGCTTGTGGGCCGACATTGTGGGTGGTGATGCCGTTCGTTAGGAAGGTTGTGTAGGGTGTTGGCTAAGTTTTGCAGGATGCTGAGAGAAGCAACCTTTTTTTTGCCCTTCTTTTGTTGCATGACTAGGCAACTGTGTGCTGAGCATATTCGTCACAATTTCTTTGATCCTTTAATGTGCTTTTAATGTGCCCTAACCCCTTATTTCACAACGCACAATTGGAACATGTTTTTTTCTCGGAATTATAGTTCTTTTAGTTCTAACGTGGAGGGGTGGAAAGGAGTTGTAAGAAGCCGTGCTTCGTACACCCCCCTCAAGGCAACACAACAGGTGGTCATCTTCTTAGCGGTGTTTTGGACAACACCGCTAAGAAGAACTTCTCAACTGTGCAGGTGATAGCTATTCTGATGCGCCCTGGAGATGTGTTGTGGAACCGTCGTCAACCCACATTCGTCGAGAGCGATGAGCGTGTGTGCGTGACGCACCGCTTGCGTTTTTTTGAGACTTAGGTTACTCAGCAACGTGCTCTTATCACGGTGACAGGTTTGACCTTGACAAAGGTTTTTTTACTTTTTAGAATAATATACTGCGCAGGCTTCATCTGCCAACACCTTTCTTTACTTTGTTTCCTGACAAAGTGTTGCAATGTGAACACGACAAAAGAATACAGACTTTTTTTTGACAACATTGCACACACTATGGTGCTAGACTTGATACGCTTCTAGGTGAACACAGATCAGAAGACTTGGATATATTTTCCACTGCATCTTTTTCACTCCGCTTTCGGTGCGAGCCACACGTAAACTATCAACCACAGTTACACAAAGAAGCCCAAAAAATCCAAGATGGGAAATCAGGCCGCAATTCCCGCCAGAGATGACCAGTACTTCTCCATCATATTCTGGCAGCAGTATCTCTTTCTTGTTCACGTGCCTCTACCTATCATCGATGCGATCGAAGCACGGTGTGAGGAGGCTGGGTACTCCGGCTGGCTGTGCATGCAGCTGATGGAGCGCTGCAGTGACGGCACCGTTCGTGTCTTCTTGAATGGCTTGGTGCACGAAGCAAAGGAGCCGGCAGTGTGTGCTAAGGTCTTTCTTCTCAACGTCCTTAGAGACATCTACGCACACGGCTACCAGGCAGTGCAGAACACAGACCTCGGCAGGGCAAAGCAGCACTCAGATGCGTGGATCTTCCAGAAGATGCCGCCACAGGCATCTCGCAAGACGAGTGGACTGTTGACTGTGGGGATCAGCAGCTACGACTCACTGCACCTGATTGGCTGCTCGCAGGGAACGAACATTGTTGTGAAAGCTGTGCAGCAGGGATACGCCGGAGGTGTGCAGAGTGAAGGCATCTTTGGCGGTGTGTGCCGTGAGATGAAGCTGAACGGGTACCCCTGGGGCAACGGGCACGAATCTGAGTTGATGGCGGGGCGGAACCTGCTTCTGCGGATCTTTGAGGCGATGGACCGTGAGGGGAAGTCGTTCCTCACAACCTGCAACTTCAAGGGCACGTCGGACAGTCTGTACTTCACGGACAACCCGCACTGCGACAGACAGGGACGCTTTGCGATGCTCAGTCTGAACTCCACCGACTGTCTGCGTGTGCTGAACTTGGGGACTGAGGAGGTGGGGATGATCCGTTCCATCATCAAGTCGTACTGGCCGCGTGGGGTGCAGGCAGAAGGTGCGAAGGCTGGGTACTATGAGTTCAAGTTGAAGGGCACACCTTGGTATGCAGACGGAACTGACGCTGTTGCATCACGACTGCTGATGTCGCACCTGTTTGAGGCGATGAAGGCTGTTGGGTGGGAGGTGCACGCTTCATTGGATGTGAGCAGGAAGCTGAGGGACAAGTCTGTGATTGTTCTCCGCAGCTGCACACCGTCACAGGACAAGCACATCTGCATCAGCTTCAACGAAGCAGACAAGATCCGTATTCTGAACAGCACTGAGATGGTTGGGCCACTGCGTGACACTATCTCTCAGTGGCATGCAGGCATCCAATGGGAAATGGAATACGGTGGGTCTTACGAGTTCAAGATGAGAGGCGTCCCTTGGTCAGGGATACAGGACAAATCTTGTGCAGTTGTGCTTGCGACGGACATCCTGAGGACGATGCACCGCCACGGGTGGAAGCTTCTGTGCTGTGTGGACATGTCTGGGAAGCTGGATGTGGATTCCTGGTTCTTTGCGAAGTTGGACAGCAACGTGATGCCTCCGCAGATGTACCAACCGCCGTCAGCACCACTTCCTCCTCCGACAAGTGAGGACACCTTTGCAGCACCACAGGACTAAGGTAGGGTTACGTGGCTCCTACGGCGCAACTCTAGTGGATTTTGTAAAGGCTGCTGGGCAGTCGTTGTAGGGTTAAGATGTGTGCGTAACATAATGTGTTCCAATTTCAAAAAAAAGAAGAAATAAATACCAATGCATTTTGCTCGAAAAAGTGGAAAAACAATAAAAGTAGTTCCCGTTGGCGAGTTATTACGAAAACAATCGACAAATTCGCTCAACATGTCGAAAGCAAAATAGCAACAAAATAACTAAATAACAAAGAGAGAACATTTTTGTTTTACAGCTGCATCCCCAAGTAGTGTCTGCATATTTTTGTTTCAGTCGGTGCGTTGGCACTTACCACTTCCGTTTTTTGTTTTCATTTTCCTTCCTTGTTACATGCCTGCCACCTTCAAGCATGTCAAGCATACAGGTTTTATTTAAGGTGGCAGCACGAGAGGCTTAGCGTCATCGTATGAACTGCTCTTTATTTTTCAATGCAAAAAGTGTCATCAATTACTATTTTTCTCATCTTCAGCTTCACCCATGTTTCTTTGAGGGCTCTCGCACGTTCTTGCTTTGTGTGCGCAGTGCCCATGTATCCCAGTGTGCTGCAAATGGTGGCCTCGGTTACCTGAACAATTCATGTTGTTGAGCATGTTACCCTGGGTCCATAGGGAGCCACGTGTGCACGACGTTTCATAATCACCATTTTCAAGTTTTTTTTTCTTCTTGTTGCCAGCAACGCTCTTCTCAACCCACACCTTTTTCCGAACCCCGAATTCCCTTCTGTGGCGAAAAATTGGGTTGTTTTCCACATCCTTCCAACCCCATAGGGTCACCCCATATCCACAGCACACCCCGTTTGTTTTTTCAATCACTTTTCTGCCACAGTCCTCTTCTGCTTCTCATTCGTTCTGTCTACGTTATACCAACCACCTCACAAGGCTTCCTGAAGCAACACAAAAACCTTCTGCACGGAAGCTACACACCACCACAGCAACTCTTCTTTTCCCTCTTCTCTTCCCTCCCCCCTTCTCCCGCTCTACTGACACCTCTCTCTCTTGGTCAGGGAAAATTTAACAATGCGAGCCACGAAAGAACACTACAACGGTGACATCCAAAACGGAGTGAAGCACGGCCATGGGACGTACGTCTACGAAGGGTCGTACTTCCAGTACGAAGGTGAGTGGCAAAAAAACAAGAAGCACGGACGCGGCGTGCTCACCCTAGGCGACGGGACACGCTACGAGGGCTCCTTCTCTGCAGGCGAAATGTGCGGCGAAGGGACGAAGCTGTGGCCAGACGGCGCCACGTACACTGGCACCTTTGAGGAGGGCGAGCCGCACGGCCGCGGCACCTTCCAGTCGCCCACCACCGGAGAACAGTACTGCGGAGAGTGGTGTGCCGGGGCACGCAGTGGGGAGGGCACGCTGCAACTTCCGCAGCAGGGCCTTTCGTATTCGGGAAGCTTCCTGAAGCACCGCTTCAGCGGGCAGGGCACCTTAACCGACTGCACCTCGCAGGTTCGTTGGCAGGGCAACTTCGACGCAGGCTGCTTCACTGGCGATGAGGCGAATATCATCCTCCCCAACGGCGTTTCCTACCACGGACCAGTACACTCCGGGAAACGTCAAGGGAACGGCACCATGACGTATGAAGAAGGAAACACGAGACTAGCTTTTAATGCTTCGTTCGTGGACGACGAGGCGGAGACTGTCGAGGTGGAGGACGTCCTTTCCATCAAACGCGTTGAGGCAATGACCGGGGGTGCGCTGCCGCTTTCCGCGCAGGGGACGAAGCTTGCCCTTTCGAAGTCGCATGAAGCTGTCTTGCTCACCCTCGCGCCGATGCAGTGCAGCAGAAAGATAAAAATTGAGGTCCACCACGTCGAGAAGTCTCGCAGCAGTGTTGCCGCCAGCGCCGCAGCCTCGCTGCGTAAAGGGAGTGCACGCTTGGGGCGGAAGGCGTGTGATTCTGTATATGCGAATACTTCCTCCGAGGGCGACAGTGGGCCAGTCAGTCTGCCCCTCAACGATCTTGCAGTGGGGACCTATATTCTCGCGCTAAGCGATGTCACAGCGTTTCCTAAGTTCGAGGTGCCGACTGCGGAAAAGAAGGAGGAAGGGGAAGGGGAGGAGGAAGTGACAAAGGCTTCCGGAGGTGTCACGCAGGTGAAGCAGGATAGCCCTGTACCTTTTCCACAAGGTCTTGGACCAGTGCACAGAGACCAAGTCGCAAGGGCATCCTTCGCAGCCTACCAGCCGCAAACAGCAGCACCCACACGGATGATCCTGGAGCTCAAAGCTTGAGTTTTTTTTTGTTAAAATATTTTTTGGCAGGGCGTTTTACAACGCTTTCCAAAAGAGGGGTGTGTAGAGGGTGGGAAGAGGGGGAGGGGGAAACGTTGTGGCAAAACAAAAATGAAAGGGCTCCCTCTTTTGAGTGGATACTATCGTAGGTGGGCGTGGAAAAAACGGAGTCGCCCATGGGGTGGCATCAAAACAAAAAACGCGGACAATGTCCGCGTTTTTGGGGAATTTCAGACCCCCCCCCTCCCCCCCCCAAAACGCGGACATTTTTTGTTTTTTTCCCCCCTATTTTTTGCTGGTTTTTGGGTGACGGGGTGCAAATTCGTGACCCAAAACACAGTTTTTTGGCATTTCCGGAATCCGTCCAGAAAGTGGTGGGGTCAATTTCGAAAATTGGACAATTTTTTGACCACTTAAATTTTTGAAAATATGAGCCCGGTCACTAATACGTGGGGCCCATTTTCGGCCAAAAAATGCTGCTGAAAAAAATTTTCTAGTGAAAATTTTTCAGCCCCAAAACATGCCGCAATTGGCATTTCCGGAATCTGTCCGCGCTGTGGTGGGGTCAATTTGCCGAAATGGCCAAGTTCTTGGTGTTGGTCAAAATGAGTGTAAGGTAAAGGGACAAGGTAAATCCCACAACCCAGATTTTCTCTCTCTGATGCTGAAACCATGAAAATGCGCAAAAACACCGGCATTTGCATTTCCGGAATCCGTCCGTTCTGTGGTGGGGTCAATTTGGCAAAACGGACAAGTTCTTGATTTTGGTCAAAACCGTCAGTGTAAGGTAAAGGGGTCCAAGTGTTTGCCTGTAGAAGCACATGGTAGCAGGGGTTTTAGGGCCCCCATGCGTGTACATTTTGCAAAAAAACGCGGGCATCTTGTATTTTTTATTTTGCCCGAAAACACCGGCATTTGCATTTCCTGAATCCGCCGGTTCTGTGGTGGGGTCAATTTGCCGAAATGGACGAGTTTTTATAAATTTTGGTCAAAATCGTGTACAACCCCGGTGAAGAAAAAAAAATTCGAGGAAAAAAAAACCCCAAAATGTCCGCGTTTTCTGGAATTTCAGACCCCCCCCCTCCCCCCCCAAAAACGCGGACATTGTCCGCGTTTTTTGTTTTGATGCCACCCCCATCTGTATTTGATTTTTATTCTACGTTTTTTTTGACTTCGATCGAAACCCTACCGGGACGTAATCTTGTATCCTTGAATTTTTGATAATATGGATGACTTCGCGTTTTCCAGCTTTTGCCGACGCCTCTTCTTTGTGTCCTTCTCTGTCCTTCGTAGACTCCAAGAAATAATCCCCGCGCCGGCTCTTGCAGAATCTCTTCTGTCAGAAGGTCCTTGCAGGTGCAGGCGTGCCACACTTCGCAGGAGCTGATCTTTGCTGTTAGAGTAGTCACTTCGTCCCTTTCGTTTTTTGCAATTTACGTAGTTTTTTTCTTGTCATTTATGAAATAATTGTTATTTTTGCATACTTCCATAGTAAGCGCCAATGCCATGCGGGAGGGATTGTGGTGCTGCACACGTTGTTGACGTCAGGAATTTCAGAGCTTCCCTCGTGCGCGACAAAATTTGCATTTCTCTGGCAGGAACCCCGTGAGTGGATCTTCCCCAAACACATTGCAGTGTCCATCTGCTATAGCCTCGATCATGTCGTTATCATGATCCAGAGTCCAGAGCTGCGCTCTCCTTCCACGAACAAAACACGCCAGTTTACCACAAATCGTTTGTGCCCCAAGCACCTATGCTCCTTATGTACAGCACCGTGCATGATCTTTGTAGAGGTGAGTCCAATTCCTATTCTCAATCCGCGTTTTTTAATGATTGGAAAAATGATTATAAACTATAAAAAATTTACACGCAGATTTCCCTATTTTTTTTTACACAAAACACCCAAAGAAGAGACTAAATGGGAATGATGAAGGAGAGCAAGAAGTATGAGCCCACTTCGTCCGCTCCTGTGTGGCGGAAGCACCTGCAGATCCAGCCCATGCAGCAGGCCATCGTCAAGCCACGCCAGGCAGGCCCCGAGAAGCGCATTATTGATGAGGCAGCATCCCTCTTTTCGACCCCCACTGAGTGCCCCGTGAGCTACTTCGTCAGCACCGTCGACGTCGTCGCAAGGGTATGAATAATCACAACTAACCCACGTTGTCCCCACCCTCCACCCCCACCCTCAACAGGCCGAAGCTGACGCCGTCTCCGCCCGCCTTAAGGTCATCATCTGCGTAATGAAGACTGCCTCCGCCGACACACCTGCACCAGCACCGATGACGAAGTGCTCATCCCAGGCGAGGCCGTCTGTGAAGGAAGGTCTTGCGTGCATACGCCTCATGCCCTGTGGTGTTGCGGTCCGCGACGCTACGTGCGCTATCATCACTCCGAAGGTCGAGACAGAGAAGGAGAAGACGGACGACAACCTGGCCACTTCCTCCTCCTCCTCCTCCTCCTCCGTCGCCACGAAGGACAAGCCCGAGAAGGAGGAGGACGCTCCCGGGCGGATTGCGTACCTCGATGGGGCAACGCACTTCTTCACGGACACCCCCGGACTGTACTCCGTCAACTTCACGATCGACCTGAACTACGTCAGCTCCATGAAGCAGGGTGTCAACTTCAGCGTCCCCCGCGCCACGCAGTGCAACTTCACTGCGATGGTGCCGTACACTGACATTGAGGTGTCGATCCCGCAGGCAGTGCTCCTCGAGCAAGTGGAGGAGATGGAGAAGTTCAATGGTGGGGAGGACATGAAGATTACACGCATTGAGGCAGTCATCGCGCCGACGACAGAAATCCAAATGAAATGGACCAAAGTCCGCAAGGTGCAGGAAGTGAAGAAGGAGAAGCCCGGTCTCGGTGTTCCCGTCCCCACCCTCAAGCCTGCTCCCGTCAAGGAGATGATTCTCACCTCTGGCCAGGACATCAACCACAGCATTGGAGGTGGAATGTGCGTCACCACCTTGTACCAGCACTACACCATCACAAATGGGTCGCTGAGCACCTTCACCATTGAGGTCGACGACAAGCACGGCAGCGCGCCGCACTGCTCGCAGGACCTCAGCAATGAATGCCTCAAGACCCGCCCGGTCCGGGTGCTCAGCGTCGACGGAGCGGGCCTGCACCGCTGGGACGTCGAGGCCAACCCAGAGCAGCCGAGGGGACAGCTTCTGAAGCTCTCGATGGAGAGCGCTGTTCAGGGCACTGTGCACTTCACGATTCAGGTCGAGTTGGAGATGCTTGGCACATCCTGCTGCATCATCTGCCCTACCTTCAAGCCGGTAGGTACCAACCGCAACAAAGGAAGCGTTGCTGTACAGGCGAGAACGGCGGTGGAAATCCAAGAGCTTGAGTCGCGTCACCTCTCCAAGGTTGATGTGCAGGAGATGCCACAGAAGCTGAAGGCACAGCCGGACTCTGTGCTTCATGCGTACAAATTTTTAACCGCAACGTCGCACCTTGCCCTCGAGATCACGAAGCACAGCGACGTCGAAGTTCTGGTTGCCACTGCGGAGGAGGCGCTGTACACTATCACACACACCGGAGAGCATATCTTTTATCATATGTTCTTGAAGGTGCGCAACACACAGAGGCAGTTTGCGAGGGTCAGCATGCCGAGGGGGTCCACCATTTGGAGCTGTCTGCTTGCCGGCGCTGCGGTCAAACCTGCAATGGAAAGCGCGACGGAGACGGTGCTCATCCCCCTGCAGAAATGCACCTCAGGCCTCTTCAATGGAGAGCTCATCTTTGTGAAGCAGGCGGATGTTGCTCCGGACTTCAAATTGGAGCTTCCCAGCGTGGACATCCCAATCAACCATCTGTACGTGAAGCTGTGGATGCCTACCACGCATAAGTACACAGAGTTTGTCGGTGGGGAGATGCGTGAAGTGCAGCATTGGACGACCCAGCCGTCGGCAGAGTCGGAGATCCTGCAGGGTGCTGCACCACCACAGCCGCAGCACAACGAATGGGCATACGAAGCGGTACCACCAGGGCTGCCGTCGCCGCCAGCGCCGCAGGGAACGAACGATGTCGTGTCCGGGATCCGCCCGCTCACCTTCAAAACGACGCCGCTGCACACAGGGCGTGTGTTCCGCCTCGAAAAGCTTCTGGTGGGGACGCGGTCGAAGATAGTGCTCTCCTGCGAGACTGCGGAGCGTGAGAAGAAGAAGCGTCGTACTCTTGAATCGCAGCAGCCTTGGTTGCCTGAATGCATTGTGGCGTGAGTTATTTGACATTTTTTTTTTTGAAATTAAATTGAAAAAAAAACAAAGTTAAATTGTAGTAGCCGAAAGAGCGCAACCACAACGACTCTACACAAATTTCAAAAAAGACTAAAAAAATGGAGCTCAAAACAGTGAGAACGTTGGGTAGTGTAATGTCTCAGTTTTGAGTGGAAGTGGAGTGGAGAGAGAGAGAGAGAGAGTATCTAGCCTGATTTGTAGTGCGGCCTCTTTTTTTTTGCGCTATGAATAATATTATTGTTTTTGCTCGAGGTGGGAGGGGGGGTTTAAAGGGAGGGTTGGGGGGTTTCTGGTAAAAACACAAAACACAGCATACTTTTGTGGATAACACAAAAAGTTCTCTCCTTTGTCGATCAGATTTTGATTCTGTGTTTTTTCCGGTGTTTACCGGTATTTTCCGGATGCCAAGTACCTTAACATATGGGTCAAAGTCAGGTCGATTTGTTTTAAAAAAATATAATTCCCGCTTTTTTTGTGAATCATGTTCACCTAATAAAGAGGGAATGGTTAATGATAAACACACAGCTATTTTTTCGCCTGGTCGAACGCAACCTCCATTGTTGAGTAATATTTGCGAGAAAAAAAATGAAAAAAAAATAATTGTTTTTGTTTGAAAAAATGGTCCTAAAAAAAAATGCCTTCTTGTTCCATCTTTCAAACATTTTTTTTGTTCTTTTTTTTTGTTTTTCTCTTATTTTTTTTTGCACTTCCCAACGTATAACCCCTCCTCACCTTCACCCCCCCACGAGACCCGTTCTATTTTTTTTTTGTTGTTTTTTTTTCGCGTTCTTTATTTTTTTTTTTACGATTCTTTTTTTTTTGTAAGGTGACAACAAAAGGAAGGTGATTGGTACATCTTAACAAAATTTTCTTTTCTTTTCTTGTTTTGCCCCCCATATTCTCCCCCTATTTGACTAGCTAGTTCTCGTACACAAAAAACAAAGAGAGAATTGCCCTATCCTGGCTTGTCGATCTTATAGGATGGAGGGGGGGGTCACACCCGACGGTTGTGGTCACGTGGTGCACTATGGTACTGCGTCTTGCAATGTGCAAGGGGTTGAGGGCTCATTTTTTTTACCGAACGTTCAACGGTACCCTTATTTTGATTTTCAAAAAAAAATTGACAAAAAAAAAAAATCCTAACGTCGTCTGTAAGCACTTTCCCTAGCCTTTTATGACGAACGTTTCCATCTTTTGCCATTGTGATTGAACAGGAGGGGAGGGTTTTCAATTTAAGGTGCAAAAAAACGCAACAAAATAAAGCAAAAAAAAGTACCGTTTAAACAACCTCCTCCTATTCTGAGCAACTTCACTTTTCTTTTGTCCACCAACTTACTGAAGGAACAAAAGGAGAAAAGCGGAAAAAAACCTCTTTTACTTTTTTTCTCTATTTTTTTTTTTACCCTCAACAAAAAAATACAAAAGCAAATAATAAAAAAAAACAAACAAACAGAACAACACCAAAAAAACTGCAAATACATTTTCTCTTCATTCTCTCACCACCACCACCACCACCACCACCACCACCACTTCCCCCCCTTTATTCAGGACCCACCATTAGGGTGGAGGGTGGGGTATATTCCCCCCCTCTTTGTTCCCCTCCCCCAACACACAAAACCCTAGCCTCTTGATCTTTGCCATTTTCTTTCCCTAAAAAGCATCACAATGTCGAAACGTCTCAGGTCCCCACCCCCTTCTGCACGCCACCTTTCTGACTTGGTTTGTACCGACTGTAATTCTCGGATGACGGGGCTTCTATTCTGTCCTGTAACGGGGGAACGTCATATGCTCCAGGGTGCGGGGTTAAAGGTGGCACGCGATGCGGACAGTTCGTTTGCTGATCTTTTTGGAGAAACGTCGGGGGATTCTCAGGAGTGCTTTGACCTTCATGGTGTGCCGCCACCTTCGGCGACACAGACAGAGTCTCCTGTGCAGAATGGTGCAAAGCGAAGACGTCGCAGCTCCCCAGAAGCGAACCTTCCGGATGTGAGCCAACACCAGCACCTCCAGCAGCCCTCTGGTGGTCTGGTCGTTGGCATCGGCAGGGCAGGTCCGCTCCTCCCCGAAACCCCTCGACCGCGTACCCCACCGCCACCCCCCAGCCTCCAGACAGTCTCCGCTGCAGTGCTCCCGGTCATGCATCCGCAGCTTCCGTTGTTCAGTGGCGGGGGGGGAGGAGGGGGAGGAGGGGGAGGGAGTGTCTCACCCGACGCATCTCTCCCACCCCCAGCACCAAGCGTGGTGTCCGACACAGTGGGGGTGGGTGTTCCGGAGCTGCCGGTGGAGGCTGGGGGAGGAGGAGGAGGAGGAGGAGGTGGTGGTGTGTTGAGTGTCTCGCCCTCTGCAGGCAGTACGGTGATGCCAACAGTGGTGATGAGTGTGCCGGTGGGGGGTGGAGGGGGTGGAGGAGGAGGAGGAGGAGGAGGGGGAGAGGTGGAGGCAGTACCGATCCCGGTGTTGACGGAGGCTGTGCGGGCTGCCCCGGTACCGTCGCATATACACAATGCGCAGATGGTATGTTTTATTCAAGGTGTTAAACCACGAAATAGATGTGGGACTGCCGGTCATTGTCACCAAGGTACACTGTTCACGAGAGGGCTTTGTATTTCAAACTTTATTTTTGCTGATATTTTAGACACTCACATACATTCTCCCCATTACACTAGGTGCATATGATGGAGCTTCTCGAACACTCGCAGGACGACGCTGTGAACACCCCTGCCGCGTCCCCCTCGACGTCTACTGCCCTCCAAGCCACCCCACGCGGTGTGACCCTGCCACGCCTACCGCAGCTTAGCGCTGAAGAGGTGTCGTCGCGTCTGTCCGCATCCGGGGTGCGCACCTTGAGTGCGATGCTTGCGGTGTGCACAGCGCCGGGTGGGTCGTCTTCTGTGTCGGGTGTCTCGCTGTCGCTTCCTGCAGACGTGACGCCGCAGGACCTACGTCGTCGTATCCTTGCTGTAGGGGCACACCGCGTCCCACGGAGACGCTCGGCGACCTCACAGTTGGTTCTCAGCACACAACGTTATCCGACACAGTGTGTTGCGCTGGACGCCGTTCTTGGTGGTGGCATCGCAAGCCATGGGGTGACCTCGTTCACCGGAGACGTAGGGTGCGCGAAGTCTTTGCTGTGTCGCAGCCTGGTCCGCTCTGTGCTCCAAAGCGGTAAGGCAGTGTTGTGGGTCGACAGTGGTGGTGGGTGTGGTTTCGAGACGCATCCGCGGTGTGGGGTGTTTCGTGTACACGGTGCGGTGGACGTTCTGCTTGGGGTGTTGGTGCGGGCGCTGTGCGATGTGAAGAAGGGGTGTCTTGATGTGGTTATCATCGACTCTCTGTCGGCACTGATCCTCGCACAGCACCAAGGTGCGTGGACGTCTCTCGATGCAGGAAGGCTCGCTGCGCTCTGGCAAGCGCTGCGTAGTCTCGCTGCAGCAGGCTGCTGTCTCGTCCTCGTCACCCAAACTGCACCCACCCTGCCCCCCATATTCACCTCCCTTCCTGCGACAGTGGTGCAGCTGCAAACCCTTGGGGGTGGCAGCAATGGTGGGCGCATCCCCTTGCAGATCACGATAAAGAAGTCTGCGACGCTCGCACAGCAAACCCTTAGTGCGTTTATCCCCACTGAGTGAGTGCGGAATTAAAAGAAATGCTTCTAACTTCCATCACGACAATGGTGTATGGGAGCAAAGGTGTCGTGTTTTTATGTGTCTTATTTAAATTCCCCGTGTTCTTCTTTTTGTGCTCTTCAGTACAAATACAACGAGAAACAAAGCAAAAAATGACAGCAAAATGTTCTTAACGTCTCAATGTTTCAGCTTGTTTTTTGCTACATCCCTCATATCGCAACCCCGCATCCTCATCCACCACTCTCTCTCCCTCTACCTCCACCACCTCTAGGGAAGCTGCTGCACACTCCCCTCCCCCTTCTCTCTTTCCTATGTCGCGATCTCGCCTGCAAGATGACGTCGCGTACTACCGAGCAATGGAGTGTGTTGTCCACAAGACCGTGCTGCGTCTGATGGACAGCGTGCTCCGCGAACGTCCGAAGAACGCGAAGGAGGTTCTCAAGGTCGCGATCGATGTGGCGAAGGCGGACATCAAAGGGCTTGGCAGGGGGTGGTGGTGTGGGGTGTGCGCGGCACCTAATGAGGACGACGCGGCTTCCTGCTGCAGCTGTCGCACTGGTAAGAACGACCCCATACCAAGCGACCCCTATGATGGCCCGCTGCTCTCTGCCCTCCAGAATGAGCTAGCGCAACGTGCAGAAGCGTTGACTGCACGCGAAGCTGCTGTCGCTGCCAAGGAGAAGGAGCTAGGCATCGTCGCCCCAGGCGGCACAGCAGGATCCGGCAAGACGACAGCCAAGGCCAACACCACAACACCCTCCAGGTTCGGCGACGGCGCAGACCTCAACCCCAGCCAAGACAAAGTCCCCGAGATCCCAAAGCTCCTCGCCAAAGGGTACCTCCCGCCCAAGAAGATCTCAGGGCAGGATGGGCGTGGCGTGCTCAAGCATCTCGCGACCTGGTATGACCCGAAGAACAAAAAGCATTGGTCCGAGACGACGATTAAAGACTTCTGTTTGGACGCAGACTTTTTGGTGGAGTATCAGTGCCGCCTGGGGAAGCGCGGGAACGAAGCCGCGATGTGCGTGCGGTCGCTTTATGCGTACACTCATTCGCAACTGGGACCACAGCACTTCTGGATGATGTACGCTCCGGAGAAATCCAAAGGGGAAGACGAGCCTCCCATCCCACCTAAATACGAACCGCTCACAAGCACCGCAGTGGCACTGGAGGAACGCTTCCAGGCAGACGGTGCTGCTGGGGTGACCCAGCTTGCCCTCACGAACGAAGTCCTGCAGATCCTCGGACCTGCTGAAGACGAGGCAGGGACATACCACGCAGCAGCGCTGGCGGGTTCCTTCCCAAAGATCGGCCTGACCGTTTATTCGCTCCCATCAGCCCACTACCTCCTGCGCTACGAAAACCTGCACAAAGGCGACAAAGACTACTCACCTCTGCGCGACACCGTATCGTGGCTGCCACGTCCAGAGGTGCTCTTGAGGAAGACCGACACCCTTGTGGTCGACGACGCCGCAGAGTCGCCGTTGCCGTTGTCAGGTGTGTTTGAGTTTGTTGCCGCGAATCCTGCAGAGCGCACAACTGGGAGTGGCAACAAAGGAGTCTGGCAGTGCACGATGTATGCGGATGAAGAGCTCAAGCAGCTCCGTGAGGAGTGTACTGCACAGCCGAACCAGCAAAAGGCTAACAAAAAGCTGCACGAAAAGGCGTCTGCGCTGCTCAACAGAACAAAGACAGTCCCGCAGGCGGACTTCCCGACAATCACACCAGAGCTTCTGCGCAATGTTGTCACGTCCGCGTCGGGGATGGTCCCAGGGGCGCTGCTCACACCGGAAGAGATTGCCCGCGCAATGACGCTGCAGTGTTTGACGTTCAACGGACATCACTACCTGGTGACTCTGAGCACCACGACAGTGGAGACGCGAACCCCGCACACAGTGGGTTGCATCAAGACCGGGGAGATCCTGCAGGTGTACCGTAGTGTGGCGTGCTTCTGGCCGCAGCAGATTTTCTACCTTCTGAACATGGCGATGCGGGAGTCGCAGTTCTGCAACCACGAGGCGGAGCTGACGGTCAACGAGACAGACCTGACGATAGGACAGGGCAGCTTTGGGAAGTTCTTTGCCTCACAGCCAAGCTCCGTTGATGATATGGGCGAGACGCAGAAACCGGAGGCACCCAAATTCAAGAAGCGCGACCGCGGTCTGTTTGGCACCCTCCACCGCGTCTCTGCGCAGTGGGACGAACGCACCTCGCATTGGTGTATCGAGTATCCTTCAGGCAAAGTCGAGCGGGTCCCCGATGGTGATACATGGCTTGCCCTGAAGGCGTGGATGCTGCCACAGACGCGACCTCTCATCTTCTTCATGAACAAAACGCTTGCTGCGGTCAACCGACAGAGCGACAAAACACAGATCCAGAAGACATACCGAGGCATCCGCTGCGCACTCTCACGCGAGGTGTACGCCATGGGCAACGTCCTTGTCTGGGCACAGTACTCCTCCACCTCTGAGGACCAAGGTGTCGCTGCCGCCTTCGCAAAAGGGGAAGCGCCTGCAGCGGTCTTCACGATGCACGGTCGCGATAAGTGCGTTCTCCTGTCCTCGTATTCACGATTCGCGAGGGAAGCTGAGTTGCTCTACATGAACAACACCTGCTTCCGTGTCAGTGAATCCCTCACAACAGAGCAGGCGCAGATCCTTGGCAAGGAGAACCTGCAGCTCTTCACGCTGCAGGAGATCGAGGACATTGATATGTACTGCATCCTCATCCGCAGGCTGCTGCCCTTAGCGAAGACGACGCAGGCGGCCTCTGTGGTGTTCCAGGCGGAGGCAGCCATGCGCAACAAGAAAACCCTCGAGCTCTCCATCTCCTCCCCCGCCGACGGCGAGGTCCCCCCGAAGTGGCAGGCCTTCGTGACCCGCCTCTCTGCAGGCTGCCCCATCGAGGGGTCCTCGTGTTGGAACCCTCCCAAATGCTCAGAAGAGCTTCTCAGCACTGTCATCGGCGTGCACGAAGGGATCACCTCCGTCGACGAGAACGAAACCCCACACAGTGCGCTCTTCCTCCACAAAGAACCCGAAGGGAGGAACGGAACCTTTGGGCTGACCCGGTTGAAGCTGAACTCCAACATCATGGCTCAGGCGGTAGGGGCGTACAAAAGGGAGGACAATGAGTACAAATTCTGCATAGAAAGCAATGAAGACTCCTACGAAATCACCTGGGATGCAGGGAAGTGGGTGTTTGAGTACGAAGACGACACCGACCAAGAGTCGATCATCTTCAAAAGCGAAAAGCTTCTCGGCGACTGGCCTCCTGTCGAGAAAAAGCAGGGCCCCCAGATCCGCTCCTCTCACGTCAAAGCCGAAAACATTTTAGTACCACGCTGTGCCGAAGGGCATGCCCTCGTCTACTCCAAAACCGCGTTCCGCCCAGTGGACTGCTGCGAATGTGACAAACCGTTGACAGGTGTGCACTATGTGTGCAGCCACTGCGACTACTACGTGGACCCTGAGTGCGTCAACGTTGTGACGTACACGACGAACGGCACCTCCGTGAAGCTCGCAATCGAGGAGAACACTTTAGTCAAATACGTCGACGAGGAGGTCGAGTGTCCGCAGCTCACGAGCATC
The DNA here is from genome assembly GCA_964035575.1 of Rhynchopus sp. YZ270_cl-10. Taxonomy (NCBI): domain Eukaryota; phylum Euglenozoa; class Diplonemea; order Diplonemida; family Diplonemidae; genus Rhynchopus; species Rhynchopus sp. YZ270_cl-10. The sequence goes on from OZ037919.1 coordinate 1,148,728, forward strand.
GAATTCTTTGAGGAACACATCGTCGACCAGAGAGGCTTCCAAACCGACTTCGACGCCGAGCACGTCCTCAGACTCGCACGTCTCGCTTCTTTGGCGCACGTTCCCCACAACATTCCTTTGACCCTCGAAAGCGCGATCCCATACACAGACAAACCGGTGTTCGAAATCGCCGAAGGGCTGCTGGGTGTGGATACAGAGAAGTACCCGATCTCGGCTGTCCGCGTCTTTGGGAAGGTGGAAGGTGAGGATAAGATATGCCTCCGCATCAGCGGCACTGCGGCGGACAACGCGAAGCAGCTGTGGGTCTGCGATGTCGAGCTGCGCCGCACCGACGGACGACCTGGCCTTGCCGTCGGCGACGACGGCGCCACCATGGCAGCACGCATCGTCCGCCTCGGCGTCCCCCTCGTCAGTGTCGGGCTGCGCAACAACCTTGTCACCTTAGACGGGGCTAAGAAACTCCTCGCCAGCGTCAAACAAAACAACCACGTCCAGGAGGTGACCATCGACGACGACCACACAGCAGAAGAAGACAAAGACGCCACATTAGAAGTCTACAAGAAGGCACTCTCCCTGCGCTGTATGTACCACCGCTGCGTCAACATGGACCAACCGCTGCTGGAGGACCACCTCTCAGGCATGGGGAAGAGGTGGCCAGAGATCTTTGCCCTCTCGCTGGGCGACCTCCAGAATGTGAAACTCCCTGTTGCGGGCATCCTGGATCAATACCCCGAAGGCTGGAAGACGATGCTTGCGAGGTTCAAACACCCGCCGGAGCCGACCCGCCTGGTGATGCACACTGCGTGCAGGAACGGCAAGGTGCGTGCCGTCGCGCCCCTCCTCGACAGCTGCGGGGTGGACCCCGATGAGATGGACCCGAAAGGCAACCCCGCCATTCTGCTCGCTGTCAAGCAACCTGCCTTTGAATGCGAGGTGGGCGGCACTGCGATTAAACGTCTTGTCACCGACCCCTCCTCTTACGTCTCGCAGATGGCCATCCGCAATGCTGTACGCATCTGCGGCCCCATCGTGACCGGAGCACTCCTCGACGCTGGTGTCGAGCCTGACGACCACGCAGAGGTTCTTGGCCTGGCAGTGGTCAACCGTCTCTTCGGGTCACGCACGACAGTCCTCAAACGGCTGATCACCCCAGCAGCGCTCAAAGCCTTTGAACACCAGCCAGTACTAAAGGCGTCTGCAGTAAAGGACTGCTCCTTCAGCATCATCGAGACTCTGCTCGACAACGGCGCAGAGGACGGCATAGAAGTATGCGACGAACACGGCGACTACCCCTTGCATATGACCTGCAGACATAAATACCACAATTTAGGCCCAGCGGAGACTCGCGTCGCGCAGGCTGGTGCCATCTATTGTGACCTTGATGTCATGCAGCGTCTCGTCACGCAGGACACCCTCGCCGCGGAAAACCACAACGGCGAGCTGCCGATCACCATCGCTGCGAAGAACTGCCCGTACCTCTGCGAATTTCTCATCAAAAATGGGTCGCCGGTCCCGGAGGACCCTGAGCAGTGTGTGTATCTGGCATGCCAGAATGCGGCATTCAATGTGGAGACGGCGCTTCCGGCGTTGAAGACTCTGTTTGTGAAGACCAAAGCGAAGTGTGAGGAAGGGAGCAACGCTGGCAAAAAGAAGAAACGCAAGAAGGCGAAGTCTGAAGCCTCCACGACCAACGCAAGCTCCACGAAGGACAGCGACGAAGACGACGATGAAGACGAAGACCTCGACGACGACGACAGCAGCACGCCGCACAGCGCCAAGGGTGTGGGCCCCTGCCACGCACTGCACCACGCTGCGATGAAGGGCTTCCACGTCATTGTCAAATTCCTGATGGAAGACATGGCCGTAGACGTTACCTTCCAAGAAGATGAAGAAGACACCGCACTCCACGCCGCCATGCGCTCCGGATGCGACTGGGGGGCAACCCCTGAGCACGCCGAACTTCTGAAGACAATGGTCAAAAAGCAGAAGGACATCGACGTCAAAGGGAGCGAAGACATGACCCCCCTCGCGAGAGCGATTCTGTCCAACCAGGTCCACTCTGCCTCCGTCCTTTTAGAGCTTGGAGCGAAGGTGGATGTTGAGATCTCTGAGATGCCTTTATCCTTTTTGGTCGCACGCTCTGAATTCGACGCCTCTGAACAAGGGATGCTTCTTGTACGCAAAGTGTTAAATGCAGAAAACGCAAAGAAAGTGTGTGACGGCGTATCTGCGTTGCACTTTGCATGCTGGAACGGCCGTGTCAAGATGGTTGAATGGTTGGTCAGTGTAGGCGCAAACCCCAACGTCGGCATCGATGAAGACGACAGCTCTGAAGGCACGCCTCTTTCCCTTGCCGCCAGATGTAAGACTTTTGGAGACCATTTAGACATCTTCGCGAAGCTCATCACACCACTAACCATCAACTGCGGTGATGACGAAGAAGTACCCCTCTACCACGCCATCACCAAGGGTAACCTCAAGGTTATCCCGCTCCTCCTCCAAAACGGCGCGCTAAACAGCGACAAATTCTTAACAGAGATGTGCGGATCCAACGATTTCGACACCCCAGAAGGGGTGGAGCTCATTCAAACCCTCTTAACTGGCGCTTCTTTGAACAAAAAGGATGAAGATGACGAGTACACGTTGATATACAATGCGGTGTGTGCAGGGAATATCCATATCTGCAGCCTGCTTTTGTCGAAAGGATGTGACATTCTCGGGGCAACAAAGGATTACAAAGAGGAAAACATCCTGACCGAGGTGGCGCTGGAGAGTGCCTTCAACACTCCAGAGGGGCGCGGCATTGCGACCCTCATTGTCGAGAAGTGCCCGACGTTGTTGAACTACCCGAAATCACCTCCACCACATATAGAGGCGACTACTAGTGGACACGTGGAAATTACGGATGCAATTATTGCTGCAGCGCTGCCTTTTAAGAGCACCAAGCAAGCCTTAGATGTGCATATGTACTATGAAGGCGGGAACTTCTTCCATTACCACGCTGCGGCAGAGGAGTTCAACAACGCAGCTGGTGTTGCTGTGTTGGAGCATGCGCTTGCGTTGTCGGAGGACGTAGGGAAAACTATGAAGCAAATTGCAGGGGAAGAAGAGGAAATTCGGGACGCAACTGCAGACAAATCGGCAAACTGTTTAGAGCACGACTGCAATGTTGGGGCAACAGCGTTGACAGAGGCATGCCGTGCGGAGCACTTTGCTGTTGTTGACGCATACTTAAAAATCGCGCTGGAGCGTGGTGGGGAGGACTTTGTGCAGGAGTTGATCACCATTGCGCCGGTGAACGGCGCCACAGCTTTGCATTATTTAGCGAAAGGGAAGATCGGTGCGCCTGACAACATCATGCGGCAGATGGCGACCCCAGCAGTAGTAGACCTAAAGACGAGACGTGGGTTGACGCCACTGCACTTCGCCGCAAAGGGCACCCCAACGCACACAGAGGTGCTGCTGTCGTGTGGTGCGGACCCGAACCTTGCAGACGACGAAGGCAACACACCACTGCACCTCGCAGCAGACGCAGAGGTGGTCGCGCTTCTAGTCAGCCACGGGGCAGTCGCCACTGCGAAGAACACAGAGGGCCTGCAGCCGTTAGAATACCTTCTCAAGAAGGGGTACTTTTCAGAAGAGGATTATGAGGTGTGTATTAGGGGGAGGGTTGAAATAATGGGCTTGATTGGCGAAAAATCTTTCAAAAATATTTATATTTAAAAATGTTTTTTTTAGGTGGAATCTTTCCCCTTTAGGCAGCTGGGTCTGAAGGGGTTTAAAAAAAAACACAATATTTCAAACAAAAAACAACACAGACTGCTGCAGCACTAGTGTCGGTTGCGCCGCTTGCAGAGTACGGCGAAATCAGTGACAACAAGATGAAGGTGGCCCTGGGTTTGGCAGAAGCAGATGCACAGACGTGTATTACACGCAGGACGTCTGTTCTGTCAAGGATGCGACGTCAGTCTGAGGATGAAGGGGCCAAAAAAACCTCCGACGACGCGGACTCCGATGATCTGGATGACCTGGACCTGGATCTGGATGGATTGGATTTGGATGATGATGACGATCTGTTCTTAGACGATGACTCTTCTGATTGGTGAACAGGGTGACAGTGCAGCTTGCACATGGCAACTACACTATTCCAACATTTTTTTTTCGAAAAAAAAACAAGTAATTGCTATCGGAAAAAAAACGGGGTGTGATGTGGAACTCCATCCTGTAGAAATAATCTACAATAAGCCCAGCATTCTGCTCTTCTGCAGGTATGCTAACGCTCTTCGTACACTGCCAGACCCACTGGGACGCCAGCATCTGAAACGTTCAAGAAGGGGGGCTGTCCTCTTCGTCCAGCACCATCTGCTCGATAGCGTTGTTGGACGCCCGCTCGGCAGGCTCGGCGTGGTCCAGCTCGTTTTTGTCCACAGGCTCCCCACATTGTAGTCGTCGTTGGAGCAGTGCGGAAGGAACACAGAATGCACAGACTACAACACATCGATCACACCAGCAAATCGCCAGGATGCTACGGTGGTTTCGAAAATCGCGCGGAGTTTTCCACAGCACACCCGCTTCTTTCTTAGCAATTACTTGTCCTTGTTGTTATTGTTGTTTTCAACCACCTTCCTTCAACCCTTGTAGGATCAGTTGGTATTTTTTTCGCGAAAACATGAAATTACACATTTCAAGAGAACAAATGGGTCGATTTCAAAACCCCCCCCCCCCCAAAAGTTCTTTTTTGTCTTTTTCATGATATAGGCAGTTTTTTTGCAGTCTGAGGTCCGGAACCGCCCCAAAAACGATTTTCTGGGAGGTTTTGGGTGGTTTTGGGGCGAAATGGACCTTTTTTGACCATTTTTATGGTATTTTTAGGCTGTTTTTGGCCCTTCTTCTTACACAGCCTATTGGGGGTCAAAATAGCTATTTTTGACCAAAAAACATCAAATAAGCACCAAGAAAAGTGCCAAATGTGCCCAAAACAGGTCGGATTGGGCTCACAGCCCATTTTTGGGATATATTTGGGCCAACGGAGGCCTCCTGGCGTCAAATAAATTGTGTTTTTTGGTCAAAAATAGCTATTTTGACCCCCAATAGGCTGTGTAAGAAGAAGGGCCAAAAACAGCCTAAAAATACCATAAAAATGGTCAAAAAAGGTCCATTTCGCCCCAAAACCTCCCAAAACCTCCCAGAAAATCGTTTTTGGGGCGGTTCCGGACCTCAGACTGCAAAAAAACTGCCTATATCATGAAAAAGACAAAAAAGAACTTTTGGGGGGGGGGGGTTTTGAAATCGACCCAAATTAAAAAGGGTCCTTATTTGCATTTTTGGGATCCGCCCGTGCAGTGGTGGGGTCAATCTCGAAAATTGGACAATTTTTTGACCACTTAAATTTTGAGAAATATGAGCCCGGTTCCTTATACGTGGGGCCCATTTTCGGCTAAAATTTTCCTCAAAATCTGGTTTTGTAAAATTGACCCTTTACTCCCCCCCCACATCGATTTCAATACTATACCTTACTTCACCTACGGTTGCCCTTACAGGGGGGTGAAGGAAGGTAAGTTGAAAAAACAAAAACAGTGAATTACAAAAAGTGAGAACTCCCTCTTAGCGGAGGGCCATATGTGTCCTTGTGAACAAGAAAGAACGGAATGGGAATGGGTCTTATAATGACCAAAAAGAAGGAAAAAAGAGAAAAAATCGAACCTTTCGAGAAGAAAGGGAATGGGAAGGGCTTTGTATTATGTGTGAGATAAATAGGCAGATGAAAATCTGATAGCAGAGTAGAGAGAGAGAGAGAGAGATCTAAGATTTTAGTTTAGTGGCAAATATGTGTTTCACAAGAGGTTGCATTTCATGTGACAAAAATAGTGATAGTGGCGCTCCTCCTCGGGTGTCAAGTTTTCACAAAGTTTTCTTTGTGCCGTATTTCAGTAGGATTTTTTTTTCTTTTTTCTCAAAATTTTATTATTGTTTCAATTTTTCAAGTTTGTGTTTCAATGTGAGATAAAGATGAAGAGAATAAGCAAAGAATATTGTGGGATGTGCCAAAAAAGTCAACTTTTTTTTTTCAACGTTTTTTGTGGTTTTGTCTTTTTTCTCAAAAAGAGCCAAAAAAATATAATTGACCAATTCTTTGTTTCTCGACAACAGAAAATGTGTTATTGGTCCCATCTCACCTCAACAATCATTTTATATAATAACCTTGTGTCCCAGACTGCCTCCAGCTTTAGGTCACCCTTTATGTTAAAAGGGTTCCCCATCCCAATGAGCTTTTTTTGTGTTGTTTTATTTGTCATTTGTCAACTTGTTGGGGCAAAAAAATGGTTCAGTATAGTGGAGCTCGAACCTCGGGGTGTCTCCCTCATACAAACCACGTTCAAACAAAACGACAAATAAAACAGAGAGAAAGCTTTGCTTTTGGTTTGCAATCCAAAACTGGCTTTTTTTTCCACACTGCGAAACTTTCCTCAAATCTCGTTTCCCCCCCCAAAAAAAAGAAGTGAAACTGAAGAAAAAAAATGATGTATCCTTGTTGTTATATGTGTGCTCCCGTGGACAACCGGAGCGTTATATATATCTCGAAAGAAAATAGAAAAGAAAAAAAGTGCTGCTTTTGTTACTCTGGTGCCCCTCTCCGGTAGCTTACGCTCATGCATCTTTGTGCTTTTTTTTTCCAGCTGTAACAAAACTCCTTCTACTTGGCTCTTTTTTTTAAGGATCCTGTGAAATCGTGGCTGCTATCCCCGTTCTATCATCTGAAATAAAAAAAAAAGTTTCAGATGTAAACCACGAAATGGATGGTCGGGCACCCAGCATGGTCCACCTCACGGTGGGCCACGAGGGGGCTTTGTATGTCAAGCTGTAGCTATAACCTTTTAGTTCCCTGCATCCCGTCGATGTACGGTGAGGCGTTTGCACTTTCATATTTTTTTTTTGTGCTTTCATCCGGGGCTGGCATCGTACGTGGTGCCTGCATCAACAACTAACATTTTGTACGTGGAAGGTAGGTTGGGAACATTTTTGTTGATCCCTGTACCTATGCTATCAATTCATTGACTTCATTGCATATGATCATTATTACCGTAATCGTACAAATTATCCGTAAATATGTTCGACCTTTTCGGGATTTTTCTGGAAGTTCGATCTTTTTTACGGTCGAACATTTTTACGATTACGGTATGTTGAAATGCTTCTACAAACGTCCCCGTGCCCCCCTGCATATTTTTGTACACCCTATTTTTCTCCCGCTGAGGATTTTTCTTCTGTTTCTGTAGTTTTGCGTACTGTTCTTTACACAATGTTTCCCCTATTTTATTCAAAAAAAACGGTTGTATTAGTGGAGCACACTCTAGGGTGGCTACACTAATACAACCAAGTTTTCAAAAAAAAAAAAAAAAAAAAGACAACACAGTACGTTGTGCTCCTTTTACGCAACAAAACAAAACGCTGCTATTTTGAAAGGCGTATTGTCCCTTTACTGCAATAGGGGTGAGAGGTTTTGGAGGTCACCCTTGGGTAGTAGTGCGAGGTGAGGGGTCACGCGAGACGTCTCTCTGTATTTCGTCCTACGAAAGAAAGTGAGTAAAAGTAACAAAACAGCTTCCCCCCCCCTGTCATTTCCCCTATCCGGAGTTCGTAATTTAAAGAGCGGAACAGAGAGGTACTTTCCAGGTATTTTTTTTGTTGTTGATATCTGGGGAAAATTCCGAAATATGTCCAAAAACCCCCTGTATTTTGCACCCATTTTTTCAGAATTAACCAACAAAAATAACACAATGGGACCTAAGAGAGACCGCGCTGGAGAGTTCGAGATGGACCTGGCCGCCTTTGAGCTGCCCCGCGAGGCTGCCATTAGCTGGCTGAACACTGTTCTGGACGTTGCGTTCGACGATGTGGAGCAGGTGGCCATGCGGGGGGCAGAGTGGTGCCAGCTGGTGCACCTCTGCACGACACCTGAGGAAGGCATTATTGATCTGTCGCGTGTTCACTTTGGGCGCAACCACTGTGGCCCGCTGACACGCGACGAGGTGGACGAGAACTACGCTGTGCTGACCGACGCCTTCGCAAACCTGAATGTCAACTGCGAGTACCTCACTGGCAACGCAGGCACGACGCTTGCGAACCTCAAGCAAGGGTACTACTCGCAGGCGATCGACCTCCTCCACTTCATGAAGCACTTCACCGCACACATGGGCGAGCCGCTATACTACCATCCCAAGCACGAACGCGACGAGGTGGAGGCTGCACGCGCTGCCACCCGCGTCGTCAGCAAGGAGGACACCAAACCACGCAGACGTGGTGCGGCGGCAGCAGCAGCACCGCGCAGTGCGGTGGCAACACCGCGTGGTGGTACTGGGCTGTCGAGGCGGCGTGAGCCTGTGGTCGCAACACCGCGTGCAGAGAAGAGGACGTTGGCAACTCTGAACAGGAACGTGCCCACAGCAGCGCAGGGCAGTGCTGCGAAAAGACGTGCCGTCGCAGTGCCGGGCACCACAGCACCGCAGGTAGACGCAAAGCTCGCAGCCGGGAAGCTGCAGCACACAGAGGCCCTCCTCAAGACCCTCGCAATGAACATCGACGGCGCAGTGTCTGCCGTGGACAGCTACCTCGCTGCGTCCCCCGACGTGCCCACCGGGGTGCGTGAGGCCGTTAAACACATTCTCTCTGACTCTCTGTCTGAGCCCTAGATATTTTAAGACATAGAAAAAAGGGATTGTAAGGAGGGGACCCGAGAGTTCTTTCAGCTCTTGTGGGAGAATGAAAAAAGCCAAAAATTTAACAACTTTTTTTTTTCAAATAGATAAAACCAGGGCACTAGCTTGGTTTTGGGGAAAATTCCAGAAGTGGGTCGCTTTCCATGAAAGTGGGTCAGCGAGTTTTTTACTACAGAAGATGGTTTAGCGGCGTTCTACGAGCTATTTTCTCCAATCCCAGCTTGTGGTGGGGGATATTCGCGAAAATGGCCAAAATTCGGTCAAAATTCGGTCAGTGTTGCAGTAATCCTCCGAAATGTGCTGTTTGCCCGCCTCCCTTTGTGGTCTCTCGGAAAACTACCACTGGTATCTGTATGAGTTTCAGAGCTTTCTTCCTTGAGGCAGACTTAAAGAAACTGAACCCTTGGTTCATGCACCGCCTCACCGCCGTGTAGTCACGGTGTTTCGGACAGTGTTATTTTGCACGAACGGTCTCATCCAGGGTTTTTTTTGCGGAGCAAAAATAGTAATATAATATGGCGCCGCAGGCGAAAAAAAATAGGGTGCAGTGTAAAAATCTAGTTTTTTACACCACAGAGTCACTCAACGAACCCTTTTTTGCGGTGCAAAAAAGGAAAAATGGCGCCGCAGGCAAAAAAAAAAATAAGGTACAGCCTCCCGGGTCCTCCTCTAGACCCTTCCCACGTGCAAAACCCTACAGAATTCTCAGATTTTTGGTGGGATGATGGCAGGATGATGGTTTTTGGTCGGGGGGGAAAGCCATTTTCCGTGGGATGATGGATGATGGTTAGCGTCAGGCCTGAACAGGCTCGGGGGGAGTTCCCTGTAGTCGAGCTCCCAAAAATTTTTTTTCTAAAATCCAAAATCCAATTTTTTTTTTTTTTTTCCGGCTGACCCCAGGGTATAAGCTTGGATTTTGGATTTTTTCCAGAATTAGGTTTTTTGAATTTTTTTTTTTTTGGTGGGGTTATAGCAGGGTAGTATATAGCCCCCCTAGCCCCCACCAAAAAGGTGGTTTTGTGTGAGGCAGTCATTTTTTTCTGTGGGGGAAACGAAGCGAAAAATTTTCTCGGTATTTTGTGACCACGGCAAACCTACACCACCCCAACCCTGCGGAAAAGCCTCCCCTCCTCTGTGCAACCTTGGTAGCTTTCAGCCACTGGTGATCCGCAATCCGTAGTGGGTGTCAGCCTTATTGTCGGTAACCTCAATACATTTACAAGAAACGGTGGCCATGGCACCCAAAGGTTCCTGGCGAAGCCACGGTATGCAACATTTCTAAAATCGCGCTTTAAAATTGCACTATTTTACAGGCAAACAATGTCATGGGAAGGGTGTGAAAGCTTGCGCAGCAGGCGCACGGTACGCTACTTTTATTCTTTTCGCCACATCTTTTTTCTCACTCATAGTTGGGTTTTTCAAGCTCCGTCCGTCAAATGGAGCTCAACGAACCCTTTTTTGCGGAGCAAAAAAGGAAAAATGGCGCCGCAGGCAAAAAATTTTTAAGGTACAGCCTGGATGGTGCGGTCAGCAACCCAGTTCCCAAGGGTACTGCGTACTCCCGTGGTTCAACCACGGTTCTTTCCCCCATATTTCCCCCCCCCGAAATCCAAATCTATATATTTTTTTTTCCCCCGAAAAATTTCAGAATTAGGTTTTTGAACCTAATTCTGAGTACCAAGCTAATACCCTGGCTGACCCACTTTTTTTTTTTAAAGTACAGGAAGTGGGTCAGCTGACCCGCTGACCCAGCCAAGCTAGTCCCCTGGATAAAACCCCCTGGGGTGGGAAGTAGCAAAATAGAAAAATAGGAAAAAAAAAATGTTGCACAGACTCTGTCAGAGTTCATTTTGCAAAATGATAACTTTTCCGCCAATTCTTTGTCTGGCTATTTGAAGCAGCCAAAAGAGTCAAAAGCTGCTTTGAGAGACAAGAAGAATGGACTAAGAGAAAGCAACGATGAGTACAACACATCCTCGGGTATCTGCACTTGGCGTTTTGGTCAGTACTCAAGGTGAGAAACAAGGTTGCAACAAAATGCTCTAAGGAGGTTAACAGGAGTCGTCTCTACGTTCCAAAGTGTGACAATTTCCCCTTTTTGTTCTCATGTTTTTTAAAACAATATGACAAAAAGAATGACCCATAGGGGGTCCACCCCGCTTTGTTGTTCTTGGAGAGAAAACACTCCTTCTTCTAAAGAGAAAAACCCATCCACCTTTAGATTTTTTTTGAAAAAATATGCTGTCCTTTTTTTTTTACTTTTCACGTTCAGCAATAAAAACCACAAAAAAAAGCAAAATATTTTCCATATGGCAGCGTCCGCGAAAGACCCCCCCCTAAAGCTAACATCCATGCTTATTGGTATTTCACTAATTAGAATTTTGGTATTTTATAAGATTTTTTTTTAAAATGAACTCAGAGTTAAGTTTCTGAGTTCATTTAAAAAAAAATCGGTGAAAAATTCCGAGTAGGTATTAATTTAAATAGGAAAAGCTATGTCAACAGCTATGTGTCCCCTTATTTTACCTGTGAATACTAAGGATATAGGAAGGAATTCACTAATATCTGTCTCTAAACCCATTATCAAAAAGGGGGGGGAGGAAAGGGGGGTGGAGGCTTGTCGCCCCCTCCGAACACTCTAAATAGAGTGCGAAAGAGCTTCACGATCCGGGTCGTCTGCGGCGATGTCGACTTTCTCGCAGAAACCCCCCTTTTTTGAGTGACCCTATTGACCTCTGTGATGAGTCTCTCCAAGAGTTACAGACAATTGTCCTCCTGTTCCTCCTGTTCCTCCTCCGTCTCGCTCTCATTGTCCTCCTGGGGTGCCGGTGATGCAACTACAGGAGTAGTAAACGGCGGACACCCCTTTTCTCCTGGTGGTTCTCTTCTGCATATGGAGAGACATATGCTTCGAGCTCCACACCTCGCGCATCCAGCTCCTCGCGTCCCACCCTTTGCCCCCCTGCCAGTGAACCCCTGCATACACCTGCAGCTCGGCGAAGTTTTTTAGGCCTCGGAAAGGCCGGGTTTTCAGCTCCTGAGCGAATGCTTTGGCTGCTGATTCCATTTCCCCCTGTTGTGTTGTTCTGTGGGTGGTTATATGGGTGTTTGTGAGGATTTCCTTGTATATCCTTAGTATTTACAGGTAAAATAAGGGGACACATAGCTGTTGACATAGCTTTTCCTATCTAAATTAATACCTACTCGGAATTTTTCACCGATTTTTTTTTAATGAACTCAGAAACTTAACTCTGAGTTCATTTAAAAAAAAAATCTTATAAAATACCAAAATTTTAATTAGTGAAATACCAATAAGCATGGATGTTAGCTTTAGGGGGGGGTCTTTCGCGGACGCTCCCATATATAACCGACCCCATACCCCCTCACCCCTCATTGTACAATACTACTGTACACGGTTCGGAAAAGTACTTTTTTAAAAAGTGATATTTTTTGGTCAAAAAAAGTACTTTTTCACTTTTCGAAAAAAAAAGTACTTTTTTTTTTTTCATCAAAATTGTACAGGAAAAAAAAAAGTACTTGAAAAAAAAAAAGTACTTTTTATTTTTCCGTCAAAAATTGTACGGAGAGAAAAAATAAAAAGTACTTTTTTTTTTTCTGTACAAAAAATTTAGAACACTGGAAAAAAAAAAGTACTTTTTATTTTTTCTCTCCGTACAATTTTTGACGGGAAAAAAAAAAGTACTTTTTTTTTTTTTCCTCCGTACAATTTTTGCACAGAAAAAAGTACTTTTTTTTCTTCAAGTATGGTGTGGCAGCGGTTACTGGGGGGGTAAACCGGTAGAAACACGGTAGAAACACGGGGAATCGGTTGGGGGTTCCCTTTTTTGGAAAAAAAAAATTGTTTTTTTACCAGGGGACTTCTCTATGTTGTAGGCATACAGAGGCACAGATTTGACAGACCGGGGCCGGAACTGGCTGGGATGTCACGAAACTGACAAAAAAAGTGGTTTTCGACCTTTTTTTTTTTTTTTTTTTTTTTTTACTGGTTTTCTTCCTTGCTTTCGTATTTTTTGTTTTCTGTATCTATGTGGATCCCCCCCAGTGAACCGTTTGGGACCCCGCTCTGCCGTGGCAGTCGTGGTTAGCGTTGTCATGTTTGTCTGTAGCACACAAGTAAGAAGAGAGACTCTAGGTCTCATTGGCGTCTGTTTCTCAAAAGTTTGGTTGTTGTTCTACTCTTGTGGGTTGCCGTTAAACGGAAGCGCCTCCCCATTTACCACGAAAATCGGGGGGGACATACAGGCTGCACAGATCTCCCCCCACTATGTGGCAGTCGAGCCTTGTTACGTGGCTCCCTGGCCTGACTGCGAACTCCGCGCAACCTCACACGAGGTTAACCACGGAGTCAAAAGGAAAAAGAAAATATGATAAAAAAAAAATTTATAAAGTGCACCCAAGCCCCCCGGGGCCTGGGCACTTTATAAATTAAAAGGAAAAGCAATGATTTGTTTTTTTTTGTTTTTTTTTTTTTTTGTTTTTTTTTTTTTTTTTGATTTTTTTTTGTTTTTTTCACGGGTTGCCTACGATCGTAGTACGATCTCTTACGATCGCAGCTCTTTTTTGATCGCACTACGATCGTACTACGATCAAAGTACGATCGTAGTACGATCGTACTTACGATCGTATTATGATCGTACGATCGTACTACGATCGTAACGATCGTAGTACGATCGTAGTACGATCGTACGATCTTCCTTCTAAGGTGCTCGCTCTCCATACCTAGACCCTCGAATTTTTTTTTTTGCCCCTATATTGGGCTAATTTCGACGATTTGAGGCCATTAAAAGCAAAATTTGGCACTTTTGAGCATCTAGGGGGGTCTAAAACGCGGTTCCGCGAACCCAAAATTTCGTGATTTTTACCAAAAACAAGTCGATTTTTGAAAAAATCTCAAAAAAAAAAATCCCAATTTTTTTTTTTCACAAGTGTTTTTGAGGCCTGCTCACTACACCCTAGGTACCCTTCTGGGACCAAAAAGTCAAAAAAAGCAAGAATTGGGCTGTTTTGAGCATCTAGAGTTAATTCCCCAGTCATTTTCTGTACCACCAGTGCATTTTGTATGGGCCAGCGCCTTGTCAAAAAATCAAAAAATCTCAAAAAAAAAATTTTTTTTTTCGGGAAAATTTCGACCCCTGAGTTGGGTTTTTGGGCACCAAAAAGTGCAAAAAAACGCAAAAATCGGGTGTTTTGACGATCTGGGGGTAACTATATGCACTACTACAGGGGCCCACAATATCGACTTTTCCTTAGCAAATTCCTTGGAGTATTGCATGCCTTGAAGTGTTGCATTTTGTCCCCACTGAGTGTGCACTCAGAAAACACTCATCAATAAAACGACCTTTCTGTTCGGTAAAAAATAGTTATTTTCTATTGTAGTAGTGGGTTTGTCGTGCAGTGATGTTCTTTGTACCTGGAGAGTGGGCCGAGTGCAAGGTATGTTTTTAACCCCCCGGTTTTCTCCCTTTTCGACATGTCCGCTATTTTTTTTTTTTTTTGAAAACTTGGTTGTATTAGTGTAGCCACCCTAGAGTGTGCTCCACTATACTAAACATTTTTATGTCACCGCAGACGAGCGCGATGATCTCTCTTGTGTGGCAGATGTCACACTGATGTCGCTGATACTACTACCCACCGGGCCATCATCAGATGGGGGTGGCGGAGGGGGGGGCATTGATGACGGATTTCTTCCGTTTTTTGGCAGTTTTGTCGCATGCTCTGGGGGAAGACGAGCGTTTTCTTTTTGAAGAACGTGTTGATGGATTCTGTTTACGGGAGGGGGGAGAAACAGAACGCTTTAGTTTTAAAATACGGTTGGGCTCAGGGTCACCCTCAGCAGGCGGCACGTCATTCGCGGCAGGCCGATCTCCCGCTGCGAGGACGTCGTCGATCATGTCACCCTCCGATGTGCCAGCAGAGGAGGTTGGAGGTGAAGACCACCTAGATGCTCTAGCTGATATGCTAGGGCCGTAGGCATCGAGTGGTGCAGTTCCCCATGCCGCGTCAGCGAGCCATCGGACGGACCTTGACAGCTGTGACCTGATAACAGCGATGCTATCGACACCTAGACGGGCACGTTTTTTTTTTTTTTTTGTCAACAAAAATGTCACTTTTACGTGGGGTACGGGGCGGCTTCTTGTTTGTTTGTTTTTTTGTTGTAGTCTCTACTTTTACATTCAATTTCTCTTATCAGGTACCCGAACCGACGACCCTTCATCGTGACAGCGAAGCAGTGCCCACGGAAGAGCTGGTGCAATTATTTCAAAACCAGGTGGCGATCGTAAAAGTCGGGTTTATATACCAACTTTTCCATTAACCCACCCCAGACCACCCTAATTATTATGAAACTCTTAGTCAGTCACTGCTATAGCCATTTAACCCAGGGAGCATAGCTAGTGCAAGAAATTCGACTTCGGGATCCGGAAAGTCTGTCCTCTGCTTGCGGAGGACTAGACACAAGAAAATATTGCGTTCCCCCAGAATACTAATTTTTGTCACAGTAATTTTTGCCCAGGGCATGCTCTTGAAGCATGGCGGCTTGGTGTGAGAAGGGGCAGTGTGTTGTTTTGTTCTAGATTTCAACGGTTGTTAGAACGAGTCAAGTGGATGCTTATCTAAACACTGACTTTAGTACAGACCCGAGAGATCACACATGACTTTGAGGAAAGAACAAAGCAATGCATCTGTACCCGCACGCCAGGTTGTAGTTACTTCAGAATTTTCTTGAGTTTGCATGAACGAGGAGGGGGTGATTCATTCTTCGGGAACGCTTAGTATACCATGGAATGATCATCTCAAAAAAACAGTGGGGGCTGAATTCATATCCCTTAGAATTGCGAATTCAGCCTTTGCAGAAGGTACGTCTTACTTGTACTTGTACTTGTATGCCGTGTCACCCTTCTCAACCTTACCGGTTCACAGCTCGCAAGAGCAATGTAACCCTTCTCGCTATTGCAAACTTAAGAATTTTCTGCTGTAACTTACCAAAATCGATTTTCTTTCACCCCAAACACCCGCAACACCCCACCTGCTACTTCGGTAGCCTGTGTTGTTGGGAGTTGGTTCTCATGTTGATCCCCAGTGACTGTCTAGCACTGCTTCTTCTGAGCCCAACGTTGTTTGGCCTGTCGACGTAATAAATACGAAGACAGGGCGGCGGTGCCAACAATTTTCCAATGATGTAACGTTTTATCTGATTGATTATCGTTTGATATACCTTGTGTGTGCTTCATGCACACCATGCAAGGAATATCGAACGGTATTTCAAGCGATATTCGTTATTTCGTTTGGCAAACGTACTACGATCGTACTACGATCGTAATGATCGTACTACGATCGTACTACGATCGTTTACGATCGTAGTACGATCGTAGTTGATCGTAGTACGATATTTTACGATCGTTACGATCGTTTTTTGGTACGATCGTAAACGATCGTACTACGATCGTAGGCAACCCGTGTTTTTTATTGTTTTTTTTTGAAAAGTAAAAAGTATGTTTGAAAGTGTAACACACGTCTTCGTAGAAGACGGCGTTCCGCACATGTTTTGTCTTCGCAACCGTCAGTTGCGCTGGTCGTGGTGCCGCAGGTACGTCCTGGGCTTGCTTTTTGTTCGTGGTTTTTTTTTCTCTTTTCTTTATTGTTTCAAGTTTTGGCCGGCGTCTCCTCAGCAGGTGTTGCTCCGCACGAGTTCAGGCAGGCTGGCCTCTGTCAGTTTTGCCGCGCTGATGTACTTCAGGCACAACTGGGGTTGCTCTAGCAGTAAGAACTTGAGCGACTTGTTTGGCAGTAGGTCTGTCCTTAGTGCCTTGGTGGCTGAACACACTTTGAACATATGTTTCAGTGTCGCCTTTGCTTTTGCCGTGCAGTTGTTGCAGCGTGCCACGTCGTTGCTGCCCATGTAGTCGAACAGCGCAGGGTGGCGCTCTGTCCGCAGCAGTCTCATCTGCACTGCTCCCCGCCGCGTGAGCTCCGGTGTGCTCAGCTTGGGTCGCGCCACTCCCTTCGGGGTGTCCGCCGTGATCGTGCTGTAGAGTTCGCTCGCCGGTTGGGGTGTGTAGCTGGAGCAGACTGCGCGTATCGCCGCTTTGCACGCGAGGAGCGTGAGTGGTTCCTCTTGTAGGCGGCCTTTTTGTGATGCCCGTTCTGCTTGGTACGTGGCCGTACCTAACTTGGCTTCGTGGTCCGCTTCCTCATTTCCACTCACCCCCACATGTGACGGGATGTACTGCATGATCACCCGCACCTTGGTTGTAGCCCGGTGTAGTGCCGACCACACGTCGCAGAGAAGTCCCGTAGCCTTCACCGGACCTGTCTCCAACGCACGTAGTGCTGACTGGCTGTCTGTGAGGATTACCACCGTGTTGTGTTTGTGGTCTGTGCGGTGCAGTTCCTCCACCATCGGAAGTGCCTCTCTGATGGCCACCAGCTCGGCGGTGTACGATATGCTCATCCGCCCTGCTCCGACGTTGGCTGTCGCTATTTCTTTGTCGCTGTCTCCCGGGTAGACCACAATGCCTGCACCCCCGTGGCCTCGTCCGCCTTCCACCGACCCGTCTGTATAGACGTGAAGGTCCGCTGGTGGCAGCTCTGCGATGGTCTGCTCTGTCAAGCTTCTCGCCTCTGCGTCCGTCTGCGTGCCCTTCTTGAAGCCAGCCACGTAGGGCCGGATGTCGACCTTGGGGAGGACCTCCTTCCAGCGCCAGGGTGCCACCGGGTAGTGTGTCTGGGACACCGCTGGTTGGTCGTGGCGGTACATCTTCGTCTGTTCCACTGTGTCCTTCGCCGACCGTAACCAAGTCAGTTTCGTATCGCTTGAATGCATTGCACACTCTGCTGGGGTCTCCAGTTGTCGACGTGCACGTTCGTACAGGGCTGCTGCATCGTATTCGACGTGCTCTCGTATCTTCCTCAGGTGAGCTTCCCAGAGTAGGTCCTCTGCTTTGGTGTAGTAGTTACACCCGGTGATGACCCTCGCCCCCCTTCGGTGGAGTACTTCCAGAGTTTCAAGGCCTGCCTCATTTAGCGCTGGTCCCCACACCGCCAGTGCATACGTTATGGTCGGGAGCACGTACGTCATGTACACCTGTCTCAGCATGTGGGCATCGCACCCCCAGTCCCGTCCAGCCATGAGCTGGATCAGAGAAAGTTTTTTGAGGAACTTTGTCTTCACCGCCGCTAGTTGTGGTTGCATCGTCAGCGCGTCATCCAGTTCCACCCCCAGGTAACGGACCGTCTGCGCACGGTTCACCACTGCTCCGTCTGCGTACTTCACTTCGCACTTAGCTTTTCTGATGTCGGCACGATCGCCCTTCTCGGTCACTGGCATCACGAAGGTTTTCCTGCGGGATATCGTGAATCCAAGTTTGGGGAGGTGTTCCTCTAGCAGTGTAAGGACCTTCTGTATCGCCGCTGTTGCTTCCTCCAGTGTGCGCTCCGTACACATGATGGCCAGGTCGTCAGCGAAGATGCAGAAGTGGGCCGTCGTTCCTTCCAGGATCTCTGCCACCTCCGTCATCACCAGATTGAACAGCAGTGGTGAGAGCACTGTGCCCTGGGGAACACCCTCCCGCATCACGTATTCCTCGCTCCGTGTTCCTTCCACCGTTGTCCTTGCCGTTCTGTGCTTCAGGTAATCCGTGAGCCACCTGATGTATCGCTCTGGTACCTGGTGTTGGTGGAGCCTTTCCAGAATTTTCCCCCGTTTAACCTTGTCGTAGGCCTTGTCGAGGTCCAGCGTCAGAATGATGGGGACTTCTTTCTTCGCTGCGGAGTCCTTAGCCAGCTGCGTGATGTAGGCCAAGTTGTCCACGGCGGAACGGAAGCGTCTGAATCCTGTCTGTTTGGGATGTAGGTTCTGTGTGGCCTCGTTTGGGTCTTCCATCAGCTGGAGCAGTCTGTTCGCTAGCACGTGTTCCATCACCTTACTCACGGTACTCGTCAGGGCTATCGGCCGGTAGGATTCGAGGTCTTCCTCTGGCTTCCCTTGTTTGTGGATAGGGAAAAGTATGGCCTTCTTCCATTCTTTGGGTAGTTGCCCCTGCTTCCACGAGAGGTTCATCACATGTAGAAGCCCTTTTTTTGCGGCGGGTCCGAGGTGCATCAACATCTCGTTGTGTATCCCATCCGCTCCAGGTGTCTTTCCTGCTTCTAGGACGTTCAGTGCGGCGTCCAGCTCCTCCAGTGTCAGGGGTGCTTCAGCTCCTTGGGATCCTGCCGTAGTTTGCTGCTCCGCATCCGGTAGGCCTGTGCCGTCACTCACGCTGCAGTAGTGCTCCCCCAGTGCGTCCGCCTTCTCCTTGTTGGTGGAGAGCTGTTGTTTTTCCTGTTGTCCCTCTTTTTTCACTTTTATGGGGTACGACTGCGCCTTGTCCGCCCGTCCGTCCAACTCGCGCAGCAGCCTGAAGGCCCCGGAGGTTGCTACTGCCTTGGTGCACTTGTCCTCCCACACCTCTCTCTTCGCCTTCCGTATCGCATTGGCCGTCTGCCGCCGGAGTTCCGTGAGTGCGTCCCCGTCGGCCACGGTCAGGGTCTCCTCCTTCTGCTGTCTGCGGAGTTCTCTGTCTCGTTGCTTCTGGGCCTTCTTCACCGCACCGTTGCACCAGCGTCGCTTCTTCTTCCTTGCCTTGCCTCTGGGTATGTGCCTCCTCGCGATGTTCTTCACCATCCCTGCCCACTTGGCTGCTGCGGTGCTGATCGAGCCCCACTTCATTGCGTCTGGCGAACTGCGCTCCATCTCCTTGGTGAAGCCTGCCCAGTTCGCCTTCTTCCAGTTCCACAGCTCTTTTTTGAGTTTCACCTCAGGATGTGTTGGAGGTGTTTGGGCGTTCGCTTGCACTTCAAACTCTATCGGCAGGTGGTCGGAGTTGAGCGTTTCCCGTGTTTGCCATATGGGGTCGGCCCAGTCTCTGTCTGCGAAGACCACATCTGGTGACGTTTTGGTACCGCGCTGGATCCGCGTTGCTTCCTTCTTGTTCCAGCATCGCATGTTGTTCCCCAACGCCCAGTCGTGTAGGTCAGTTCCCGTTTGGTTGGGGATTTTCGCCTGACTCCACGCCTGGTGATGTGCGTTGATGTCCCCTGCGATCACGCAGCCCTCTCCCGTTGGCAGATCCTGCGTTGCGAAGTCATCCTCTCTCTGGTCCCCCTTCTGTAGACCCACCCCGCTCGGCCGGTACACATTCGTGAAGAGCACGCCCTCCACAATCACATCCAGCCTCTCTGTGGTCTCCCACGCTTCGAAGGGTTGTTCTGTCGCACGCAAGTTCTTCTTCACCAGTGTCGCAATCCCTCCCCCATGCGTCTCGCTGGTGTCTTTTTTTCGAGCTACCGTTCGCACCCGCAGGAAAGTCCTGTACCCGTCAAAGTTCAGCTTGCCCGTTTGCGCCGCCATGAGTTCTTGGAGGTGTACTACATCGTACTTCTCCTTCTCCAGGACCTGCTTCAGCTCCCCTTTCTTCGGGCCCGTCAGCCCCCCCGCATTCCAACTCATGCAGCGAAGGGTTCTTGGTTTTGGTCCTTGCTCTGGTTCTGGCTCTGGTCCTGGCTCAGGCTCGATGCCGTCCTCTAGCAGTTGGTTGCTCTTGATGGTGGAGGAGGTCTTGTCGAGTGTGGGGTCGGTGTTCGGTCGACCTGAGTGGTGTTGATGAGTCATCCTTGGGTGTGCGTGGGTCTTCCACTTGTACGGAAGCAAAAAAGGCAGTAGCAGCAGCAGCACACTATCCAGCATTAACCACACCAACAGCAACACCAGACACAACAGTCAGTACCGCATGCTGCGGCGCTTCTCTTTCTCTTTCCTTGGCGAGGGGGAGGGCGTCGTCGCTAAGATCCGTCGTGTGTTCTTGGGGGTGGCACGGTCACGTTCGTCCCGCTCCGCTCTCTTCCCCCTGTTCAGCTGCTTGGGTGGCGTCAAGCCCATGCGGAGGCGGCGTTCTTCTGCGTGGAGGACGTCCCTCGCACGTTTCAGCTGGCGTTCCTCCTCCTGGCGCACCAGTGCTGCCGCTGTCGCGAGATCCATCTCCTCCTCTCGCTCTGTTTCCCGCTTTTTTTTTAAAAAAGCCTCGTAAGAGGCTTCGGCCTCTTGCAGCACTGCCTCCGTCGCCAGCCGTTTCGCTTCTGCTGAGGCGAATGCGTTCCTCCTCTTCTCCTCGGCCAACTCCTCCTGGCGTGTCTTCTTCAGGATTTCGTTATACTCCTGCCACTGTGCTTCTTCGCGTGCCTTCGCTTCTGCCCTCTCCGCCTCTGCAGTGTCGAATTCACGGCGGCGGTCCGTCTCTTCCTGCCGCCTCTGTGCCTGCAGCCGTTCTTCTGCTTCTTCTCTCTGTTCGCGTTGCTGTTGTTGTTGCCTCTGCTGTTGTTGCTGCCGCTGCTGCTGTTGCTGCCGCTGCTGCTGTTGCTGCCGCTGCTGCTGTTGTTGCCGCTGCTGCTGTTGTTGCTGCTGTTGCTTCCGCTCCTGAGTTTGCGTGGGTTCCTTCTTCGCCTTCGTCTCCTTCTTCGGCGGTGCCGTCACCTTCACCTCCTCATCGATTTGCATCTCGCCTTCTCCTTCTTCTTCTTCTTCTTCTTCCGGTTCGGTGCGTCGCTGTTGTAGCTTTAGGTCGCGCATCTCCGTCATCAGCTGGTCCAGCTGGCTCGCCATGTGTTGCAGCGTCTGCTGCATCTCGTCCTTCTCTGCCCGCAGTGCATCTTCTCTCTCCTTCGCCTCCAGGAGTTCCCGACGCATCTTCTCCACCTCGGCGTCCTGTGCGGGGTCTGCCACGTAGGGCTTGGGCACGTAGTCCTGCTGTGCCGCCCTTCCTTCCTCTTTTCCTTTTCCTTTTTTATTTGCGGCGTCAAACAGCCACCCTTCTTTGGTACGGTCGTACCGACGGAAGGTCAGCACGTCCTCCCCCACCACTACCGGCTTCAGCGTCCCCGGCGGTGCGCCCCGGACGAGAAGCACCCTGTGCGTGCCGTGCTTGCCGGTCCTCACCAACTCCGGCTCCCACGCGTGCTGCTCGCTCAGGATTGCCCGCACTCCGTTCTTCGACAGCGAGAGAGGCAGCCCGTCCACCACCCACATCTCTGCCCAGAGGTTCGTCTTCCCCTGCTCGCCCAACACCTTGCTGGCCTGCTCCTGTGTGGTGCCTTCCGGAACCGCGACGCCGAGTCCGCCCCGCGACAGCAGCACCACTCGCCCGCTCAGCTCGGTGGCCTGGTTCCGCGCCGTCTCCAGGTTCACTGTGCTCGGTAGCGGCGTCACCCGGTCGCCACCCCGTCCCGACCCGTTGGTGAAGAACGGCCTGGCGAAGAAGCCGTCATCGCCGCTTCCTGCCAGCACGTCCTTCACCTGCGCGCCGTCTACTCCAATCTTAAAAGCCGCCGTCTTTGCGGCTGGCTTCCCCTTCTTCGCCTTCAGCTCCACGGCGGTCTGCACCTCGCCTCCGTGTGCCTTCACCCATGCACATGCTGCGGCACGGGTCACGCTGTTGCGGCTTTCCACCACAACGTATTTGGTTTGGGGCAATGCCCCCTGGTGCTGCTTTGCATCCGCCGTCTTGTGCACCGCCTGTACGGTGCTGACTGAGCACAGGAACCGGCGCTCCGTCCTCATCTCCTCCCCCCGCACCGTCACGAGGGAGATCAGTGGGGCCGCCAACCCCTGTGGTTTGTCGGCCGGGGCTACGAGTACCCCTGCCGTGTGCGCGTGCTGCGGCTTCTGCAGCGCTTCCTGCACTTCCTTACGGCTGCACCACAGGATGCCTCCGTTTTTCTTAAAATCAGCCAAGTTGGCTGCGAGTCGGCTGTCTGGAAAGTCCTCAGCCCGGGGTCTCCACATCGCCCCTGCCACCTCTTCGTCAGCCTTCTTCATCGTCTGCTGTCCAGAGGACCCCATCGTGGAGGGGGGTGGCTTATTTGGGGGGAGGGGGGGAGCAGTTGGGATGTGCTCAGGGTTAATTCTTGATTCACTGTGTCCTCCTGGGGGGGTTTCGACCTTTTTTCTTTTGGCCAGCTGTACTGTACTGTGTATACTGTGTATACTGTGTATACTGTGTATACTGTGTATACTGTGTATACTGTGTATACTGTGTATACTGTGTATACTGTGTATACTGTGTATACTGTGTATACTGTGTATACTGTGTATACTGTGTATACTGTGTATACTGTGTATACTGCGGAAATTGACCAAAAACGAGAACTTGTCCATTTCGGCAAATTGACCCCACCACTGGCCGGACGGATTCCGGAAATGCAAATGCCGGCGTTTAAAAGCTCACCAGCGAAAAAAAAGAAAAATTTCCAACATCTGTAACCCCCCTTTACGGAGCGACAACTGGTAGAAACACGGTAGAACCACGGGGAATCGGTTAGGGCGCCACACCAAAGTACTTTTTTTTTTGGAAAAGTACTTTACTTTTGGGCAAAGTACTTTTCCGATCCGTGACTGTAGGAGACACAAAAAAACAGCAAATCAAACATGGCGTCGCAACACAACCGTACGAGCAGCTACCGGGCGTTGATTGAAGGGAACAAAACTGTGGCAGAGACGCGAGAGGAGTTTTTGCACAAGAAGGTGATGGGCGACGAGCCTGCCGAGCGCAAGCCTCATGGCCTGCCGCCTCCCGAGGTGCTGAACGAGGAGCTGAAGACAATGAAGGTCGACAGCAGAGCAAAGTCGAGCATAGCTGGGGCCAGCAGCTCCACGTTCCACATCTACAGACAGAACAGAAGGGAGGTATGTAGCCCGATAACAACACTGGGTTGTGCGAGCCCTGAAGCCACGGCTGGCTGCATTCCTCAACGGGCCAATGCTCTATCCTATTTTTTAAAATGTTTATTAGGTGTGCAGCCACATAACACATTAGTTTCGTTGGGCAAGCTACCTGCTAGACTAAGAGGGTGGCTCAGGGAAGAGGCAACGAACATCGCATCCGACGAAAGTATTTGATCAAAAACACAACACAAAACAACAGGAACGCGAACGCATCGAAAAAATGTACTCCAACGCCGCAAAGCAGAAGGAAGCCGAAGAGTTCTCCAAGCGCAAGCGGGTATGGGAAAATGCATTCCTCCGCATTCCTGGGTCTTGTTTTTTTTCTTTTTCTTTTTCCCCCCACCCGTGTTTTCAAACACCCTTCCCCATTGCATCCCTACCATCCACAGGAACGTGAAGAGGAGGAAGCAGACAAGACTGGTTCGCGTGCGGCCAAGAGGCATAAGAAGAAGGCCGCCGCACAGAAGCGTGCTGCTGCGTACAAGGCAAAGCAGCATGAGTCTGCGGCAGCTGAGATGTTGCCGCTGGCGTGTGCCGGAGAGGAGGAGGGTGAGGGTGAGGGTGAGACAAAGGACGCAGCAGCAGCACCGACAGAGCCAACAGTCCCAGCAGCATCGCCCGCCTGACCACGTCAGGGGAGAGGTGGTGAACGAAGCGAAGTAGTACCTCCCCCAGTGCGCAAATAGGGGAATCTCGCATTCCCCCCGCGCGCGTCGAAGGTCAGAGGCCGGAGCTTGCAGGTTGTTCCAAGTCGATCTCTCAAACCAGTGCACCTGTCCTGTCTTTGGAAGAAGAGGGTGCGGTGTGTGGCAGTGAGTAGGTGCTCAGCCTCTTGGACAGGTGGCCAAAGTGTTCTTAAGCAGGAGGGTGCTGAAGTGGTCAGGAATATGCAAAGTGGTGGGGGAAGGGCGGGTGCAGGTGCTGCAACCTGTGTTGGGTTTGAAGAACGAAAATAAAAAATGTCGTTTTCTTTTTTTTTTTGTGCAAAAACCTCGAAAACACAACACAAAAACACAGAGACATGCAAAAGCCAAAAGAAAGTCTCTCTTTTCTCGACAATCTTACACGAAGAGTTGGGCAGGAAACGCGGGTTCCTGTAAACTGAAAACTCTCCAGCGGAAGGTGACCGATGAGATGCAATGTACTTCCCGATGGTTTGCACTGTGTCACATGCTCGAAGGATGCGACACTGCGGGTGTGGGACCTGCAGTCGGGGGCAGGAATGATACCACACTAGACGGTACGCATGTATTCACCCAACGGACACGATCCATATGTGTCCAGCACCAGCAGTCGGGGGATTCCATACAGTTGCTACACGAAACTCTTGTACAGCTGGCCTAACGTTGTTAGGAGAACAATGTGCATAATGACATTGGCCCTTTTGATGGAATGTCGTCCTCTGTCGATCACCACACCACCTCACATACCCATAAGCTCGAAACACAACACAAAAAACACAGATACATACAAAAGACAAAAGAAAGCTTCAAAGATGGGAAATGCACAGCACGCGATCCCTCCCAGAGATGACCAGTACTTCTCCATCATATTTGCCTGGCAGTACCTCTTTCTGGTGCACACACCACCCAGCATTGCGGAGGCTATTGAAAGAAGATGCGAGGCTGCTGGGTACACAGGTGGATGCTTCACTGACATGGTGAAGCGGAGCCAGGACGGCACCACCCGCATCAGCCTCAGTGGGTTCGTGCACGAGACAAAGGCACAAGCCGTGCGCTCAAAGGGTCTCATCATCGGCATCATCGAAGACGCGTGCGCACATGGCTACCAGGCAGTGCAGAACACAGACCTTGCACGTCAGCATATTAGCTCGTCGTGGATCTTCCAGAAGATGCCGCCGCAAGCATCTCCCAAGACGAGTGGACTGTTGACTGTCGGGATCAGCAGCTACGACTCACTGCACCTGATTGGCTGTCCGCAGGGAACGAACATTGTCGCGACAGCTGTGCAGCAGGGATACGCCGCAGGTGTGCAGAAGGACCAAGTCGTGCAAGGTGTGTGCCGTGATATGAAGCTGAACGGGTATCCCTGGGGCAACGGGAACTGCTCTGAGTTGATGGCAGGGCGGAACCTGATGCTGCGGATCTTTGAGGCGATGGACCGTGAGGGGAAGTCGTTCCTCACAACCTGCAACTTCAAGGGCACGTCGGACAACCTGTACTTCACGGACAACCCGCACTGCGACAGACGGGGACGCTTTGCGATGCTCAGTCTGAACTCCACCGACTGTCTGCGTGTGCTGAACTTGGGGACTGAGGAGGTGGGGATGATCCGTTCCATCATCAGGTCGTACTGGCCGCGTGGGGTGCAGGCAGAAGGTGCGAAGGCTGGGTACTATGAGTTCAAGTTGAAGGGCACACCTTGGTGGGCAGACGGAACTGACGCTGTTGCATCGCGACTGCTGATGTCGCACCTGTTTGAGGCGATGAAGGCTGTTGGGTGGGAGGTGCACGCTTCATTGGATGTGAGCAGGAAGCTGAGGGACAAGTCTGTGATTGTTCTCCGCAGCTGCACACCGTCACAGGACAAGCACATCTGCATCAGCTTCAACGAAACAGACAAGATCCGTATTCTGAACAGCACTGAGATGGTTGGCCCACTGCGTGACACTATCTCTCAGTGGCATGCT
The DNA here is from genome assembly GCA_964035575.1 of Rhynchopus sp. YZ270_cl-10. Classification (NCBI taxonomy): domain Eukaryota; phylum Euglenozoa; class Diplonemea; order Diplonemida; family Diplonemidae; genus Rhynchopus; species Rhynchopus sp. YZ270_cl-10. The sequence continues at coordinate 1,174,868 of OZ037919.1, forward strand.
GGAGTACAGAGGGAACAGGACTACGGTGGTTCTTACGAGTTCAAGATGAGGGGCAATCCGTGGGGAGGGTTTATGGATAGAGCTTGTGCAGTTGTGCTTGCGACGGACATCCTGAGGACGATGCACCGTTACGGGTGGAAGCTTCTGTGCTGTGCTGATACGTCTGCGAAAACTATCACGCGCAACACAGGGAATAATAGCTCTGAGACCTACTCTGTGGATGTGGACTCGTGGTACTTTGCGAAGTTGGACAGCAACGTGATGCCTCCGCAGGTGTACCAACCGCCGTCAGCACCACTTCCTCCTCCGACAGGTGGAGTGCACACCTTTGCAGCACCACAGGGCCAGGTCTAAGTCCCGTTTACTGGCGCTGCATCAGCATTCATCTAGTGGACACATGGTGAAGTGTCGTCTTCAGAGGTGTGATATTCCCTGAATTTGTTATAATCGCACCCTCCTGGTGACCATGAGTACCCTTTTTCAGTAGGTTTCACGGAGTTGTTAAGTATGGTTTTATGTTCTCCCATTTTACAGTTTAATTTATGTGTCATCAGAAAAGAGGGGAAGTAGCTGTGTTGCTCGTCATTTGACCGCCAATGTAGCAGTTCACATAGCCCCCCTTTGTTCTGCTTCGTTTCAATCTATTCGAGCTCGGGCTTTCCGGTTGTCGGCACGCGTCGTAACAGCCCCAGCAATACTCTTTAAACCCAAGAGATCTTTTTTTTATTTGCATTTTATTTCTCCCCCTGTTTTCAGTTCAAATTACTCTGTTTTTTTTTTTTTTTTTGTTTTACTGTAAGAACTGGAAACAGTGTTACTCATCTCGCTATTCATTGTATGGCCGCGTTTTCTTTTTTCTTTTTTCTTCCTTTTTTTTTTCTTCATTTTCGTAGTGTTTGTTGTGCGGGAATAAGGTTGATGTTGGTTAACTGCAATCACAAAGGTTCCTTTGTGTTTTCTCTGCAGCACCAAAACACAGCAAACACCTTACTGGCTTTGCACGCCCGTTCTTTTCCATGTTGTGCACGTCGGCAACCTGTCGTTCGTTGTGATGGCTGACGCGCTGTGTATTTGCCTATTTTTGGTGTGAAGGAATGCAGTGTGCAAAGCCCTATTGTGTTTGTCGAAATGCAGCACCAAAAGCCACATTCCGTCACGCACAGGGCTGCGGATTGTATTATCTTCAACGCACAGCAGAAAACAAAAATACAAAAAAAAGGCAAAAATATAAATACAATTGTATTACATATGTGCACATCATCTGGCATTTTCCCCCCTTTTTTTGCACCCAGGCAATACCCTTACATCAACACAAGGGTTGGATACCATTGGTCTGAATAGACGTAAACGTAAGCGCTATTCCGTATTTTAAAGTTGTTAAGAAAAGTGTGTGTGCGCAGGTAGCCGCATTCACCACGTTCTCTCCTTTAATGTAAAAGGTAGTTCGTCTCCACTGCCCCTGGTCCATCCAATTTTGTAATTTCTTTTGTTTTTCTTCGTTTATGATTCTTTTCTCTCATTTTTTTGATTATCCTTTGTTAAAAATTAGTGAAGTTTTTTTTGGGGGTTTGAAATCCAGAGGCAAAGCTGCGTTAGGAAGCACATACATCCTTCTTGCATTCAAAATTAGAAGAAGAAGAAATTCACGTATGTGCAGCACAACCTCTGCGCGGACGAAAAAAAAAAGGTGGGAGTGGCATATTTTTCATGACTTTGATGTTTAATTGATATTTATGTGTTGGGCTTTGACAAATGAGAGTGTCGTTTTCCTTTGGTACAAAACCTCGAAACACAACACAAAAAACACAGATACATACAAAAGCCAAAAGAAAGTGTCAATATGGGAAATACACAGAACGCGATCCCACCCAGAGATGACCAGTACTTCTCCATCATATTTGTCATGGGTGAACTCTATCTGGTGCACACACCACCACACATTACGCAAGCTATCCAGAAAAGATGCAACTCTGCTGGGTACATCAGTGCATGTTGCAGTGACATGATGAAGCGGTGTGACGACGGCACCATCCGTCTCACCCTGTATGGGTTTTCGGAGGAATCAAAGGCACAAGCCGTACGTGCAAAGGCACTCCTCCTGCGCATCTTAACAGACATCTACGCACACGGCTACGAGGCAGTGCAGAACACAGACCTTTCCAGGGAATATGCTTTCTCAACGTGGATCTTCCAGAAGATGGATCCACAGTCACCTCGCAAGACGAGTGGACTGTTGACTGTGGGGATCAGCAGCTACGATGCACTGCACCTGATTGGCTGCTCGCAGGGAACGAACATTGTTGTGAAAGCTGTGCAGCAGGGATACGCCGGAGGTGTGCAGAGTGAAGGCATTTTTAGCGGTGTGTGCCGTGAGATGAAGCTGAACGGGTACCCCTGGGGCAATGGGCACTACGCTGATTTGATGGCAGGGCGGAACCTGCTTCTGCGGATCTTTGAAGCGATGGACCGTGAGGGGAAGTCGATCCTCACAACCTGCAACTTCAAGGGCACGTCGGACAACCTGTACTTCACGGACAACCCGCACTGCGACAGACAGGGACGCTTTGCGATGCTCAGTCTGAACTCCACCGACTGTCTGCGTGTTCTGAACTTGGGGACTGAGGAGGTGGGGATGATCCGTTCCATCATCAAGTCGTACTGGCCGCGTGGGGTGCAGGCAGAAGGTGCGAAGGCTGGGTACTATGAGTTCAAGTTGAAGGGCACACCTTGGTGGGCAGACGGAACTGACGCTGTTGCATCGCGACTGCTGATGTCGCACCTGTTTGAGGCGATGAAGGCTGTTGGGTGGGAGGTGCACGCTTCATTGGATGTGAGCAGGAAGCTGAGGGACAAGTCTGTGATTGTTCTCCGCAGCTGCACACCGTCACAGGACAAGCACATCTGCATCAGCTTCAACGAAACAGACAAGATCCGTATTCTGAACAGCACTGAGATGGTTGGCCCACTGCGTGCGACTATGTCGAAGTGGCGAGTAGACAGGGAACAGGACTACGGTGGTTCTTACGAGTTCACGATGAGGGGCAATCCGTGGGGAGGATCCGCGGACAGGCCTTTTGGAGTTGTGATGGCGACGGACATCCTGAGGACGATGCACCGCCACGGGTGGAAGCTTCTGTGTGGTGCAGATACGTCTGCGAAGATGATGACGCGAAATGCTAATAATTATATGATCGCTAATGCGAACGCGCATGGTTATCGGTCCTATTCTCTGGATGTGGACTCGTGGTACTTTGCGAAGTTGGACAGCAACGTGATGCCTCCGCAGGTGTACGAACAGCCGTCAGCACCACCACCTCCCCCGACAGGTGACACCTTTGCAGCACCACAGAAGTGCGAAGGAGATGAGGTCTAAGCGCTGCATCAGCATTCATCTAGTGGACACATGGTGAGGTGTCCTCTTCAAGGGTTGAACATCATCCCTATTCACGAATCCTATTTTCTTTACTTCCCGTTCTCCCATTTTTCCATTTCAATTGTTCTGCGATGAGTGGAAGAGATAGTGGACAGGTTTGCTCGTCTGGTTGGTTTGCCACAGAGCATTCTCGCAAGCTATCAATGCGATTTTGTTTACTTGTTGATGATGTAAAAAGCTAAATGACTTATTCGTTCTGTTTTTTTCTATCAACACACAAGATAGACAGAGTCCTGCATAGATTCTTTAGAGACGCTTCGTGACATTTTCTCTCATTTTTGGGTTCTCATTTGTTTTTCGTATTTTTGAAGTTCTTATCAAGTGATTTCTCGCTCTGATATTTTTTGTTCGTGAACTCTATCAAGGTGTTGACGCTCGAACCTATGTCTCACCTCTTACCACAGAGTTTACGAAAGAGGGGGCGAGGAGGGGTATGCGGGGCGTTTTTTTTTTTGTTGAGACCACTGCCTTGCAAAGGTTGTAGGGGAGGAAATGAAAACACATCTGAGTGTGCCCGAATTTTTGGTGTGAGCGATGTAAACACGACATAACTTTTCCACAGAAAAGTTTTTGATTTTTATCCTACACACTCCACAAAAATCCGGTGCGATCAACGACAAAATGGCCGTTTTATGGATTTTAAGCTCGAGTCGTAAGGGAAGCCACTGAGGCCGGCTTTGTGATCAATGCGATCAACGAAAAATTCTTTTTCTGACTTCGTTTCTTTCTTTATCAGACTAGCTTAAACTCAGATAACAGTTTTTATTTCCTTCAGGGTCAGCTACCCTGCCTCTTCTTTGAACTACCGGTGCATAGCCTTTGTGTTTCTTTTTTGGGTGTGCGGGACCCTGCTAAGGGTTCCTGCTAACCGTATTCAAAATCAGAGGAGGAAAAATTCACGTGTGTGCAGCTCAACCTCTGCGCGGACACGAAGTAAAAAAGGGGGGGTGGCATCTTTTATTACTTTGATGAGTTATGTGTTGCATTCCTTCCACATAGCGATCGATGTCAGGGATGCGGAGAGGAGTCTCCTTCAAACCAGTGCACGTGTCCTCACGTGCGCTAGAAGAGAGGGTGTGACATGCTGAGCCTCTCGGACAGGTGCAAGGGTAATGCCAAGTGACCAAAAGTGTTCCCAAGCAGAAGGGGCTTCGAACCTGTGTGGGCTTTGGAATGAGAATGTCGTTTTCCTTTGGTACAAAACCCCGAAACACAACACAAAAACACAGATACATACAAAATACAAAAGAAAGCTTCAAAGATGGGAACTACACAGAGCGTGATCCCACCCAGAGATGACCAGTACTTCTCCATCATATTTGATTGGTGTTATCTCAATATGGTGCACACACCACCACACATTACGCAAGCTATCCAGAAAAGATGTGAGGCTGCTGGGTACACAGGTGGATGCTTCACTGACATGGTGGAGCGGAGCAAGGACGGCACCACCCGCATCACCCTCAGTGGGTTTGCAGAGGAATCAAAGGCACAAGCCGTGCGCGCAAAAGCACTCCTCATGCACATATTAACAGACATCTACGCACACGGCTACGAGGCAGTGCAGAACACAGACCTTGCAAGGGAACATGATGGCTCAACGTGGATCTTCCAGAAGATGCAGCCACAGGCACCTCGCAAGACGAGTGGACTGTTGACTGTCGGGATCAGCAGCTACGACTCACTGCACCTGATTGGCTGCTCGCAGGGAACGAACATTGTTGTGAGAGCTGTGCAGCAGGGATACGCCGGAGGTGTGCAGAAGGACCAAGTTGTGCAAGGTGTGTGCCGTGATATGAAGCTGAACGGGAACCCCTGGGGAAACGGGACCTGCTCTGAGTTGATGGCAGGGCGGAACCTGCTTCTGCGGATCTTTGAGGCGATGGACCGTGAGGGGAAGTCGTTCCTCACAACCTGCAACTTCAAGGGCACGTCAGACAACCTGTACTTCACGGACAACCCGCACTGCGACAGACAGGGACGCTTTGCGATGCTCAGTCTGAACTCCACCGACTGTCTGCGTGTGCTGAACTTGGGGACTGAGGAGGTGGGGATGATCCGTTCCATCATCAGGTCGTACTGGCCGCGTGGGGTGCAGGCAGAAGGTGCGAAGGCTGGGTACTATGAGTTCAAGTTGAAGGGCACACCTTGGTGGGCAGACGGAACTGACGCTGTTGCATCACGACTGCTGATGTCACACCTGTTTGAGGCGATGAAGGCTGTTGGGTGGGAGGTGCACGCTTCATTGGATGTGAGCAGGAAGCTGAGGGACAAGTCTGTGATTGTTCTCCGCAGCTGCACACCGTCACAGGACAAGCACATGTGCATCAGCTTCAACGAAGCAGACAAGATCCGTATTCTGAACAGCACTGAGGTGGTTGGCCCACTGCGTGACACTATCTCTCAGTGGCATGCTGGAGTACAGAGGGAACAGGACTACGGTGGTTCTTACGAGTTCAAGATGAGGGGGAATCCGTGGGGAAGGTACGACAGAGCTTGTGCAGTTGTGCTTGCGACGGACATCCTGAGGACGATGCACCGCCACGGGTGGAAGCTTCTGTGCTGTGCTGATACGTCTGCAAAGACGTATACGGAAAGGAGTGACAATTCTTCTTCGACCTACCCTGTGGATGTGGACTCGTGGTACTTTGCGAAGTTGGACAGCAACGTGATGCCTCCGCAGATGTACGAACAGCCGTCAGCACCACCACCTCCCCCGACAGGTGACACCTTTGCAGCACCACAGAAGTGCGAAGGAGATGAGGTCTAAGCGCTGCATCAGCATTCATCTAGTGGACACATGGTGAGGTGTCCTCTTCAAGGGTTGAACATCATCCCTGATCACGAATCCGATTTTCTTTACTTCCCGTTCTCCCATTTACCATTTCAATTCTTCTGCGATGAGTGGAAGAGATAGTGGACAGGTTTACTCCTCTGGTTGGTTTGCCACAGAGCATTCTTGCCAACATTCAATGTACATTTGGCCCAGACGCTTGTTCATGAAAAAATATATGAGGTTAAGGTAACACACAGATCTGGACACAGTCCCAAAATGCGTGTGCGCAGGGGTCGCTCTCCTGAACGCCCTTTTATCTCATTCTGGATTACCCTTGTTTATGTTAGTTTTGAAGTCTTTTTTGTTCTGCAAGCTCTCTACAGCGGCAGCTGGGCCGCCTGCTGACCAGCGGTTGTGCACCACCCTCGTTCTCTTACGGTACGGGCAAGTGCATCAACAACTACAGTTTTTTTGTGCGTGGTTTGAAACCCAGAGGCAAAGCTGACTTAGGAAGCACAACCTACCTCCTTCTTGTATTCAAAATGAGAAAAAGACGAAATTCACATATGTGCACTTCAGCCTCTGCGCGCATACGAAAAAAGGGGTGGCATATTTTTGTGATGACTTTATGTTTAATTGATATTGACAGTCAATGACTAAATGTAATTATGTAAAGTAATTAACTGTGCTGCATTCCGCACCACGTGCTGAGCTTCTTGGACAGGTGCAAGGGTAATGCCACGTGGCCGAAGTGTTACCAACACGCGATAGCAATCATGGCAGACTGGTGCGACCTTGTGGAGCATGTTAGCACGCTTAAGGATGGGGGGTACTTTGTGTGGGCGTTTGCGTTCAAAGGTGACGCTGGTGTGCCGAACCACAAGACGTTGCTGATTATGTACATCCCTGATGAGGCGGACGCACGCACGAAGATGCTGTACGCGGCTAGCAAGGAGGCGCTGAAGGAGACGCTCGACTGCGGCACGCTTGTGGAGCTGCAGGCGCACAACCAACATCACGCCAGAGAACACCACAAGCACCCACACACACCCATCCTAACCACAGGTAGCTCTGCCACATTACCGTACCAACCTGCTTGGTAGGTTTTTTAGCCGTCACCCAAACCAGGGGCAAAGCCATTTGGTGCAACCTGTGTTGGGTTTAGGAACGAAAATAAGAATGTTCTGTTCCTTTGGTACAAAACCCCGAACACAACACAAAACACAGATACATACAAAAGACAAAAGAAAGCTTCAAAGATGGGAATTCCACAGAGCGTGATCCCACCCAGAGATGACCAGTACTTCTCCATCATATTTCATTGGTGTTACCTCTATCTGGTGCACACACCACCACACATTACGCAAGCTATCCAGAGAAGGTGCGAGGCTGCTGGGTACACAGGTGGATGCTTCACTGACATGATGAAGCGGAGCAAGGACGGCACCACCCGCATCACCCTCAGTGGGTTTGCAGAGGAATCAAAATCTGAAGCCGTGCGCGCAAAGGCACTCCTCGTCAGCATCTTAGAAGACATCTACGCACACGGCTACCAGGCAGTGCAGAACACAGACCTTTCCAGGGAATATGCTAACTCAACGTGGATCTTCCAGAAGATGCCGCCGCAAGCATCTCCCAAGACGAGTGGACTGTTGACTGTCGGGATCAGCAGCTACGACTCACTGCACCTGATTGGCTGCTCACAAAAAACAAACATTGTCGCGACAGCTGTGCAGCAGGGATACGCCGGAGGTGTGCAGAAGGACCAAGTTGTGCAAGGTGTGTGCCGCGAGATGAAGTTGAACGGGAACCCCTGGGGAAACGGGACCTGCTCTGAGTTGATGGCAGGGCGGAACCTGCTTCTGCGGATCTTTGAGGCGATGGACCGTGAGGGGAAGTCGTTCCTCACAACCTGCAACTTCAAGGGCACGTCAGACAGCCTGTACTTCACGGACAACCCGCACTGCGACAGACAGGGACGCTTTGCGATGCTCAGTCTGAACTCCACCGACTGTCTGCGTGTGCTGAACTTGGGGACTGAGGAGGTGGGGATGATCCGTTCCATCATCAGGTCGTACTGGCCGCGTGGGGTGCAGGCAGAAGGTGCGAAGGCTGGGTACTATGAGTTCAAGTTGAAGGGCACACCTTGGTGGGCAGACGGAACTGACGCTGTTGCATCACGACTGCTGATGTCACACCTGTTTGAGGCGATGAAGGCTGTTGGGTGGGAGGTGCACGCTTCATTGGATGTGAGCAGGAAGATGAGTGACAAGTCTGTGATTGTTCTCCGCAGCTGCACACCGTCACAGGACAAGCACATGTGCATCAGCTTCAACGAAACAGACAAGATCCGTATTCTGAACAGCACTGAGATGGTTGGCCCACTGCGTGACACCATCTCTCAGTGGCATGCTGGAGTAAAGAGGGAACAGGACTACGGTGGTTCTTACGAGTTCAAGATGAGGGGCAATCCGTGGGGAAAGTACGAGGACAGAGCTTGTGCAGTTGTGCTTGCGACGGACATCCTGAGGACGATGCACCGCCACGGGTGGAAGCTTCTGTGCTGTGCTGATACGTCTGCAAAGAATTATACTGATAACCGTGGTAATTCTTCTTCGACCTACTCTGTGGATGTGGACTCGTGGTACTTTGCGAAGTTGGACAGCAACGTGATGCCTCCACAGGTGTACCAACCGCCGTCAGCACCACTTCCTCCTCCTACAGGTGGAGTGCACACCTTTGCAGCACCACAGGGTCAGGTCTAAGTCCCGTTTACTGGCGCTGCGTCAGCATTCATCTAGTGGACACATGGTGAGGTGTCCTCTTCAAGGGTTGAACATCATCCCTGATCACGAATCCGATTTTCTTTACTTCCCGTTCTCCCATTTTCCATTTCAATTGTTCTGCCATCTGAGCATTCCGACCAACATCGAATGTAAAGGGGGGGGGGAGCCCGGGGGGTGGGATACTTGTTCATACTTGTAGTGCCGGATAATGTAAACTGGCGGATAATAAAAAAATGTGACCAGTTTTTTTCCTCAAAAAAATTTTTAAAAAGGATAGTTGCTGGGAAAAAAGGGTGGTAAATGTTTTATCCCCCCCTTTACATTTGGATACTTGTTCATGAAATAAGACAGGTGAGGGTAAACACACCTGGACACAGTCATCTGATGTGTAGACTCTTGAATCAGCTTCGTACAAAAGTACGTGTGCGCAGGGAGGTCGCCCTCCTTGGACCCCTTTTTCTCTCATTCTTGATTTCTCGTTTGTTTATGTTAGTTTTGAAGTCTTTTTTTTTATAAACCCAGAGGCAAAGCCATTGTTTTGCATGAGTTAGGAATCACACCCTACTTGTATTCGAAAGCAGAAGCAGAAGAAATTCATTTATGTGCAGTTCAGCCTCTGCGTGCACACGAAAAAAAAATAAGGGGTGGCATATTTTTTGTAATGGCGTTTATTGGATAATTATGTGCTGCATTCCGCACTGCGTGCTGAGCCTCTCGGACAGGTGCAAGGGTAATGCCACGTGGCCGAAGTGTTCCCAGCAGGAGGGTGGTCAAGTGGTAAGGAATAGACAAAGTGGGGCAAATATTTTCAAACACACCAATCATTATCTAGAATACTTTTTCTCTTCAAACTTACACTCCTTTTCAAATGTCTGCCCCACACGGAGCCATGACCGGTGTGAAGTGCGACCACTGCGTGGCGAGCGCCTTTAGAGACACCAAGACACGCGACCTGCACCAGGGCTTCGAGGCGACCATTACTTACGACAAGATTGTGTGCGGTAAGATCTTCCCAAAGGGGGCAGACTGGTGTGACCTTGTGGAGCATGTGAGCACGCTTAAGGATGGGGGGTACTTTGTGTGGACGTTTGCGTTCAAAGATGACGCTGGTGTGCCGAACCACAAGACGTTGCTGATTATGTACATCCCTGATGAGGCGGACGCACGCACGAAGATGCTGTACGCGGCTAGCAAGGAGGCGCTGAAGGAGACGCTCGACTGCGGCACGCTTGTGGAGCTGCAGGCGCACAACCTTGCTGACATCGATATCGAAGCTGTGCGCAGCCACTGCCTTGACCACCACCCGTCGTCCGCTCCACACCACCCCCACGAGCCCGAACATCACGCCAGAGAACACCACCAGCACTCCTGTGGTAAGTTCCACAACTGATAGAACCCTTTTTTTTTTCTTGTTCTTTGATTCTGCTTTTTATGGAGAATGACACAGTTTATGAGGTGTAATTATAACTTCGTTTTTTTTTGTGTGTTTTTTTAGGTGACTAAGTATGAAACGCGCAGGCTTTGGGTAACCATTTCTCCTTTTTTCTTTTCTTTTCTTTTCACGTCAGCTCCCTGCTTCTGTACGTCTTGCTAAGAGATGTTCGCTTTTGTTTTGTTTGCTTTTTCTTTGTTGTCATGCTGCAAGCAATACCTTCTTCACTACATCCTAATAACAAAAAGCGGAGAAGGAAGCACAACTAGCAACAGAACACTTATAAAACCAATACAGTCTCCTCCCCCTCTCCCCCCCTGACACCTTTTCTTTGTTGGCACGTGGACTCCAGCCCTCCTTTACTCACACAATCACCTGCAGAATACTCTCTACAAAAGCTATAAAAGAACACCACAGCAGAAAACATGGCACTGCAACTAGGAGCCCTGCTTGTGTTGCACAGCTTGGCGTCAGCCAAGACAGGAACCCTGTGCCAAAGGATGATTGTGAAGTACCGCGAGGAGAAGGGCCACCCCCTGGAGCCAGGCATTACGAAACGCCACGAGAAGGCCGAGCAGTACGGTCGTGTGGAGCGTGTCTCTGGGCTGAAGGAGGAGATCCTGAAGCTGACGGAGGAGAAGGACGAAGCCGACATCGACGAGCTGGCGGCAAAGCTCATGAGTGAGGACCCGGATGTGGAGTACGCAGAGGCTGACTTTGAGGTGCGCCACACCGGCTTCAACGACGCAGAGTACGGCAAGCAGTGGGCCTTCCTGACGGGGCCTGGTGGGAGCCACATCGAGAGTGCCCTGTCGAACCACGCTTCCCGTGGGGCTGGCATCCGTGTTGCTGTGATTGACACTGGTATCACAGCTCACCCCGACCTGGATGTGAACGTCATTCCTGGGTACGACATGATCTCAGACTCGTCACGCGCACGTGACGGGAACGGACGTGACCCTGATGCTTCGGACATGGGAGATTACGAGGACTCCGACTGCAACTGGAACGGAAGACTGGACGATTCCTCGTGGCACGGAACCCACGTCGCCGGGACGGTTGCAGCTTTGGCTGGGAACGGCATCGGTGTTGTGGGTGTGGCACCACGTGCAAGTGTGCAGCCGATCCGTGTGCTCGGAAGGTGTGGTGGGACCACGACTGATGTGACTGACGGAATCCTGTGGGCTGCTGGTCTCCCTGTGTCTGGTGTGCCGACGAACCCGACACCTGCACATGTGATCAACCTGAGTTTGGGAGGGAGACGTTCGTGCACATCTTCGTCTTCCTACCAGGCTGCCGTGAACGCCGTGCGTGCTGTGGGTGTTGTCGTGGTTGTGTCTGCTGGTAACTCACAGACCAACGTGGCAGGGTTCTCACCTGCGAGCTGTGCAGGTGTGATCAGTGTTGCCGCCTCGAACAGGGAGGGCAGCCTTTCGTGGTACTCGAACTACGGTGCTGTGACCATTACTGCACCGGGTGGTGGGAGCAGCCAGCAGATCTACTCCACAGAGAACAGCGGGTCGCATGGGCCTTCGGGTCCGTCGTACGGATACAAGATGGGCACGAGCATGGCAGCACCGCACGTGGCTGGTCTGGCGGCGCTGATTCTGGCGGGCAACCCTGAGGCAGATGTGGAGGAGGTGCTGAAGAGCACGGCTTCTGCGTTCCCTCCGGGGTCGTCGTGCAGCACATCGCGCTGTGGTGCTGGGATTATGAACGCTGCTGCTGCTGTGGAGGCTGTTGGTGGTGGGGGGATGTCGCACTGCACCCTGGACACCTCGCCAAGCCCATGTGGAGCGGGCACATCGCATGCCTGTGCGTACGCAGTGCAGCACCCTGCGCGTCTGTTGGCTGTTGCGTTCTCGCACAACGGTACCATTGCGACGAGTGCCGCAGACAAGGGAGTGCGCGTGTTTGATGCGGCAACAGGAACCCACATTGGAACCATGCCCTGTGCTGCTGGCGAAACGGTGCACGACATTGCGTTCTCGCCGAACGGCAGCCTGGTGGCCCTTGCAGGTGCTGGTGGGAGTGTGGTTGTGTGCGACGCCGAAACAGGTGAGCTGGACGTGGTGCTAATCGACTCGAACGACACGAGGACACACACACGCCGTGTGCACTTCAGCAACGACGGGCGCTACGTGGTGAGCTCTGGTGGCGGTGACGCAACGACTCGTGTGTTTGATATGGAGTCTGCAAACAGGATGTACCCTGCTTCGGTGCTGCCGCACCACGCACGTGAGGCGTCGTTCCACGGAGACGAGTACCTTGCGACTGTGTGGGGGTCGGACGTGTCTGAGATGACGAGTGTGTGGAACCTTAGCGGCGGTGCGTCTGTTGCGGACCTTCCCTCTGGGGGTGCTGAGGTTGTTGTGCTTTCGTCTGCACAGAGCGACCTGCTGCGTGGAATGGACGACGGGTCTGTGCACGTGTCGCACTGGTCGGGGGCAGCTGTGGGAGAGGGTTCCGTGCAGAACCGCTTCTCTGTGAGCCTGCAGTCTGGTGTGGTGTACGACAGCAAGTTCAGCAGCACGGGTGCGCTGGTGGGTGCTGTGGGCGAGGGGGACGTTGTGGTGTGGGACCAGGACGGGAACATGGTGGCTACGCTGATGGGGCACTCGCGCTCTGTGCTGCCGAGCATGGACTTCTCGCCTGACGAGAGCCACATTGCCACTGTGAGCCACGACGGAATCCTTCTGGTGTGGAGGCTGTGAGTGTAATTTTGAGGCATATTTTTTTAAGACGAAGTTGTAAGGTTCTCTCATTGGTCGCAGTGGGCAAGGGTGGGGGGGGCGTTTATACGTACGAGGATCAAAACGGATACGGCACTGCACATTAGGCAAGTGCACTAACGATCCTAAAGTGATTCGAACAAGAAGCAAACTACAGAGCAATCTGTGGGTGTCAAGTGAACATAAGCGGGCACATTGATAAGAGAACGGAAGAAGAGAATGCGTGCGATGGATTGGCATTGCTGCCATATTCTTTGCTTTTATGTTGCCTCTGACTTCTTGTTCTTCTAAAATGTCCTGGCGGTTTTTTTTTTTGACGACTAAGCACGAGGGTCTTAGGGTCACCGCATAAAATTTTTTTTTTCTTTTTTTTTTTTCGAATTGTAAAACCAACAAAGAGGGCACATCCTCTCAACTGCTTTCGTTCTCCTGAATTGAAAGTACTTTCATAGTAAAAAATAATGGGAACTTCGGACAAATATTCGACGTGCAACAAGATTTGTTTTGCAACAATAAATTCCAAATGTTTGGCAACTTTGCTCCGTTTTTTTCTCTCTGAAAAACCCAAAAAGTAACAAATTGTTACAAAGTCCAGAAATGATATTTGGCTGAAACCTGCAATTTTTTTCCAATTACCACAACTTTCCTTCAACCCCGTGTTGGGTCACAACCCCAGAGTGGTAAGGCATAGCATTGAAATCAATGTCAATATTGCAATCCCCGATTTTGAGGAAATTTTTTTCCGAAAATGGGCCTCATAAAATGGGCCTATTAGTAACCGGGCTCATATTTTCCAAAATTTAAGTGGTCGAAAAATTGTCCAATTTTCATCGACCCCACGGGCCTCCCAAAAATGCAAATCAAACCAAAAAGTTTAAAAAACACCAAAAACACATGGCCCTAAAAGGGGAAAATTTGCGGGTCAGCCACACCAATGAAGCTATGAATTTAATCTTTCCCCCCTCCCCCTTTTTTTTGTGATCAGTTCTATTCACGTTCCATTACCCCTACACGCTCCCCTTTGGGTTGAAACGGAAATTTTGGGAAAAGGGAAGTAAAGAACGGGGCAAAGGACTATGAATACTACTATTTATTTTTATGCGCGCATGCATTGTGTATGTGTGTATGTGTGTGTTTTTTTTTGCGTTTAGACTAACTTTAGTGCAATCTTCATTCGAGGGGTTGCAGCACTGTATTTTATCGGTGCTGTGAAAAATCTGTCCGCCGTACCCCTCGAAAGAAATTCCGTACCGAGCGGGAAGACACAAGGCAGATCCGGCCCTGTGTCCATACAAGTGCACATGTATGGGGAGTTGTGCCCTCGCTATCTACCACAAGAGTCGGTAGAATGGAGATATATACGGAATCATGCAGACACACAGTTTTCTTTTTGTGAATTTTTGTGGTGTATTTTTTGTTTGTTTGTTTTTTCTTTTAATCCGTTGCGGACCGATGTGGACATCCAACTGAAACACGAGAGAGCATTTTTTTTTATGTATCGTGTTCCTCCCACCCCTTGCCACTCTAAAATAGTTGCTGCCTGCAGTGTTTTTTTGCCGGTCCAACTGTGGCATTTTTGTTTTATTTTTGGAAAATGTTTATTTTTTGGGAAATAGTCAGATTTACCCTACCCTATTTTGAAAAAGTTCAGACTTGCCCGAAATAAGTTCAGACTTGCCCTAAAAGTGCCTTTAGGGCAAGTCTGAACTTATTTCGGGCAAGTCTGAACTTATTTTTAGGGCAAACACTTTTTTTAGGGCAAGTCTGAACTTTTTTAGGGCAACCCTGCACTTATTTATTGGGAAAGCTGGGGGCTCTTGGGTTACAGAGCCCGGCGGTCGTCGTTTTTGCGTTTCTGTTTAGGGCACGTATGGGCTATTCGCGACGAGTCCTGGTAGTGAAATGAGCAACCTATGGTATGGAGCTTTTTTTCCATGCAACTGAATTTCCTCGTGTCCAGGACACCCCACTTTCCGAGCAAAATTAAATAATGACACAAATGGGAGGGGAAAACCCTCTGACCTTTATCATCACTCTAAAAAACTCTCAGGTACCGCACCGCAGTACCGCACCACGATCCGAGACCCGTACAGAACAGAGACCAGAAAAAAGACTTCCGCACCCAAACGCGACTCCTCATAGAACACGACGTAGTAGTAACAAAAAAAAAAATACCGATTACTGCAGTAAGTACAAAGCCTTTGGGCGACATTGTACAGGTCCTACATCATGTACGTAAAATTGTCGATACAACCAAAGAAAAGCATAGTGGTGCACCCTCGGGTGTCTGCACTACTGCAACAACTATTTCTATAGCTACAGTTTCCCCACCTCTACCTTTAACTTTTTATACGAGGATGTAATTCTCCGGGATTACTCCGCGATTGTCGTCACAACAAAAAAGTCCAGAGGACTTGTTGGTCGCCTTACTCATTTGGATCAACGGTATGTATATGCTACTCATTACAATGTTAGCCACTTCTATTGCCAGACACCGGGGCAAATAGTAAGTGCAAGAAAACTGCTTTTTGGAAACCAGGAAAACATGATGGACACTCCACTCCACGTGCGGACATGTTTGGCACTTCTGCATGCGTGCAGTATCCAAATGTGTCCCCGTGGGAACAAAGTGATAAAGATGTGTCCACTGTGTACAGGGAAAAAACTTTGCGCTCCCCCGGACAGTGCACAATTCAACCCCTTGTGGGTGGTCTTGTTGCCTTTTGGAACAACAACAATTTTTCCACGTTGTTGCATTTTGGCCAGGCATGCTCTTGAAAGCATGACAATTTGATTGCGTATGGACAAAGCAAATAACCAAGTATGAATTCTGAGTTGAAATGTGAGAGATGTTGTGGGAAGGGGAGTTCGCTCCTTTCAACGATGACCTCGTTGTTCTTCAATAGGCATGTCTTAACCGACCACATAAATAAAATTGTGCCGGCCTCGAAGGATTCTAAGCAAACCCGCGTGGTAGCTAAACACTGACTCTCTCTCAATTCAACAAAGAAGGAATACTTGGTAATTTGTGGAGCACCCGTGCATGAAAATTGTAAAACTTTGCGCCCCACGTTGCCCCAGAACACGGCTTCCTTTGTAACCGGTTCTGGCCCAACGTGGACTGCCTGTTCACCCTTTCCGGGTGGCTGGTGGTTTCTGGCATCAATTTTTGGGCTCCGGCTCGGTTAGGCATTTTAGGGCAATAAAACAAGTCATACCACCATACCATGGGGCCCCAAGAGTGCCCCAGCCAAAGTGGCCTGACTTGTTGCCCTAAAATAAGTTCAGACTTACCCTAAAAATAAGTTCAGACTTGCCCTAAAAAAGTTCAGACTTGCCCTAAAAAAAGTGTTTGCCCTAAAAATAAGTTCAGACTTGCCCTAAAAACACTTTTAGGGCAAGTCTGAACTTATTTTCGGGCAAGTCTGAACTTTTTCATAGGGCAAGTCTGAACTTTTTCAAAATAGGGTAGGGTAAGTCTGACTATCTCCCTTATTTTTTTAAAATCCTAAGTCTGTCAGATGACAAAGCATTTCTTTCCTGCGAAGCACAGTGAAAACAATGCAAATACTACGAGCGCGTTGTCATCACCCGAAACAATTCCTGATTTTTTGAAAACTTGGTTGTAGTGTAGACAGCCGAGGATGTGCACCGCTCTTTATTTATTTTTTTTGTTAGATGGCATACAGGCCCCAGCCTAACCATCGACCCATCAACCCATGTTTTTGGCCCTTTTTTTTTTTTTTTTCCATCGACCCATCAACCCATCGACCCGGGTACCCGGGTCGATGGGTCGATGTACCGGGTTGACCCAGGGGTTTTTTTTGGGATACCATTAACCTGGTAGGGGGTGATGGGGAACTTTTTGAGATACCATCGAGCCGGACTCAATTGGTCAAACGTCGAAGGAAAAGGAAGCATGCAGCATGGCGAAAGGAAAAAAGTAGCGTACCGTGCGCCTGCGGCGCAAGCTTGCATCACACCCTTCCCATGACATAGTTTGGCAGTAAAAATGTCCAAGTTTAAGCGCAATTTTTTGAAATGTTGCGTACCGTGGCTTCGCCTGGAACCTTTGGGTGACATATCGCCATTTCTTTTGTAAAAAAACTGAGGTTACTGATCGTGCACCATGTGTGCCTGGTGCAAATATCAATGAAGTGCCGAACTCCGCCGTTGGATCACCGAGGAACTCTCACATTCCGCCGGAGGCCCCCAACTTGAGCTGGGGTGGGGACCCGGGCGCGCGAAGCGCGCCCGGGCTCGATTGAGTTTTCTTCTTGTGACTAGCTTGTCAGCGGAGAAAGCTCGGGAAGCACTAGTAAAAATCACTTTTTTCTCTCTCTTTTTTTTTTTTTTTCAAATGGGTCGATGGTTTAGGCTGAGGCCTGATGGCATAGGCGTCGGGCAGGGAAGTGGAAATCCACGGCGAGATTTCTTTTACACTCCTGTACAAATCTTTTTTCATACCATTTCTCTTCCTTTTTTTTCTCCACTCTTTTTTGTTCCTATAAAGATGTGTGCACAAGAGGCACATTTATTTTACAAGCTTTTTGTTTTGTTCTCTCAAAAAACTTGGTTGTATTAGACACCCGAGGATGAGCTACACACATCTACGTGATGCCTGCAGTCATCGCAGCCGTCCAGTTGGGCGGCAGCGGCGGCGGCACTGGTTTTCGTGAAGAGTCTGTGCCTTCCCAACGGAGGTGCGTCTCTTTTGCTGGGAGTCAGAGTCGCTGTGATGGTTCCTGCATGCAGGTTCAGTCTTCGGTTCTCCCGTTGATTAAGCTTCCATGAAGCATAAGTCATCCTCCCATCGTCGCATCGACAAGCTCGTTAGTCCGAGCCAGCATCGCGTAAAATCTCCTCAAAAGCTCACAGTCGCGTGTAGTACGAGAGGGGAGTCAGTCTCCCCTCCTTGGGAGGGGGGGGGGAAGGTGACTTCACCGGGACCAATGAAGTACGTAATAGGTCCTTTTTAGTTTTTGCAACACATCATCGGATGCTCCTTCCCCCTTATTTTTCCACGTTTTTTGTTTTCGTTTTATTTTGTTTTCGATTTTTCCACTACTTCCCTCCGGCTTCACAAATGTTAATTTTGTTTTTTTGTTTTTTTTCACACATTTTCAAAATGTTTTTCATTCCATTCATCTGCACCCAACACTGCAGTCACGATGATTGAAATTCATTTTTATATTTTTTTTTTTGATAAATTGTTGGAGTAGTGTAGTTGCCTCGGTTGTGTAGCCACACTTTTTTTTCCCCTTCTTTTTTTTTGAAGGATTGCAGTGTTTTCTTGTACACAGTCACGTCGAAAGGTAGTACACAGTTAGCCACGTAGCGGTGGCCATGCGCATGCAACTCTGCAGATAAAGTGAACCCCGAAACTCCGCTGCACTGCAAATATACCACACACACAATGTTCATAATGAACAAAAAGAGGAACGACTCCTGCCTCGTGTATGTGGTCGTGCTCCCGGAAGGGGGGAACTGAAATAAACATTTTTAAAAATAAATCATCACATTGTCATTCAATGAAAAAAAAACAACGTGACAAATGGGAGCGTTTTTAATTGTCGCAACAAAAACCAAAAAAAAAAAAAAAAGCGGGATTCACACAAGGTCTCTTTTGCCCCCCTTTTGTCTTGACAAATATCTTTCTTCCGGTCTTGCTTATGCATATGTCCATCACATTCCTCTAGCACACCTATTGCGCATCAGTCCAAACACTGTTGCAGCACACTTTGTGCTCTCCGCAGCCTTAAGTTTCTCCTTCTCCTCCTGCTGCTTTGCTCCCGCATCGCCTGCCTTGCGGCGCCGTCTCTCCTTGTTTATGGCCTTCGCAACGTCCCTGACGCTGTTTGTCATCATCCCGCATGGACTCTACGACTCGACCTCACTGCAGACAGACATGCGGGAGGTGATTCCAAAATTGTGCATTTGAGCTGTCCTTGGCGTGTATTGAGCTTGGCACGTGGGTGACTGGACTAGTTGCGATCGCGGGAGTTCCACATTTTTTCTTTTCAGCCCTTCTTTCTCTTCTGAAAGTGCCAAGCGACTGTCCACACACCACTACAGAAAACTCTTCTACTACTAAACATGGCACTGCAACTAGGAGCCCTGCTTGTGTTGCACAGCTTGGCGTCAGCCAAGACAGGAACCCTGTGCCAAAGGATGATTATAAAGTACCGCGAGGAGAAGGGCCACCCCCTGGAGCCAGGCATTACGAAGCGCCACGAGAAGGCCGAGCAGTACGGGCGTGTGGAGCGTGTCTCTGGGCTGAAGGAGGAGATCCTGAAGCTGACGGAGGAGAAGGACGAAGCCGACATCGACGAGCTGGCGGCAAAGCTCATGAGTGAGGACCCGGATGTGGAGTACGCAGAGGCTGACTTTGAGGTGCGCCACACCGGCTTCAACGACGCAGAGTACGGCAAGCAGTGGGCCTTCCTGACGGGGCCTGGTGGGAGCCACATCGAGAGTGCCCTGTCGAACCACGCTTCCCGTGGGGCTGGCATCCGTGTTGCTGTGATTGACACTGGTATCACAGCTCACCCCGACCTGGATGTGAACGTCATTCCTGGGTACGACATGATCTCAGACTCGTCACGCGCACGTGACGGGAACGGACGTGACCCTGATGCTTCGGACATGGGAGATTACGAGGACTCCGACTGCAACTGGAACGGAAGACTGGACGATTCCTCGTGGCACGGAACCCACGTCGCCGGGACGGTTGCAGCTTTGGCTGGGAACGGCATCGGTGTTGTGGGTGTGGCACCACGTGCAAGTGTGCAGCCGATCCGTGTGCTCGGAAGGTGTGGTGGGACCACGACTGATGTGACTGACGGAATCCTGTGGGCTGCTGGTCTCCCTGTGTCTGGTGTGCCGACGAACCCGACACCTGCACATGTGATCAACCTGAGTTTGGGAGGGAGACGTTCGTGCACATCTTCGTCTTCCTACCAGGCTGCCGTGAACGCCGTGCGTGCTGTGGGTGTTGTCGTGGTTGTGTCTGCTGGTAACTCACAGACCAACGTGGCAGGGTTCTCACCTGCGAGCTGTGCAGGTGTGATCAGTGTTGCCGCCTCGAACAGGGAGGGCAGCCTTTCGTGGTACTCGAACTACGGTGCTGTGACC
This sequence comes from Rhynchopus sp. YZ270_cl-10, assembly GCA_964035575.1. Lineage (NCBI taxonomy): Eukaryota > Euglenozoa > Diplonemea > Diplonemida > Diplonemidae > Rhynchopus > Rhynchopus sp. YZ270_cl-10. Next base: position 1,195,161 of record OZ037919.1, read on the forward strand.
ATTACTGCACCGGGTGGTGGGAGCAGCCAGCAGATCTACTCCACAGAGAACAGCGGGTCGCATGGGCCTTCGGGTCCGTCGTACGGATACAAGATGGGCACGAGCATGGCAGCACCGCACGTGGCTGGTCTGGCGGCGCTGATTCTGGCGGGCAACCCTGAGGCAGATGTGGAGGAGGTGCTGAAGAGCACGGCTTCTGCGTTCCCTCCGGGGTCGTCGTGCAGCACATCGCGCTGTGGTGCTGGGATTATGAACGCTGCTGCTGCTGTGGAGGCTGTTGGTGGTGGGGGGATGTCGCACTGCACCCTGGACACCTCGCCAAGCCCATGTGGAGCGGGCACATCGCATGCCTGTGCGTACGCAGTGCAGCACCCTGCGCGTCTGTTGGCTGTTGCGTTCTCGCACAACGGTACCATTGCGACGAGTGCCGCAGACAAGGGAGTGCGCGTGTTTGATGCGGCAACAGGAACCCACATTGGAACCATGCCCTGTGCTGCTGGCGAAACGGTGCACGACATTGCGTTCTCGCCGAACGGCAGCCTGGTGGCCCTTGCAGGTGCTGGTGGGAGTGTGGTTGTGTGCGACGCCGAAACAGGTGAGCTGGACGTGGTGCTAATCGACTCGAACGACACGAGGACACACACACGCCGTGTGCACTTCAGCAACGACGGGCGCTACGTGGTGAGCTCTGGTGGCGGTGACGCAACGACTCGTGTGTTTGATATGGAGTCTGCAAACAGGATGTACCCTGCTTCGGTGCTGCCGCACCACGCACGTGAGGCGTCGTTCCACGGAGACGAGTACCTTGCGACTGTGTGGGGGTCGGACGTGTCTGAGATGACGAGTGTGTGGAACCTTAGCGGCGGTGCGTCTGTTGCGGACCTTCCCTCTGGGGGTGCTGAGGTTGTTGTGCTTTCGTCTGCACAGAGCGACCTGCTGCGTGGAATGGACGACGGGTCTGTGCACGTGTCGCACTGGTCGGGGGCAGCTGTGGGAGAGGGTTCCGTGCAGAACCGCTTCTCTGTGAGCCTGCAGTCTGGTGTGGTGTACGACAGCAAGTTCAGCAGCACGGGTGCGCTGGTGGGTGCTGTGGGCGAGGGGGACGTTGTGGTGTGGGACCAGGACGGGAACTTGGTGGCTACACTGATGGGGCACTCGCGCTCTGTGCTGCCGAGCATGGACTTCTCGCCTGACGAGAGCCACATTGCCACTGTGAGCCACGACGGAATCCTTCTGGTGTGGAGGCTGTGAGTGTTATTTTTTGGAGCTCTATTTTTTTTTTTTAGAAATGTATTCTCTCATAAGCGATGTTACAATGGGTTTCAGTGGGCACAATTGGTGTGTTTTTTGTTGCCATTTCCTTTAGTCTTCAGCAATCTTCGTTTTAGTTTTTGATTGTTTTTGTGCGTCCCACGCTTTGATACTTTCTTGTGCAGAAAGTATGCCAGTTTTAGCTTTTTATTCGTAACAATCGCGGGGAACATGTGTGTCAATGAGATGCACTATTTTTTTTTTTTTTTCATAAGTTAATTTTTGTGAATGTGTTCGAAGAAATTTGCCTATCTGAGGCCTGTCTTCGGATGTGTTGTATGTATTCGAGTGTCTGTACTAGCTGCACTACGTTATGCAAAAGTTTTGTTTTCATCTGGCTGTACAGTGGTGTGGCACTGGGGTGACAGCTTGACATATGACGTATGTTGTTTCTGTGTTCCCTTTGTGTTGCTCCACTCTCACTGCTTTTCTTGTTGTTTGTGCATGCACCCGACTCGATTTTTTTTTGCTGCATTAAAATACGTTCACCCCCCAATTTTTTTGAAGGATCTTGGGTTGCCAACTTCACTTTAACTTTCTTTTGGAAAGTTATTTGCTTCCTGTGTAAGTTCTTTTGCACATCGTCCCACAAAGTCACCCTTTGTTCATTCAAACATAAGCAACACTGTGTTGTGAAAGGGACATGACTTTCTCCACCCCCAAATCGCTTCTTCCATTTTGTTTAATGTTGTTGTTGTTTTTTTTCCTTTGCAAGGCTGTCTATCTCACAGAGCTCTTAGGGCGTCCGATGAGATTCACCCTGCAAGCAAAAAAAAACAAAAAAAAAGAGCTCACGCCACACAGATGGCAATCGATTTTAGAAGAAGCTTTGTTAGCCCCCCCCATCAGTGTTGTTCCGAAGTGGGACGGAATCTGAAAAATTCATACGAAACAAATGTCCATTCCCCCCCCTAGGGGGAGCAGTGAGACCCTTTTTTCTGTCACACCCCCCAAAAAATCATGAAAAAGTGTAAAAAAAATATCCGAACACACAAAACCACCCCAGAAAACACATTTGTGGGACTATTTCTTACGTTTTGGTGCCTTTTTGGCACTTTTTGGCACTTTTTTTCTCGATTTTTCGACACTTTTTGTCGCGTTTTCACCCAAATTCCCCCTTTTCAGAGGGGATTTGATACAAGGCGATTTATCAAAAAATTCAAAATTTTGAAATAGCCCAAAACAAGAGGAAAAGTGGTTTTTTCCAGTCATATGTGTGCACGGAGTGATTTCCGTGGGGTTTTGGAGCCAAAAGTCCAGTTTTTTTCATGTCTTTGCTGAAAATTTTGAATTTTTTTTATACACAAAAACCACATTTTAGCCGGGAGGAAGAAGTGTGACAGAAGTGTGACATCGGAGAGGTTTCGAGCCAGAGGTCACCAAAATGGGCAAAACCATCTGAAAACAATTTTTTCCACCCCCAGTGGGGTCCGGCAATCACTTTCGAGTGGTTTTGGGGACTTATGTGAACCTGTGGAAAATTTTTTTGGGGTTTTTATGTGTGTAAACATGCTAAGAAGTGAGGGCAGTACTGCTTTTTTAAGTGTTTCAGACACTACAGAATACATCTGGGGCCCACACAGGACCCCTAAAAGCTGCAAAAACCATACATTTCCACCCTGGGACCCCACCGGATGTGGACCGAGGTGGTTTTCGGGTGTTTAGAAGGCCTAATGTCTCCTCAAATATTTTTTTTGAAAAGTGTTGAAAATTGACCCAATAGCGTTACGCGAGCGTTACGCATTTTTGGCCTTTTTTTCACAAAAAACCGATTTTTTTTAATCAGGAAAGTCTCTGTAGAGGTCGTCAGGTGGTTTAATGGGATATTTGGGTGATCCCCAGGGCGATTTGCGGCCAGGTACGACCTTTTTGGTGGATTTCTTCACCTAAATTTCAAAAAAATGGGTTTGTGACAGTATTTGTACAGGGATTTATACACCACTGACCCCCCTAATTCCCCCCCCCCCCCCCCCCCCATGTAGTTTTTCAGGTATCTTGGTCATCGTGCGTCCCACTTCTTCCCAGCAGCGTCTCCTACTTCCTCCATCAACTCGTTTGAATTCGTACTCGTTTTTCTCCTTGATGCTGGATCCCAGGGAAGTTGTCACTGTCCCATGCTAGTAAGCCCGTCTCTGTCTTCAGGTCCAACGTAATAAGCTGATGAGCGGGTACTGCTTTTTGGTCTCTATTATATTTGAGACTCCGTTTTTCTTCGGAAACTTGAAAGCCTTCAGAAACAGAACATGGAGGAGGGCACCCACCGCAAGATGAATGCGGGTGTCTGGGCAATCCAGGATGGTGTTGTGAGCTTTGCTCCCACTTCTCTGAAAATTGTCAACGCGCCATCTCTCGGCTTCGAACTTCGAAGTGTCGGCGAGTGTTTTCGCGCTTGCGATCGAGCGCCATCTGTACCACATCCCCTCTTCGCATTCCCTCTGCAGGATGACTCCTTTGTCCAGGCAGCTGAATTGAACCGTGCTCGAGGACAAGATACCGGAGGACGTAGTGGCTGAGGTTGAGGCGTTGTCTTGGGAACCTGACAGCGTTTTCAGCATGTCGGCAAACTGATCATCTGCCTTGTTGGTGCTTGGGTACTCTTCACAGTAAGGTTTTGGTTTCGGAGCCTCGCATTGCTTACTTTGTGGGAGCAGCACCCATGGCCATGGCGTAGGGTGCGTGGTCAGACACAAAAGGCGAATGCCCCACGACGTCAGTCGTCCTGTACAAATGGTGTCCAAACACATTTTTGAATGAAAACCCTCTGCGGTGGGTCGTGTGTGGCCCGCAAATACGCATGGGGATCACCAAAATATTCCATTTAACTGATGATTAATTTAAACCACCAAAATACCTCTACCTCTAGTGACGGATAAATACTGCGGTGTCAATAGCTTATTTACGGGTTTGCGTTGAGAGAGTTTGTTAGTTGTACGCTTCACATACCACACCACACATATTCCCAGCACTCTTCCCTTTTGTACCTTTTGTACGAGTACACGTTTTTCGGAACAATGACGACATGCGGCATCCAGTCGCTGACAGTGCTGCTGTGTGTGGTGCTGATTCTGTCGACAGGTGCGATTATCGGTGGCTTCACTCTGTCAACATGGGACGACCTTCTGGAGAAGGCACGTGACACAGGTGACGAGGGCTTCGGGATGTGTCTCGACAGTGGTGTGGCGGACATCGAAACGGTCTCGGCACGCTACCTGCGCTCCGTCCTTGGCAATGTGGACACGGCGGTGCTGGAGTACCTGAAGGTGCCTGAGCAGCTGATGATGTCTGTTACCAACCTGGCGAAGGCACACCACCCAAACGTTAGCACGAGCCCCGCCTTTATGACGAATATTATGCGTCCTGCACTTATATCCTCTTTCAGGGCTGGTTTTGAAGCTGGGCTCTACGCCATCGCCTACGAAGCGTACCCGTGGAGCGCTGCACATCCTATTCCGTGGAAAAGGTGGGAAGGGTACGCAGGGTGGGGCTCGCGGTGCATGATCGGAAGTACACCTGGGGTGAACGGCACGAAGGTTATCTATAAATATGAAATGATAGACCCGGTGACGAAGCAGCCAGGGCACTCAGACTTGGCCATCTTTTCCGAAGTTACCGACGTTGGAACCGTGAAGAACCCCTCAGCACCGTGCAATCCATACCCAGACTACAACAAAGGCGAGGCAATAGGAGTATGCCTCTGGCCTGTAATTATGCTCGAACCCCCTGGTTCCGCTGTCTATATCTCCCGTAGCAAGGAGCTCTTCTACTTGGGTGCCGACGACCCACCCCTAAACCCTGTAGAGACGTTTATCTACTCACCCGCGATAGTCCAATGGGAGGGCATGTCATGGGAGATCAGCTACACTTTCACCCGCCCAGATATGTACACGATGTACCCCAAGCAGGGCAAGCGTGTGGGTACTGTAACGTCCACCGTGACTGCGCAGGGGGTATCTGACGTGGTGCGTGCACAGCTGCTCCCGACCGGCACGTCGCTGTACTTGGTGGAGGACGACGGTTCTGGATCAGTGGGGACACTTGTCGCGTACAACAGAGGACGGGAGCTGGGGATGGCACGAGAAATGAGCTTGATTGGCGTCGTGACAGAACTTGCGTACAGCTTCAACATAACGAACCACTCGATGGAAGACGCGACGTTGCACATCCCCTCAGTTATTGCAGAGCATGGGCGGTTTGTGTTCACACACCCACGGAACTACAGAGACCTTGTGGAGATGACAAAGACGTCGTTTCGGAAGTGGTCTGACTCGAACGGCACGGAGTTCTGGACAATCACGTCGACAATTGAACGCGGAACTATTCTGTGGTATTCAACCCTTCTTGTGCCAAGGGCGTCTGTGATGGACACGATTGATGCGTCGACAAATGCAATCCGTGCGAAGGTGGCAGCAGATCTGTCCTCTGCAGACGCACAGAAGGAGGATGCGGTGATTGTGATGGCGATTGTAACGGCCGTTGCGATCGTGGGACTTCTTGCCATTGCTGTTGTGTTCACACGCTACATCACGTCTCCTCTGCTGAAGCTTGGGAGTGATATGGCGAGTGTGGCTGTGATGGACCTGGAGGCTGTGGACACGGGCCGTGCAGTGTCGCAGCTGAGTGAAGTGGGGGAGATGCAGCGCAGCTTTGTTACCATGGTTGCGAACCTGGTGGAGTACCGGAACTACATGCCGCAGAGTGTGCTTGTCAACGACACTGAGAACGAGGAAGTGTCAGATACGGATTCTACACAGGGTATGAAGTCGCACCAGTCAGGCTGTTTGTCCGGCGGTTCAGTCGATGCGATGCAGAACCAGAAAGCACTGCTGCGTGTGGACGGGATGAAGAAGAAGAAGGTATCGCTGGCACACATGAACGTCGTGTCGTGGCACGCCTTCTGCAAGAAGCACAAGGACGCAGAGATGCTCTCCGCACACGCGGGTGTGATGGAGAGGGTCCTGACAGCAGTGCACCACAACAAGGGTGTGTGCGACACGTTTGCTGGCGACAAGATACTCGCCACCTTCAACGCCTTTGTTCCGAAGCCGTCGCATGCTGTTGCTTGTGTGAAGGCTGCACACGAAGTGGCAACAGCACTTAGTGATCTGCATAAGATCTCGTATGGGTGCACGACAGGCGAGGCACGTACTGGAAACATGGGCTGCAACGGGATGAAAAAGGTGTCCATTCTTTCAGACTCCATGTCGTGGGTGGTTGTGCTTGAGCGTTGGAACAAGAAGGAGAACCTGCCTGGTGTTGTCGACCGCAATGTGTCGCGTGATACGGAGGGACAGGTGGTGCTGCGTTGTGAAGGTGCTGTGCTGTTTAAGAAGCTGAGTGAGAACATGCAGACTGTGTATTCCGTATGTGGGCTGTGTAGCAGCGAAAACGAGGAGTGGATGTACCAACTGGAGTCTGCTTCAAATAACCCGCACGCACTGTGGAACGAGGTCTTCGAGCACATCATCAAACAAGACTTTGCGAAGGCGTCTTCTCTGCTGGACAGCGTCGCTGAGGACCAACGCACACCTTACGAACAGCTAAGCCGCTATGCAGGAGAGAAGGATTATGCACCGTACGTTGTGGAACTGCACTGATGTTACTCTCCGAGAGCACGTTTTCTTGTTTGCTGCGCGGTGTTTCCACACCGCATTACTTTTGTCTCAATATTATTCATATGTTGCACCCCCTTTTATAATGTACAATAGCCCCGGACAAAAACATTTTTTGAAATTTTGGTAAAAAGACCCTCTAAGGTGGTTGTGTGTGGCCGCGCGAGAGCAGATTTTTAGAGTACACGTGTTTATGTGTTTCGCCGTTTACTGTTTTTCTGAACTAGTTTTATATGAACGGTGCCAAAATAAAATAGTGTGATGACGATGGTAGTGTCCCAACTTACTCCGTTTGCAACAAAAGACGAACGGAGTTTTTTTATTTTCCGGAATCTTTGCCACCAAAGGCTTTCTTCTGCATTATGCTGCTCAGACACGTCTACTAAGACTTTTTATGTTCAGGTTTTCCTTGGGGAACTCAATGCCACACAATGTGTCCCTTTAGCTTTGTGTTGACCTGCATACCTGGCAGCACCGCTTAGTGGTGTCCTTCCGTAATTTTCCATTCTTTTCTTTCCCCACCCTCGATGCTGGGACTCCTCCCGCCCTCCCCTTTTGAATGCGTACTGCTCTATTGTGTAGACGTGCATCAAGCGTTGGCCCAGTGATCCTCAGGGCCCTGCAGGGTCGTGTGAGTGACGCAGTGTCACTCCTGGAGAGCGTTCCACACGGCTATGGCAGCGCTCTGCAGGGTGTTCTGCTGTCAAGAGTTTGTTGTGAACAAGATAAAACAATAAGCTCGCGTTTCTTTAATAGAGCAGATTTTAGTTCTCCAGAGCACATGTTTTCCTGGGTCTCGTTAAAAAAGCAAACCATAAAATCTTTTCCAATACTTTTATGTTCGAAAAACCCCCAAATATAGCTCTGATGGGTGAGTATATAATTCTACTTCCAGCCTACTGAAGAGCTGCCCCCACCCACCCACCCTCACCATGTTGTTTACACTACGGGAAGGCTTTGTAAGAGCCCATTTGTTTCAGTTTGGCTCAGTACAAGATGCTTGGGTTTATTAGGGAACCACGGAGAACTGCTAGGGGGTACACTTTTCTCATCAAAGAAGGAAAAAAAAAACGAGACACATTTATTTTCAGGTCATTCTCTCTTGCCTCTCCTTGCCTCCTCTCCTCTGCCCTATCTATTGCACCACACCGTCACAGATATTATATTATATTCATTTAAACTATCTACGATGAGGGTGCTCTTGTGCGCTCTGCTGCTTGCGGTTGTCGTCGAAGGGAGAAAGCAACGGAACGAGAAGGACACAAAGGAGAAGAACCCACCGCCGCCAAGCCCTCCCACAAAGTCGAAGGGGCACAGACACCCACCGCGAGGACCCAAGAAGAACTTGGACGGGAGACTGGATGAGGTCGAAGAGCTGCTCTCGTCTCTGAGGAGCCAGGTTGTTGCTCTGCAGCTGGCAAACACACAGCTCCACACAGCAAACATGGACCTCCACACAGCAAACATCGAACTGCACACCGCTGTCGCCGAATTGCAAAGCAACGTCACGTCTCTCACCGAGAGAGCCGACGTCGTCGAAGCAGTCTTCGAAAACACGACCTTCCAGTCTGAGACAGAAGCCAAGCTTGCCGACACCGCTGCCAGAGTTACCTTGTTGGAAGGTGCAGACGCGCAGACCGAGACGGATATTGCTGCACTTCATATCGCAGACACTGACTTCTCCATGAGACTGACCACATTGGAAAGTGCCAACACGCAGACAGGGACGGATATTTCCGTCTTAGCCACGGCAAGTGCGGACACGTCTGGCAGAGTTACATCGCTGGAATCATTCAGCACGCAAGCACAGACCGACATTTCCGTCTTAGCCACGGCAAGTGCGGACACGTCTGGCAGAGTTACATCGCTGGAATCATTCAGCACGCAAGCACAGACCGACATTTCCGTCTTAGCCACGGCAAGTGCGGACACGTCTGGCAGAGTTACATCGCTGGAATCATTCAGCACGCAAGCACAGACCGACATTTCCGTCTTAGCCACGGCAAGTGCGGACACGTCTGGCAGAGTTACATCGCTGGAATCATTCAGCACGCAGGCACAGACCGACATCGCTGCACTTGTTACTGCAGATGCTGAGGCCTCTCTCAGAGTGACCACACTGGAAGGCTCGATGTCACAGACCCAGACCAGCTTAGCCTCGTTGGAGACCGTGGTTGAGGCACTGCAAGTTGGTGCTCTGCCTTCTTGGTCCGAAAAGGTGTCGATGGAGACAGACGTGAACGGCGTTCCTGTCGTCAAGTTCACTGGTGTGAACGTGCAAATTGTCGATGGCAGTGATAAGACGTACGATGGCAACACCGGTGCTGGGAACCTGATTGTTGGCTACAGCGTGGACAGCACCTCAACGAAGGGATCGCACAACGTGGTGGTGGGTGACGAGCACAACTACGCCGACAGCTATGGAGGGCTGTTGGTGGGCAAGAAGAATACCATCACTGGGGACAGCTGTGTGGCCTTTGGTCAGTCAAACACTGCTACGCACGGGAACGGTCCGTCCGCTGTGGTTGGAGGGTTCGACAACAAAGCAGATGGCCACTTCGGTGTCATCGCGGGAGGAGCCCACAACGAACTGAAGGAAGCGGACTTCGGCGCGATCGCGGGAGGCTCCGGCAACGTTATTAAGGAGTGCATTGGCGGTGTTGTCAGTGGAGGTTCATCGAACACAGTTCAGAAGGCTGTGTACGGTGGAGTGTTTGGTGGCCAGAGCAACTACGCCTTCGCACAGTACTCAGCGGTGTTTGGGGGTTCGAATTCTTTCACCTCGAAGGATGCTGACACTAGTGTTATTGTTGGTGGGTACCACAACGGTGCTCAAGGCGAACTCTCAACTGTTGTTGGAGGACAGCAGAACCAGGCTTCGGGTAAAACCTCCACTGTTCTCGGAGGCAACGGGAACACTGCTACGGAGGTGGACGAATCTGTGTCTGAGGCACATGACTTCATTCAGAAGGTGTCGATGGAGACAGACGCGAACAGTATTCCTGTCGTCAAGTTCACTGGTGTGAATGTCCAAATTGTCGATGGCAGTGATAAGACGTACGATGGCAACACCGGTGCTGGGAACCTGATTGTTGGCTACAGCGTGGACAGCACCTCAACGAAGGGATCGCACAACGTGGTGGTGGGTGACGAGCACAACTACGCCGACAGCTATGGAGGGCTGTTGGTGGGCAAGAAGAATACCATCACTGGGGACAGCTGTGTGGCCTTTGGTCAGTCAAACACTGCTACGCACGGGAACGGTCCGTCCGCTGTGGTTGGAGGGTTCGACAACAAAGCAGATGGCCACTTCGGTGTCATCGCGGGAGGAGCCCACAACGAACTGAAGGAAGCGGACTTCGGCGCGATCGCGGGAGGCTCCGGCAACGTTATTAAGGAGTGCATTGGCGGTGTTGTCAGTGGAGGTTCATCGAACACAGTTCAGAAGGCTGTGTACGGTGGAGTGTTTGGTGGCCAGAGCAACTACGCCTTCGCACAGTACTCAGCGGTGTTTGGGGGTTCGAATTCTTTCACCTCGAAGGATGCTGACACTAGTGTTATTGTTGGTGGGTACCACAACGGTGCTCAAGGCGAACTCTCAACTGTTGTTGGAGGACAGCAGAACCAGGCTTCGGGTAAAACCTCTACTGTTCTCGGAGGCAACGGGAACACTGCTACGGAGGTGGACTCTACGGTTGTTGGTAACTAGTATTTTCTTTTCATTGCATGAATGGATATAAATTTATGCTTTTTTTTTGAAAGCAGAAGAAGCTAGACAAAAAGTTGTTGGCTATGTGAAGACGAATATCCACAAAAAAAATAGTGAAAAGGCAAGAAGTCCCGTCACAGATGCTGCACCTTCTCTCTGGTGTATGTCTGCAGACCTTTCCTACTTCTTGCGTAGAACACGAGTGATGTGTCACATTTTCAAAAGGCGGTGCTTCCGCAATTCCACTTTTTTCTTTTTCTTTTGACGCACTGCTCAAAAGGAGTGCTCAACCGTTTTATTTTCTATTTTATTTGGTTAGGTGCACATGCCATGCTTACTTGTGTGACTGCTGCCCTCATATTCTTTTTTTATTTATTTTTGGATCAGTTTTTTTGTTGTTATTTTATAGAGATGCCTGGTTAGGACCACCTTACCAACCATTCTTTGATCACCATTTGTTTCATTGAAGCTCCTTTTTCTCCCTCCCTTACTGAAACAACCAGGGGTAGTGAGAAGACTCGACCAGCACAGGGTACGGCGCACCCAGTAGTGGGTAGTTGTACCTTGGTGCTTCAGGTCTCCACGCGTTCCCCCTCTCTCCCGACAAGTTTGTTCAGCAATATCAAAAAAAAGCAGGGGCAGGTTTTTTGTATCATTTCACCCCTTCTCCTTTCCGCACGCAAATGGGCAATATTCAGCCTGAAGACACACCCACTTGAAACATGGAAGCAGCGCTTGCACGCCACCCGCTCAGAGGCGAGGGACGACTTGCCGTTGCGCTCAAGCCTTTGGCGCTGTCGTCTAAGGGTTTGGCGGTTCTTCTGGCGACCGGTTCTTGCAACCCTTGGACCGGCTTGTCGCCCAGGCGAAGGAGCTGTTGGAAAAGGAAGGCTACCACGACCAGACGGCCTTCTGGGACCATCCTTGTATCGCTGGCAGGTGCCGTCCAGAGGGGCTCTAGAGCTCTTCTACGTGTCAGGCGCTGACCTATATGGGTGCTGCCACAGGGCGCAAAGACGACGCACATGTGGTGGTGCAAGATCAAGCAGCCAGACTCTCCTCACTACTTCTTCCTCTAGACTGTCCTGCAGAACTAAAGGTATGCCTCACCTTTCCAGCACGGTCAGAAAATCCTAAAAAACCTTAGTTTTTTAGTCTTTACTAGAGAGATGTGCGCCACCCACACACCCACACACACTACCCACCCACACACACACTACCCACCCACACACCCCCTCACCACCAGAGGGGATTTGACCAAAAAATCGATTTTTTTAAATAAATAGTTGCTCATCAGAAAGTGAATTTTTTGGGCTTAACGTGTTGTTTGGGGGTATTGAGGCCCAAAAAAAAAATTTAAGACAGTCCTGTTCAAAAAATGGACTGCCAAATGACATGTGGCATTCGGCCAAAAATCAGCTTTTTTGGTCATTTTTACCTTGTAAAACATGACACTTGTGTCATGCTTCCCAGTACACAAAAGTGCATTGAAAAACCTGAAAAAACACATGTAATATGTGATGGTCAAAAGTGCAAGATTCCTTCGTTAATGAACTTTTTGAGTACCAGTTAAACCTGGGGAATATGGTCAGATCACTCTTTTGACCATCTGGCGTTTACCACAAAAACACCACTTTTTTACAGGCCACTTTTCACCTAGGCAAACCCGTAAACGGGTTTGCGGGTTTGCGGGTTTGCGGGTTTGCAGCTGAAAAGCCAGTTCATGAAGGCACAAGTGAAGTTTTTTTGTACACGTTACCGTGAGCGGGCGCGCGAAGCGCGCACGCGAACGCCCCGTGGGAAGCGAATAGCGGACCACCTGCCCAGTGCGTGAGGTGCTTACAAAAAAAAACCACCTGTAAAAAAGGTGAGGTCCCCATCACGTTTCCATGGAAGTGTCACACAAGAACGACAGGTTTTTTAGCCCGTCACCAAATGCGCAAAAGGCGACCTGGACGGCGCATTAGTAGAATCCTAAAAAACCTTAGTTTTTTAGTCTTTACTATAGAGATGTGCGCCACCCACACACCCACACACCCCCTCACCACAGGTGGGATTTGACCAAAAAATCGATTTTTTTAAATAAATAGTTGCTCATCAGAAAGTGAATTTTTTGGGCTTAACGTGTTGTTTGGGGGTATTGAGACCCAAAAAAAAAATTTAAGACAGTCGTGTTCAGAAAATGGACTGCCAAATGACATGTGGCATTAGGCCAAAAATCAGCTTTTTTGGTCATTTTTACCTTGTAAAACATGACACTTGTGGCATGCTTCCCAGCACAGGAAAGTGCATTGAAAAACCTGAAAAAACACATGTAATATGTGATGGTCAAAACTGCAAGATTCCTTCGTTAATGAACTTTTTGAGTACCAGTTATACCTGGGGAATATGGTCAGATCACTCTTTTGACCATCTGGCGTTTACCACAAAAACACCACTTTTTCAACCAGGCCACTTTTCACCTGAAAAGCCAGTTCATGAAGGCACTGTGAGGTTTTTTTGTACACGTTACCGTGAGCGGGCGCGCGAAGCGCGCACGCGAACGCCCCGTGGGAAGCGAATAGCGGACCACCTGCCCCATGCGTGATATCCTTACAAAAAAACCACCTGTAAAAAAAGTGAGGTCCTCATCACGTTTCCATGGAAGTCACACAAGAACGACAGGTTTTTTAGCCCGTCACCAAATTCTAAAAAACCTTAGTTTTTTAGTTTTTACTTTAGAGATGTGCGCCACACGCGCGCACACCACCCACACCCACCCTCACCAACTAGTTGGTTGCACACCCACCCTCACCACCATAGGCCGGAAAACACGAAAAAAAATAAATGAAATGGCACATCAGAATAAATTATTTTTGTGAAAATCGGTTAGTTTGGAGATATTGAGGGCAGAATTTTTACTTTTTTCCAGGCCTATTCAAAAAATCCGAATGTTAGTGACACTTGGCATTCGGCCAAAAATCAGCTTTTTCGGTCATTTTTGCCTTAAAAACACATGTAATGTGTGGTGGTCAAAAGTTCAAGATTCCTTCGCCAATTCATTTTTTGAGTACAAGTTATACCTGGGGAATATGGTCAGATCACTCTTCAGACCAGCTGGCGTTTGCCACAAAAACCAAAATTTTTCGACTTGTTACGCTCAGGTGTGAATGAATAAATATGTGAGGTATTAATCATGTCGAGAGTGGTCGCAATGGAAAGCTAATGAACACATGGTACAGAGAGCCAAAAAATACGCAGAGAGTAACACTAGAGAAGTGCTGAAAATACTGGCGAGCGTAGGGGTGAAATTTTCGAAAAGTTCTGGATTTTCACGTTTTAATTTGGAAAACAAATTGTCCTTAGAACATGAGCGAACTGGCAATGTGTAGGAGACAGTCAAGGTACTTCATCTAGAAACAGTGTGAAGGTCATAGTCTGAGGGTAAAAAGTGTTGGGATGGGTGTCCCCGGGACACGAAGGTGGTCACACACTGTGGAGGTGAATATGGGATCTAATGAGTCAAACTACACAAAGGTTACGGACCAGTACTCGTCTAGTTGTCATGTGGAAAACAATGCTAAAGCAGAAAGAGTACTTCCCTGAAGTTATACAATGATTAGAGACCTTTTACGCCCCGGTGTGAATGAATATAGTATTATGTACAGAATGTGAAGGTGCTGGCACGTCATCCAGAAACAGTGTGAAGGTCTTGGCCTGAGGGTACAAGGTTCTGGGTTGGGTTACTCTGGTAACTATTGTCCACACACTGTAGGTACACACTGGATCTAATGATTCAACACTACACAGAGGTTCCGGACCAGTAGTCGTCTAGTTGGCATCGGGGAAGATACAGATACAGCAGAAGGATTACCTGAGGCTTTTAAATGATGAGAGTATTAACAAAAGCCGCAGACGAAGTACCGATCACACCAAGCTGGGCGCTAGCGCACTTGGACATGCGTCTGTTAATATTTTTTCATGCGACTGTCATGTTGAACAACATACCAGTGGTTCACCCACTTGCTACAGTGAGCGGGCGCGCGAAGCGCGCACGCGAACCAGGCGTGAGCTATGTGAAAAGGCCTCTGTTCTTCCTCATTACCACACACCACCCTGCTAAAAAAAGTGAGTTCATGCAGATGCCAGTGTTTCATTACCTGGTACACATTAGGGGCGCGTGAAGTGCGCACACAATCCACGTGGGGACCGTCAAAAGCTGATAGGGCAGATACTCCTGCGGGCTTGCACCAGATCAAGTCTGTGTGCTATCGCTCGGTTGACCTGTTTCATCCAAAGAACCACTGCTATTGCTAGCGTTAGTTTTCGTTTCGGTCAACTGCATCCCTCTCAGCCCAATAAGCGTTAACTCATTGGGTGGAATCTGAGTGGAATTTTTCGGACAGGTATTAGCAATGGAGTTACCATTGTTATCCTACTGGACGCCGTAAGGCACCTTTCCCGCGTGGATTGTAGCTGATTTAATGAGCCGTCTGCAGATCCACTGTTAATCCATTTACTCTGAGACTTGCATGGCTTAATCCTTGAAACAAGCATATGACTACTGGCAGGATCAACCAGGTTTCTTGTCACTCTAATCGATAGGGGATTGCTCCCCTGAGATCAGTGATCAAAGAGCCTAATGACGGTTGATATATTCCGGCTTCACCTGTGAAGAGGCTTCTAAGAGGCTTCTAAGAGGCTTCTAAGCCTACCCCATTCGGGGGACCTACGCTTTTCTCCAGCAGGTTTTTGTGATTTTCACCACCGTGTCTTCCCGACTGTTTTGCCCTTTAAGGAGCTCACGCAAGCGTGATGACTCCAGGCTGGGACGAACCCATATAGTCAGGGGTCTTGCTGTGTATAACATTGGCACAAGACCTAGATATGCATCACAACCAACCTTCAGGTCAGTGCAATGACTATCATACGGTATAGCTGGCTTGAGGTGAAACCCCAACCAGGCAAGCCCGACATAAGGCCAGCTATATTAGCACCGTCCATAAGTAGTATTGCCGTAAGAAAAAACTACTTGTTATTTTTCCGGCTGGCCAGGGAAGAGATATTCCAGTGGGCGTCCCCACTGTCCTACCCCCTCGTTGGAAGGTGAAGCTTTCAAGTGCTCCATTTCCATCCCAAAGACTGTCATTTGAGTCTCCCTCCCAGGAACATGATAAGATGTGTCAAAGAGCCTCTTTTCTGCCTCATTACCACACCAGCTCGCTAACCTGCTGGGAGGGTTTTTTAGCCCGTCACCCAAATATGTCCTTTACACCCCTGATACCTTTCACACCACTGCATAGCATCCTTGCATAGCATCCTTGCATAGCATCCTTGCATAGCATCCTTGCATAGCATCCTTGCATAGCATCCTTGCATAGCATCCTTGCATAGCATCCTTGCATAGCATCCTTGCATAGCATCCTTGCATAGCATCCTTGCATAGCATCCTTGCATAGCATCCTTGCATAGCATCCTTGCATAGCATCCTTGCATAGCATCCTTGCATAGCATCCTTGCATAGCATCCTTGCATAGCATCCTTGCATAGCATCCTTGCATAGCATCCTTGCATAGCATCCTTGCATAGCATCCTTGCATAGCATCCTTGCATAGCATCCTTGCATAGCATCCTTGCATAGCATCCTTGCATAGCATCCTTGCATAGCATCCTTGCATAGCATCCTTGCATAGCATCCTTGCATAGCATCCTTGCATAGCATCCTTGCATAGCATCCTTGCATAGCATCCTTGCATAGCATCCTTGCATAGCATCCTTGCATAGCATCCTTGCATAGCATCCTTGCATAGCATCCTTGCATAGCATCCTTGCATAGCATCCTTGCATAGCATCCTTGCATAGCATCCTTGCATAGCATCCTTGCATAGCATCCTTGCATAGCATCCTTGCATAGCATCCTTGCATAGCATCCTTGCATAGCATCCTTGCATAGCATCCTTGCATAGCATCCTTGCATAGCATCCTTGCATAGCATCCTTGCATAGCATCCTTGCATATTATTTACAGGGGACCATTTTTTACAGGGGACCATTTTTTACACATTACAACACACTTGTCCTTTCTTTTTACCCTCCCTCCCTCCCCCTTTCCTTTGTTTTATTGTGAGCCTTGTACGCCTCCACGGGCGATTTCGAGCAAACCCGCAAACCCGTAAACCCACAAACCCGCAAACCCGCAAACCCGCAAACCCGTAAACCCGTAAACCCGCAAACCTTTTTTTTTTTTTTTTTTTTTTTTTTTTTTTTTTTTTTTTTTTTGGTGTTGTTCAACTTAGCCCTAGGCTCGACTTTTTTTTGTTCCACATCAAACTGGACAGGGCAAGGGGGGTACGTTTATAATGCACATGAAAGGCGCTTGGTCCGAGCGAAGCGAGGGCCAAAAGTCTTACAATCAGTACATGTTGCCGGTTTAGTTAGAACGAGGCACAAAAGTGAATTAAACGAGGGAGATATTTGTCATCAGCATGTCGCCCTATTATGTATCGTTGTTTGCCGAGCGAAGCGAGGCATACAACTATATTTAGCTCTATGACAATTTGGGATAAAGGAGGGGTGAACATTAACACGGGAGAGGCAGGGGTGAATATAGACTGTCCAGTCTGTGTGGTTTTGCTGTATTTCCAGTATTGGTGCCCAGCTGGTTCTGGAGGGGAGGAAGGGGCGGGATGGGGCTTTCTTTTTACAATACGAAGTTCCTTTCTTGTTACTTTTGTTTTGTCTCTTGTAGTCTTTTTTGTTTGGATGATTAACGCCAGTAGCGACCCCCCATGGAACTCGTAGGGGATGGGGTGGGGGAAAAAATCTCCGTCGCTTACTCCTAGGCCGACGCCCACAGACAAACCGCCTCCTTGGCTTACTCCTGACGTTTTCTGTGAGGGGGAAGATTTGGAATTTACATACAAGGGGCTTGACACCAGGGGGATTACACACATGTATCTAATGGGAGGGGTTGGGGGTAAAAAGGAAACAGGGAACTAAACAGGTGTTGCTACACACAAAAGTTGGGGTGGGGGAAAATAACAGAGAAGGGAAGGGCAACAGTGCCCACATAAACCACAATCACAACCAATCGCGAGGCCCTTCTATTTGAAGGTCGCCTCCATCATCAGCACCAGGACCGCCCTAAGCGCCCCGTACTGACTCGTCTGCCGTCCTCCGACGCGCCCCAGCTCCTCCCGCTGATCCCACCACGCGTCCAGCGCCTCGTACGCCACCTCCGGTGCCAAGGGAGTCATTCCCTCTCGCCTGGTCCCTCCCCTGGGGAAGAAGCAGTCCGCCCACTCTTCGACATTTCTCGGCACCCTGTCCCCTTCCTTCTGGCTGTGTGGGACTAACCCTTTCGCCTCCACATCCGACCCTCGCGAGATAGGGGGAGAAGGCCGCCTTGCTGTGGTCTCCGCAGACCTGTCCTCCACTACACCGGAGCGACGAGTGTGGTTCCCCTGCGCCCGCCGCGAAGTCCCAAGGGTGGTCAGCTTCGTCCTTCTTTCCGCGTGGGACTTAGCCGTCCATCCACCAGTCTTCGCTGAACCCAAGTGGTGGTCACCAGTCAGAGCTGTTGGTGTGGTGTTGTAGCTCTGCTCTGATGGCCCCCAGACGAAGGATTCTGCTGCGGTTGCGGTGTTGTTGTCCATGGTGGTGTCGTGGTCGGCGCAGTCGGCGGAATCCTCCTCATCCATAACCTCCTCCTTCACCTCCGTTGCCGCGTCCTGTGGGGGAGCTGGGTTGCTGTTGTAGTAGCTACCTCCCACTGTCTGCGATGTTGTCGGCTGAACTGGCTGAACTGGCTGAACTGGCTTTGCCCTCAGCACACACTTTGCGTTGGCGCTCCCACATCCCTCACACCATGTGCGCTCGCAGGAACTACAAAACCAGTGGGGGACACTACATTCGGTGATGAGTGCGCAGTTTTCGCACGTGAGCAATTCCCCCTGTCTCCCCGGGCGCTCCTCCATCCGTGACAGCGCTCCGGTGCTGTGGCACTGCATCTCTGGAAGGGGGGTGTCGGGGGCAAGGCTTCGCAGATATGCAAACGTGTTGTCTGTCATGCATAACGGCGAGAAGTGGCCAGCCTCGTGAGCTCCTGTGTGCAGCACTGCTACGGCCCCGTTCGACTTGCTGGCTGGTCTATGGATGTGCACCTTAGAGTCCGATGACACGACCGCCACAATGACTACCTGCAAAGCCCGTGCCAGACCCGCCAGTGCTGTCTGGTCCGCCCACGACCTGCGATCCCTGTTCCCTGCCAGGCTCATCCATCGCACCCAGGTCGCGAGGTCGGGCATCGCATTTCTCGCCAGGTCAGCATCTCTCTTCACTCTCTCCACCGCCAGGGACCGAAGGGTCGACGATGTCACCACCTTCCAGCTCCGCACTGACCAGCACACTGCGTCGAACGCACAGTCTCCTACTCGGAACGGCACGGGCACCTGCGGTCGGGACAGCCCCCACTTCACCAAGTTGGCCTCCAGTTCGCTGTGGGGGGTTGGGTCCTGTGCTGCTGTCTCTGGCGCCGTTTCCTTCTCGTTGCCTGTCTCTGGCTCCTCCTCCGCACTCACCCTGATGTCTCCCTGGTGGTCGTCTGTCACTTCCAGGTTAGGTAGATGGTCGGGGGGCAAGCGTATCAAGTCCCCCTCTTCCGGGTCGACGGTGGGATCTAAGTCCACACGCTCTCGCAGAGGACCCCTCAGGCAACCAGTCAGAGACCCTCGATCCGTCGCGGCCTTCCCGATCTGTCGCTGCAGCGTCGTCCCTAGCCCCCAATTCCACCTCTGTGACATCTCCACTCTGTTCCCAAGCTTCCTGTCCGCTGCGAAACGGAGCATCTGCTGCCATATCGACGCCGCCGCGGGTCCCAGACCTCCTGTGGTCTCCAGGGCGAAGGGTGTGAACGCCAGCCGCTCCGCCGCACACGCGTCACCATGCTTCTTCCTCTTGGCAGTTTCCGCCTTCGTCGCCGCGTACCCCTTCGCGACTGCGGCACCCTGCACCATCGACGCTGACGTCGGCGTCCACACAGTCACATCGATAGCTCGTCCTCTCGACTCCCCGACCCCTGTGGACAGCAGAATGTCAGCGGGCTTGTTGTTGCCCAGGATGAGGTGGTTGGGTTCCAGGATGGGGCTCAGACCTGCCTCATTTGCTGCTCCATACACATAATCGCGTACTGAGTTATGTCGCAGTATACGATGCCCACCCATTCTGCAGGCGAAGATGTGGTCCCCCCTGGTGTCCATGGGCTGGTTGCATTGCCTGCATGAGACACCCTCCGCGTATATGGGGAGGTGGAGGCGGAGTCTGGCTGCGGCCTTGAATGCAATCGGAGGGATGTAGTGCTCCCAGGTGGGGGGTGCAGTAAGCCAGGACCCTGCTTGGGGGAGGGCCAGAGAATTGAGACGCGCCTTGTCGTACGCATCACCCTTGACGAAGAGGTCCCGCAATTGTTCCTCCAGGATCCCTGCAGACAGATCACGTTGACGCAGGGGGACGGCTGGCTGCAGCTTGGGGTCAATCCTAGCACCTTCAGCCACTTGCTCGTTGTACAGCGTTGCCGTCCGTTCCCATCCTTCGGCGTCCCAGGTGAAGCTGGGGTCCAGTTCGGTGCACAGTTGGTGCAGGCCGCTCCTTGCTCCCATGGCTGCTGCAGTCCAGTGGTCGCGGATGCGGCGCACGCCCATGCCCCCTACCCTACATGGCAGTGCGGCCTGTCTCCGTGCTTCTTCCGGCAGGCCTCCATCCTCATCACCAAAAAGCGCGGCCAGGGCAGCGTCTACCTCCTTGTCGTACTGGCTGAGGTACTTGTGGGTGCACGCGTGACCAATGGCTCTCATGTAGAAAACCATGCGTGCAAACCCCTCGCACTGACGGAGTAATGTCAGTCCAGCCTGCGAGTCAGACACCTTCTGCAGCAGACGCAGTTGCACCGCGAATTCCTCCACCTTCTTCTCCATGTACGCTTCGCAGTACTCGTCGTCCCCGATTGGCGCCCCCAGGAACGCAAAGCCTCCATACTTCACGCTCATCACTTTTCCTTCACAGGCTGAGCAAGTCTCCGCCAAGTCAGTGGTGTGGCTGCACACGGGGAGGCCAGCTCTGTCCAGGTCCAACGGAGTCTGCTGTCCTAGGGCGATGACTTCACACTTTGACAGCTTCACCTTCAGCCCCAGCTCCGCACTGCGTGTCCTCACTAACTCCAGCGCTCGAGCCACCGCCTCTGGGTTCCCCATGATCGTCCCATCATCGAGGTACCAGATGCTACAGTCGATGCCCTGGACTGCACGCACTTCGTCTGTCAGTGCTTTGATCCCCAGGGAGAAGAGTAGGGGCCCTGCGGGGTCGCCTTGCTGCGCGCCTCTGGTGGATGGGATCATCTCGTCACCATACACTAGCCCGGTGTGGGAGTTGTAGCACCATTCGACCCACGGTGAAATGGACGGGAGATATTTCCTTGTGGCTTCCAGAAAAGTCTTGCGAAAGATGCTGTTGAATGCGTTCTCGTAGTCAATCTGTACGATCACTTTGTCGCTCCCCTGGTGTCGTTTTGCGTATGCTGCCACAACCATTGTTTTTTTTTTTTTTTTTTAGCCCTAGGCTCGACTTTTTTTTGTTCCACATCAAACTGGACAGGGCAAGGGGGGTACGTTTATAATGCACATGAAAGGCGCTTGGTCCGAGCGAAGCGAGGGCCAAAAGTCTTACAATCAGTACATGTGCCGGTTTAGTTAGAACGAGGCACAAAAGTGAATTAAACGAGGGAGATATTTGTCATCAGCATGTCGCCCTATTATGTATCGTTGTTTGCCGAGCGAAGCGAGGCATACAACTATATTTAGCTCTATGACAATTTGGGATAAAGGAGGGGTGAACATTAACACGGGAGAGGCAGGGGTGAATATAGACTGTCCAGTCTGTGTGGTTTTGCTGTATTTCCAGTATTGGTGCCCAGCTGGTTCTGGAGGGGAGGAAGGGGCGGGATGGGGCTTTCTTTTTACAATACGAAGTTCCTTTCTTGTTACTTTTGTTTTGTCTCTTGTAGTCTTTTTTGTTTGGATGATTAACGCCAGTAGCGACCCCCCATGGAACTCGTAGGGGATGGGGTGGGGGAAAAAATCTCCGTCGCTTACTCCTAGGCCGACGCCCACAGACAAACCGCCTCCTTGGCTTACTCCTGACGTTTTCTGTGAGGGGGAAGATTTGGAATTTACATACAAGGGGCTTGACACCAGGGGGATTACACACATGTATCTAATGGGAGGGGTTGGGGGTAAAAAGGAAACAGGGAACTAAACAGGTGTTGCTACACACAAAAGTTGGGGTGGGGGAAAATAACAGAGAAGGGAAGGGCAACAGTGCCCACATAAACCACAATCACAACCAATCGCGAGGCCCTTCTATTTGAAGGTCGCCTCCATCATCAGCACCAGGACCGCCCTAAGCGCCCCGTACTGACTCGTCTGCCGTCCTCCGACGCGCCCCAGCTCCTCCCGCTGATCCCACCACGCGTCCAGCGCCTCGTACGCCACCTCCGGTGCCAAGGGAGTCATTCCCTCTCGCCTGGTCCCTCCCCTGGGGAAGAAGCAGTCCGCCCACTCTTCGACATTTCTCGGCACCCTGTCCCCTTCCTTCTGGCTGTGTGGGACTAACCCTTTCGCCTCCACATCCGACCCTCGCGAGATAGGGGGAGAAGGCCGCCTTGCTGTGGTCTCCGCAGACCTGTCCTCCACTACACCGGAGCGACGAGTGTGGTTCCCCTGCGCCCGCCGCGAAGTCCCAAGGGTGGTCAGCTTCGTCCTTCTTTCCGCGTGGGACTTAGCCGTCCATCCACCAGTCTTCGCTGAACCCAAGTGGTGGTCACCAGTCAGAGCTGTTGGTGTGGTGTTGTAGCTCTGCTCTGATGGCCCCCAGACGAAGGATTCTGCTGCGGTTGCGGTGTTGTTGTCCATGGTGGTGTCGTGGTCGGCGCAGTCGGCGGAATCCTCCTCATCCATAACCTCCTCCTTCACCTCCGTTGCCGCGTCCTGTGGGGGAGCTGGGTTGCTGTTGTAGTAGCTACCTCCCACTGTCTGCGATGTTGTCGGCTGAACTGGCTGAACTGGCTGAACTGGCTTTGCCCTCAG
Source organism: Rhynchopus sp. YZ270_cl-10 (assembly GCA_964035575.1). NCBI lineage: Eukaryota > Euglenozoa > Diplonemea > Diplonemida > Diplonemidae > Rhynchopus > Rhynchopus sp. YZ270_cl-10. The sequence goes on from OZ037919.1 coordinate 1,217,905, forward strand.
CACACACTTTGCGTTGGCGCTCCCACATCCCTCACACCATGTGCGCTCGCAGGAACTACAAAACCAGTGGGGGACACTACATTCGGTGATGAGTGCGCAGTTTTCGCACGTGAGCAATTCCCCCTGTCTCCCCGGGCGCTCCTCCATCCGTGACAGCGCTCCGGTGCTGTGGCACTGCATCTCTGGAAGGGGGGTGTCGGGGGCAAGGCTTCGCAGATATGCAAACGTGTTGTCTGTCATGCATAACGGCGAGAAGTGGCCAGCCTCGTGAGCTCCTGTGTGCAGCACTGCTACGGCCCCGTTCGACTTGCTGGCTGGTCTATGGATGTGCACCTTAGAGTCCGATGACACGACCGCCACAATGACTACCTGCAAAGCCCGTGCCAGACCCGCCAGTGCTGTCTGGTCCGCCCACGACCTGCGATCCCTGTTCCCTGCCAGGCTCATCCATCGCACCCAGGTCGCGAGGTCGGGCATCGCATTTCTCGCCAGGTCAGCATCTCTCTTCACTCTCTCCACCGCCAGGGACCGAAGGGTCGACGATGTCACCACCTTCCAGCTCCGCACTGACCAGCACACTGCGTCGAACGCACAGTCTCCTACTCGGAACGGCACGGGCACCTGCGGTCGGGACAGCCCCCACTTCACCAAGTTGGCCTCCAGTTCGCTGTGGGGGGTTGGGTCCTGTGCTGCTGTCTCTGGCGCCGTTTCCTTCTCGTTGCCTGTCTCTGGCTCCTCCTCCGCACTCACCCTGATGTCTCCCTGGTGGTCGTCTGTCACTTCCAGGTTAGGTAGATGGTCGGGGGGCAAGCGTATCAAGTCCCCCTCTTCCGGGTCGACGGTGGGATCTAAGTCCACACGCTCTCGCAGAGGACCCCTCAGGCAACCAGTCAGAGACCCTCGATCCGTCGCGGCCTTCCCGATCTGTCGCTGCAGCGTCGTCCCTAGCCCCCAATTCCACCTCTGTGACATCTCCACTCTGTTCCCAAGCTTCCTGTCCGCTGCGAAACGGAGCATCTGCTGCCATATCGACGCCGCCGCGGGTCCCAGACCTCCTGTGGTCTCCAGGGCGAAGGGTGTGAACGCCAGCCGCTCCGCCGCACACGCGTCACCATGCTTCTTCCTCTTGGCAGTTTCCGCCTTCGTCGCCGCGTACCCCTTCGCGACTGCGGCACCCTGCACCATCGACGCTGACGTCGGCGTCCACACAGTCACATCGATAGCTCGTCCTCTCGACTCCCCGACCCCTGTGGACAGCAGAATGTCAGCGGGCTTGTTGTTGCCCAGGATGAGGTGGTTGGGTTCCAGGATGGGGCTCAGACCTGCCTCATTTGCTGCTCCATACACATAATCGCGTACTGAGTTATGTCGCAGTATACGATGCCCACCCATTCTGCAGGCGAAGATGTGGTCCCCCCTGGTGTCCATGGGCTGGTTGCATTGCCTGCATGAGACACCCTCCGCGTATATGGGGAGGTGGAGGCGGAGTCTGGCTGCGGCCTTGAATGCAATCGGAGGGATGTAGTGCTCCCAGGTGGGGGGTGCAGTAAGCCAGGACCCTGCTTGGGGGAGGGCCAGAGAATTGAGACGCGCCTTGTCGTACGCATCACCCTTGACGAAGAGGTCCCGCAATTGTTCCTCCAGGATCCCTGCAGACAGATCACGTTGACGCAGGGGGACGGCTGGCTGCAGCTTGGGGTCAATCCTAGCACCTTCAGCCACTTGCTCGTTGTACAGCGTTGCCGTCCGTTCCCATCCTTCGGCGTCCCAGGTGAAGCTGGGGTCCAGTTCGGTGCACAGTTGGTGCAGGCCGCTCCTTGCTCCCATGGCTGCTGCAGTCCAGTGGTCGCGGATGCGGCGCACGCCCATGCCCCCTACCCTACATGGCAGTGCGGCCTGTCTCCGTGCTTCTTCCGGCAGGCCTCCATCCTCATCACCAAAAAGCGCGGCCAGGGCAGCGTCTACCTCCTTGTCGTACTGGCTGAGGTACTTGTGGGTGCACGCGTGACCAATGGCTCTCATGTAGAAAACCATGCGTGCAAACCCCTCGCACTGACGGAGTAATGTCAGTCCAGCCTGCGAGTCAGACACCTTCTGCAGCAGACGCAGTTGCACCGCGAATTCCTCCACCTTCTTCTCCATGTACGCTTCGCAGTACTCGTCGTCCCCGATTGGCGCCCCCAGGAACGCAAAGCCTCCATACTTCACGCTCATCACTTTTCCTTCACAGGCTGAGCAAGTCTCCGCCAAGTCAGTGGTGTGGCTGCACACGGGGAGGCCAGCTCTGTCCAGGTCCAACGGAGTCTGCTGTCCTAGGGCGATGACTTCACACTTTGACAGCTTCACCTTCAGCCCCAGCTCCGCACTGCGTGTCCTCACTAACTCCAGCGCTCGAGCCACCGCCTCTGGGTTCCCCATGATCGTCCCATCATCGAGGTACCAGATGCTACAGTCGATGCCCTGGACTGCACGCACTTCGTCTGTCAGTGCTTTGATCCCCAGGGAGAAGAGTAGGGGCCCTGCGGGGTCGCCTTGCTGCGCGCCTCTGGTGGATGGGATCATCTCGTCACCATACACTAGCCCGGTGTGGGAGTTGTAGCACCATTCGACCCACGGTGAAATGGACGGGAGATATTTCCTTGTGGCTTCCAGAAAAGTCTTGCGAAAGATGCTGTTGAATGCGTTCTCGTAGTCAATCTGTACGATCACTTTGTCGCTCCCCTGGTGTCGTTTTGCGTATGCTGCCACAACCATTGTTTTTTTTTTTTTTTTTTAGCCCTAGGCTCGACTTTTTTTTGTTCCACATCAAACTGGACAGGGCAAGGGGGGTACGTTTATAATGCACATGAAAGGCGCTTGGTCCGAGCGAAGCGAGGGCCAAAAGTCTTACAATCAGTACATGTGCCGGTTTAGTTAGAACGAGGCACAAAAGTGAATTAAACGAGGGAGATATTTGTCATCAGCATGTCGCCCTATTATGTATCGTTGTTTGCCGAGCGAAGCGAGGCATACAACTATATTTAGCTCTATGACAATTTGGGATAAAGGAGGGGTGAACATTAACACGGGAGAGGCAGGGGTGAATATAGACTGTCCAGTCTGTGTGGTTTTGCTGTATTTCCAGTATTGGTGCCCAGCTGGTTCTGGAGGGGAGGAAGGGGCGGGATGGGGCTTTCTTTTTACAATACGAAGTTCCTTTCTTGTTACTTTTGTTTTGTCTCTTGTAGTCTTTTTTGTTTGGATGATTAACGCCAGTAGCGACCCCCCATGGAACTCGTAGGGGATGGGGTGGGGGAAAAAATCTCCGTCGCTTACTCCTAGGCCGACGCCCACAGACAAACCGCCTCCTTGGCTTACTCCTGACGTTTTCTGTGAGGGGGAAGATTTGGAATTTACATACAAGGGGCTTGACACCAGGGGGATTACACACATGTATCTAATGGGAGGGGTTGGGGGTAAAAAGGAAACAGGGAACTAAACAGGTGTTGCTACACACAAAAGTTGGGGTGGGGGAAAATAACAGAGAAGGGAAGGGCAACAGTGCCCACATAAACCACAATCACAACCAATCGCGAGGCCCTTCTATTTGAAGGTCGCCTCCATCATCAGCACCAGGACCGCCCTAAGCGCCCCGTACTGACTCGTCTGCCGTCCTCCGACGCGCCCCAGCTCCTCCCGCTGATCCCACCACGCGTCCAGCGCCTCGTACGCCACCTCCGGTGCCAAGGGAGTCATTCCCTCTCGCCTGGTCCCTCCCCTGGGGAAGAAGCAGTCCGCCCACTCTTCGACATTTCTCGGCACCCTGTCCCCTTCCTTCTGGCTGTGTGGGACTAACCCTTTCGCCTCCACATCCGACCCTCGCGAGATAGGGGGAGAAGGCCGCCTTGCTGTGGTCTCCGCAGACCTGTCCTCCACTACACCGGAGCGACGAGTGTGGTTCCCCTGCGCCCGCCGCGAAGTCCCAAGGGTGGTCAGCTTCGTCCTTCTTTCCGCGTGGGACTTAGCCGTCCATCCACCAGTCTTCGCTGAACCCAAGTGGTGGTCACCAGTCAGAGCTGTTGGTGTGGTGTTGTAGCTCTGCTCTGATGGCCCCCAGACGAAGGATTCTGCTGCGGTTGCGGTGTTGTTGTCCATGGTGGTGTCGTGGTCGGCGCAGTCGGCGGAATCCTCCTCATCCATAACCTCCTCCTTCACCTCCGTTGCCGCGTCCTGTGGGGGAGCTGGGTTGCTGTTGTAGTAGCTACCTCCCACTGTCTGCGATGTTGTCGGCTGAACTGGCTGAACTGGCTGAACTGGCTTTGCCCTCAGCACACACTTTGCGTTGGCGCTCCCACATCCCTCACACCATGTGCGCTCGCAGGAACTACAAAACCAGTGGGGGACACTACATTCGGTGATGAGTGCGCAGTTTTCGCACGTGAGCAATTCCCCCTGTCTCCCCGGGCGCTCCTCCATCCGTGACAGCGCTCCGGTGCTGTGGCACTGCATCTCTGGAAGGGGGGTGTCGGGGGCAAGGCTTCGCAGATATGCAAACGTGTTGTCTGTCATGCATAACGGCGAGAAGTGGCCAGCCTCGTGAGCTCCTGTGTGCAGCACTGCTACGGCCCCGTTCGACTTGCTGGCTGGTCTATGGATGTGCACCTTAGAGTCCGATGACACGACCGCCACAATGACTACCTGCAAAGCCCGTGCCAGACCCGCCAGTGCTGTCTGGTCCGCCCACGACCTGCGATCCCTGTTCCCTGCCAGGCTCATCCATCGCACCCAGGTCGCGAGGTCGGGCATCGCATTTCTCGCCAGGTCAGCATCTCTCTTCACTCTCTCCACCGCCAGGGACCGAAGGGTCGACGATGTCACCACCTTCCAGCTCCGCACTGACCAGCACACTGCGTCGAACGCACAGTCTCCTACTCGGAACGGCACGGGCACCTGCGGTCGGGACAGCCCCCACTTCACCAAGTTGGCCTCCAGTTCGCTGTGGGGGGTTGGGTCCTGTGCTGCTGTCTCTGGCGCCGTTTCCTTCTCGTTGCCTGTCTCTGGCTCCTCCTCCGCACTCACCCTGATGTCTCCCTGGTGGTCGTCTGTCACTTCCAGGTTAGGTAGATGGTCGGGGGGCAAGCGTATCAAGTCCCCCTCTTCCGGGTCGACGGTGGGATCTAAGTCCACACGCTCTCGCAGAGGACCCCTCAGGCAACCAGTCAGAGACCCTCGATCCGTCGCGGCCTTCCCGATCTGTCGCTGCAGCGTCGTCCCTAGCCCCCAATTCCACCTCTGTGACATCTCCACTCTGTTCCCAAGCTTCCTGTCCGCTGCGAAACGGAGCATCTGCTGCCATATCGACGCCGCCGCGGGTCCCAGACCTCCTGTGGTCTCCAGGGCGAAGGGTGTGAACGCCAGCCGCTCCGCCGCACACGCGTCACCATGCTTCTTCCTCTTGGCAGTTTCCGCCTTCGTCGCCGCGTACCCCTTCGCGACTGCGGCACCCTGCACCATCGACGCTGACGTCGGCGTCCACACAGTCACATCGATAGCTCGTCCTCTCGACTCCCCGACCCCTGTGGACAGCAGAATGTCAGCGGGCTTGTTGTTGCCCAGGATGAGGTGGTTGGGTTCCAGGATGGGGCTCAGACCTGCCTCATTTGCTGCTCCATACACATAATCGCGTACTGAGTTATGTCGCAGTATACGATGCCCACCCATTCTGCAGGCGAAGATGTGGTCCCCCCTGGTGTCCATGGGCTGGTTGCATTGCCTGCATGAGACACCCTCCGCGTATATGGGGAGGTGGAGGCGGAGTCTGGCTGCGGCCTTGAATGCAATCGGAGGGATGTAGTGCTCCCAGGTGGGGGGTGCAGTAAGCCAGGACCCTGCTTGGGGGAGGGCCAGAGAATTGAGACGCGCCTTGTCGTACGCATCACCCTTGACGAAGAGGTCCCGCAATTGTTCCTCCAGGATCCCTGCAGACAGATCACGTTGACGCAGGGGGACGGCTGGCTGCAGCTTGGGGTCAATCCTAGCACCTTCAGCCACTTGCTCGTTGTACAGCGTTGCCGTCCGTTCCCATCCTTCGGCGTCCCAGGTGAAGCTGGGGTCCAGTTCGGTGCACAGTTGGTGCAGGCCGCTCCTTGCTCCCATGGCTGCTGCAGTCCAGTGGTCGCGGATGCGGCGCACGCCCATGCCCCCTACCCTACATGGCAGTGCGGCCTGTCTCCGTGCTTCTTCCGGCAGGCCTCCATCCTCATCACCAAAAAGCGCGGCCAGGGCAGCGTCTACCTCCTTGTCGTACTGGCTGAGGTACTTGTGGGTGCACGCGTGACCAATGGCTCTCATGTAGAAAACCATGCGTGCAAACCCCTCGCACTGACGGAGTAATGTCAGTCCAGCCTGCGAGTCAGACACCTTCTGCAGCAGACGCAGTTGCACCGCGAATTCCTCCACCTTCTTCTCCATGTACGCTTCGCAGTACTCGTCGTCCCCGATTGGCGCCCCCAGGAACGCAAAGCCTCCATACTTCACGCTCATCACTTTTCCTTCACAGGCTGAGCAAGTCTCCGCCAAGTCAGTGGTGTGGCTGCACACGGGGAGGCCAGCTCTGTCCAGGTCCAACGGAGTCTGCTGTCCTAGGGCGATGACTTCACACTTTGACAGCTTCACCTTCAGCCCCAGCTCCGCACTGCGTGTCCTCACTAACTCCAGCGCTCGAGCCACCGCCTCTGGGTTCCCCATGATCGTCCCATCATCGAGGTACCAGATGCTACAGTCGATGCCCTGGACTGCACGCACTTCGTCTGTCAGTGCTTTGATCCCCAGGGAGAAGAGTAGGGGCCCTGCGGGGTCGCCTTGCTGCGCGCCTCTGGTGGATGGGATCATCTCGTCACCATACACTAGCCCGGTGTGGGAGTTGTAGCACCATTCGACCCACGGTGAAATGGACGGGAGATATTTCCTTGTGGCTTCCAGAAAAGTCTTGCGAAAGATGCTGTTGAATGCGTTCTCGTAGTCAATCTGTACGATCACTTTGTCGCTCCCCTGGTGTCGTTTTGCGTATGCTGCCACAACCATTGTCGCCGCTTCCAGTCCACCGTCCACCGCCACCCCAACTTGTCTCCCTGGCAGCAGCACTCCTCGTGCCTTTTCCCTCACAGACGCCACCTCGATCTTGCTCACGACTCGCCGAAGTGTGTTGCCTGCAGAGATGGGGCGGACGTCGCCTTGGTCACCCTTCTTTAACGCCACCAGAGTAGCTCCTGCCATGAACATAGCTGTCTCGGAGGGGGCTTTCCCGCGTCGCAGCAGGTCCAGGACTTGCGTCATCAGTGGCAAGATGTTCAGGTCCGGGTGTTTGACCATCCACCCCTTGAGGTGATCCCCGCGCAGACCAAAGGGACCTGGAGCAGAGCCCTTTGCCATGCTATTTATGGCTTTGAGGGCGGCGATCGGCTTCAGCGGCTCGGAAGCAATTTCCGGCAGAGAAGTGGCAGGTTGGGGTTCCTCATGGGGGTGCTTTCTGCGGAGGATGTCTGTGGATTCCTCAGTACGCTCTGCCAGCCCACCCTTGTGGAGGCGGCTCATCCCTGCTGCCATCCTCCCATTCCGCACCTCCCGGACCATCGCCTTCTCCCTTTCTTCCCACGTTGGTTCCTTCCGCTCCTTCTCCTTCTTCGTACCGCCTGTGCGATTCGCAGCTGCTCGCCACATTGCTGCGATCTCACCTTCTCTCCACTCATCCACATCCTTCTGCCGCAAGACTGCCACCTTCGTCTTGAGGTGCTTCCCACCTCGCTTCGCCGGTAGGACCAGCTTCGCGAACATGCACAAACGTTTCCAGCTTGCCTCATCGCCAACTGCGGCCACATCCTCAAGTGCCTGGGTGAACTCCACAGCGGCTGGACGGTCGATGCTCGTGGGGATCGCATCTGTTGTCCTGATGGGGATTTGAGCTATCTCCCACCACTCCGGCAAGTCAACGTCGTCTGCCTTTTCCACTGCGGTGCGTTCCCTGGGTGTGGGCTTTGCGATCGCCTTTACCAGTTTCGCACACTGAAGACATGTCTCCTTCGATGCCGACCGTATCCCCCCACACGCTTCACACTGTCCTAACCCCAACTTGTTGAGGGTGTCGTGGGGGATGTGGTCGCCGGAAGACAGGTGTGCACCGATGTGTGTGCGCAGGCCGGGAACAGAGAAGGGCTGGGGACGGTGTAGACTGCTTCCGTTGCAACACGGAACAGGGCAGAAGAGCCTCGGTGCATCAGCCCCCAGAGGAGAAGGCGACTCCTTCGTCATGGCAGGGATGGGTGTTGCTGTTAGGCCTTTCGGGTCAAGCTCTGCGAAGGGGGCCGACTGGACCATTGCCAGGGCGTTCTTTGGGTCCATTTGCACTTCCTCATAGTGATTATTGAGGAGTGAAACTACCCTGACGCGGCGGTCTTTCTGCGTCCGCAAGTCTTTCGATGAGGCTGCGGGGTTGATCGTCACCACTGGATTCGGCCCAGGCTGCACTACCGCTATCGTGGTGGACCATGCATTTGCTGCCAGGTGTAGGGTGAGGTGGTTGCCCCACACCTCAGGGTTGGTGAGGCCGTCAATGAAGCTTGACAGCTGTGCCTCGGTCTCGAAGTAGCGTCTGAGACCGGTCTTCACCTTCGTGACCCGCGCTCTGTCAGCCAGCTCAGTGCGTGCTTTGCTGACATCCAAGTACAGCGCGTTCTTCTTACCCAGTAAGGCCCCGTACATGCACTCGCCGTTGGCTGCGTTCGGCACCCTCTTCCCCCCATGCACCTCGAGGAATGCGTCAAGGTTTGCCGCCTCCTCCGGGTTGATGTCCCCGTCTGCTCCACCTGCCAGCGCCCCGGGCCCCAGGCTTATGCTCTGAGGTGACAGCTCCCACCCGTCCCCTGTCCCCGCCGGTCGCCTCAACCTCTGCATGAAAACCCACACCCTGCTGGCAAGTACTCGCAACCACAGCCTCCCGCTACGTGCTCTGTATCGGCCCTGTAGGAGCCCCTTCCTCAGCAGCACACTCAGCAGCTCTGCGTCCCGGATCAGTGCACAACCCAAAGCCCGTGGCGCCGATCTCCCAAGCTCATACCCCACGCAAACCAGAGCCCAGATGGCCACCCACTGCAAAGCCACTCTCACAACGGCTGCCCTTATCCTGCGGAAAAGTTGAGAGGGCGGACGCTTGCATGGCGCCTTGCGCCGACGGAACCTGCTCGCCTGTGCCTTGGTCCAGTTCAAGGACCTGTGACCTCGGCGCGTCCTCCTGGTCCCCCTCCTACCCACCAGCCACAATATGAGGTGACTGAGGGTAGGGGCGCGTCTGTCCTTCCACATGTCCAGGACCGCGAAAGACACAAACACACCCCACTCAGGTGCCTCGGCTACCCAGCGGGGGTCTGGTCGGCGCAGAGAAGAAAGGCGTTCCCAAAGGATGCTCCACCAGTCAAACCCAAGCCCATGTTCTGCACGCCCCATGTGAACATTGGGGGTGATAAAGGTCCCCCACACCCGTAACGTCACACAGTAACTCTGTCCTTCTCGCCCCGCAAGGCTGGCCCCGAACACCAGCATACCTCGCTCACCCCCACCTACAGTGTTGTTGCTGCAGTTGCTGCTGCTGCTGTTGCTGTTGCTGTCGGTGCTGCTGCAGGTGCTGCTGATGCTGTTGTTGTTGCTGGTGTTACGGTTGTTGTTGTAGTTGCTGTTGTTGCTGCTGATACTGTCCGCCCGCACATCCTGTGTCCGCCCGCGCATCCGCTGTCTGCCACCGTTGTTGTAGTTGCTGTTGTTGCTGCTGATGCTGTCCGCCCGCACATCTAGTGTCCACCCGCGCATCCACTGTCTGCCACTGTTGTTGTAGTTGTTGTTGTTGTTGCTGCTGATGCTGCCCGCCCGCACATCTAGTGTCCGCCCGCGCATCCACTGTCTGCCACTGTTGTTGTAGTTGCTGTTGTTGCTGCTGATGCTGTCCGCCCGCACATCTAGTGTCCGCCCACGCATCCAGTGTCTGCCACCGTTGTTGTAGTTGTTGTTGTTGTTGCTGCTATCAAAGCTGCAGCCGCTTGGGTTGTTGGGCACAGGCCTCTTTTTGGGGTAATAATGGGGGGGAATGGGGGTGCACCTGCAGCTTCTGTAGCCGCTGCACATGAAGCCCTTGCGGCCATTGCTGCAGGTGTAGATGTTGCTGGTGTGGTTGTTGGAGCCGCTATTGTTGCAGTAGACGCTGCCATAGAGGCCATCACTCCAGTCATGGCTGCTCATGTTGCTGCAGCGAGAACGTGGTACCTGAGAGTGCTGAGTTGGTGTTGAGGAGCCCACTCGCGATACGTGCCTGCCGCAACCGTGGGAGGTACTGATGTTGATGGCAGTGCTCCTGCTCACGATGCTGCTGCTCATGCTGCTGCTGCTCATGCTGCTGCTGCTGCGCATGTTGCTCATGTTGCTGCACCAGCTTCGGCTGTCACCCCCGCCATCATCCATGGCTCCACACAGGAGCACCATAGCCCAAAGCTGGGCACTCCACCTGCACATCTTCACCACCAAGAAAACAAAAAAGTCAAAACAGTAAAAAACAAAAGGACAAGGAAGACAAAATACACGTCTCTACCTGCACTTCGCCAGAGAGGAACTACTCAACGGCCTTCTCTCTGCCCAGGACACGCCACTAGGAGGCGACAGGTAGGACCCACACAAGGGGGAAAACAAGTGGGGGAAAGGGGATAAGGGGAGAAGCAAAGGACAAGATGGGGTAGTGTGTAGCAAAACGTGTGTGCCCCTTATCATTTTTTTTTTTTTTTTTTTTCTCTTTTGTACTTGGTCTAGTTTTTTATGAGATTAGAAAGGAAAAAGGAAGAAATGGAGAAGACAATAAAGACAATAAAATGAACAGGAAATGGAAAAGGAAAAAGGAAATGGAAAAAGGAAAAGGAAAAAATGATGACCAAAAATGGTCGGTGTTTCAAGTTTTGTATAAAAGGCGGGCGAAGAGTACGGAAGAGCCAACAGAATTTTATACAAAACAAGAAACTGCATTATGTGTTTGTTTTTTATTCTTTTTAATCAATTTGAATACACAGGCGTCACACTTCTGGGGCAAAAAAAGGAAAAAAAAGAAGACCTAATCCTCCTTACTTAAAAGAAGGGAAGGGAGAATAAAAAACACATTGCCTTTGCTTTGTTGTCTGCAGAATGGTTTGTTTTAGTGCCTCCCCTGGAAAAAGAAAAATGGATTCCACTTGGTAAAAATAGCACACCTGTTGAACACACGTCAGGCCAGGAACAGAAGAAAAACAAGACTTCCACGAATGGAAGCAAAAGAAAAGTGTGGTGAAAAAACCCTTTTGGCCAAGGTGGCCTTGACTCTGTCTACAAACTTTGGGGATGAATGAAAAAATGACACTGAATAAATAACAGAGAGTGGGCGGGTAAGCCACTTCTCCGAGCTAAACACAAAGTAAACACCCTCCACCCATCTGATCCCGCCCACAAACACAAACAATCACAACAGAGAACAAGACAGGCAGAGGATGACCAGGGTAGGTTTTACTTGGACAGCGAACCTCTGCCTTGATACTTCACACGCTCAGCAGACGAGTTGCCACAACTCTCCAGACCTGCTGCGAACAGGCCTGCACCTTTCACCGCATTTCGCTTCATGCCCCTCATCTGGCGCACTACTGACGGGGGACGCCCCATGTAGGCACATCGGTAGGATTTCGTCTTAACATAGTTTTTTGTGTAAAAAAAAATGAACCCCAAACCCGCAAACCCGCAAACCCGCAAACCCGCAAACCCGCAAACCCGCAAACCCGCAAACCCGCAAACCCGCAAACCCGCAAACCCGCAAACCCGCAAACCCGCAAACCCGCAAACCCGCAAACCCGCAAACCCGCACTAGAAGAAAGCTCGCTAAAATGTAGGAGGCTGGTGTGGTTGTGAACAGAATTTTTTTTTTATTGTATGAAGGTTTTGCATTTTTACAAATGTGAAAGCCGAAAAAATTGAATAGAAAAATGAATTGAACTTGGCTCACCCCTCATTTCTCTTTTCATAGCATTTGTGTACTCACACACCAAAAACAGGTGAACTATTTCTCAAAAAACTATGAACACCATGAAGATTAAGCGGAAGCCAGTGCCCTTTGTGCAGAAGAAAGATGCACCAAGCATGTTGCCGGTGTTCAATGTGCAGGATCAAGCTCCTCATGAGAGTGAGGAATTGCCACCAATTCCAGTGTGCTCCCAGAAGAAGGAGACAGTACTAACGAAGGTACAGGAGCAAGGCGTTAAAACAGAGGAGCAAACTCAGAAGGAATCTGTGCTTCCGTCAGAACAGGCCGCAGCATTGGAAATTCCTGTTTCTGCAGAAAGCTTTTCCTCAGTGACTGAAGAGCTGAAAGAGGTGAAACAGACTGTCTCAGATCTCAAGAAACAGCTGAACGAAGTGTTCCTTCTGTGTCAGGACATGAAAAAGGTATGTATCAACTTTTCAAGTATCACTTTCAACAACTCAAACTCAACAGGAGCTAGACAGAAAGAGAAAGCGCGAAGCAGCAGAAGACGAAAAAATGGAAAAGACGTGTTATGCTCACGAATGCTCTAGTACTTGGAGGGGAAGGGAATTTCAACACAAAGGTGCTCTTTTCCAGCACAATAAAGCACATCATTAGAGAATAATTTATTTTTTTTTTCGTTTGGGGGTATTTCTTATCGCAGAGAATGTGCAAATTACTTCTTCCTGCGCAAAAATATGGGTTCCCCTTTTTTATATGCACATGCAGATTGGTTTTAATTTTGTCAAAATTTTCAAGATCATTTTTTAATTATTTTTTTTTGAAAACTTAGTTGTGAGACTTTTTTATTTTCCTTCTTGAAAACGCAAAACTTTCTCCCACCCACCATTTTATATTTTCTACAATACAATTTCTAGCAATTTATCACAACTATTCAAAACTCACATAACAGTGGTCTGGGTACTTTACTTTTTGCAAAAAAAATGAAAAGACAACGAAGCGAGGAAAGATCTGATGATGGGCACACTAAGAAGAAGGCTAATACAAAGACAACAGAAGCTGAAGAGGGAAACACTTCCCAAAACGAAAGAGAGATGATGAGGGATTTATGTGCGACCATTGTGGCTCATACTTTACACATGAAAAGCAGAGCAAGAATCACAAACAGACAAAGAAGTGCAAAGAAACTTGCCCAAAGTGCCGAGTGAGGTTTCCGTCTAAGAATGCTAGATACAAACACCAAAAGACCTGTGCAGGAGAATGTCAGACAGCCCCACCCCAGAAGAAACCCAAGATGGAAGCTGATAAAAAAAATAACCGTTTTACATGTTCGCAATGTGATGCTTCGTACAAAAATGTATGGAAACTAAATGAGCACCTTGAAAAATGTGTGAAGGTGTGCATATTGTGTAGACGGGAGTGTGAAGAAAACCATATGTGCTTAGGGAAGATCTGCTGTCAGCACTGTGGTGAAGAGTTTGATGATGTGAAAAACCTTACTGCACATGAGGCTACATGCAAAACACAATGCCAGTATTGCTATTATCAATTTACAGATATGAGATCACTCCAAAATCATACACCATTCTGCATCCGGTTCAGAGTTCTGAACGGAAAGTCCCGCTATAAGTCCGACATATTTCTCCAAGCAGATGAGGCTACATTAGCACTTCCGCACCACAAAACGAATTCTTCTACACCTGCAGAGTCCGCTTTAATTGCAGCTGCATTGTGTTTGACAGCAGCAGAATTGCCAAGAGCTCTTCACATGGACGGCAGCCCATTATCCTCCTGGACGTTTCATACAGCAGAAATGTTTCGCGTTTCTGGGCAGAAGACTTCTGCACGACCTCACTATGCCACACAGCAGAATCTGATAAAGTTCCAAATTGTTCTGCTGTGGTGTCATAAGAATGTGCATTTGCTGCGATCAGAACCACCAGAGGACAAAGGATACACATTCAAAGACTGCTTCATGTATATAATGAAGAAAAGGTGGGACATCAGAATGTATAAGGCACTAAGAACAAATAGAGACCCTATCTACACCAGCCTTGATGAGCTTGAGGAGGTCCGGGTAAAGCTGAATTTACTTCAGAATGATGCTTGCTTTACTGCACTGAGGGACGTAGATCCACACTCGAATATGATGTTTGACCCAAGTTGTCCAGAGGAGGCACGATCCATATGGAGTGCACGCCAAATTAGAAGCCTGAAGGATCTCACGAAAAATGAGCACGACCTGATGGAGGAGCTTGAGGAGGAACTTTCCGACTGTAATTTTGAGCAGGACCTTGCTTTAGAGGTGGAAGAACTTTCCGGTGCTTTGCTTGAAGAATCACGCTTCCTTTTGGAAAACTTCTCCAGCATCCTGGAACAGAAAAAAGATGAGCTATCCAAAAAGCTACAAAGCAAGGGGATCAGGAATATTTTCACCTATAAGCACAAAGGGGCTGCGCTTCCGGAGGAGGTTGACGACAACACAGAAAAACACTCCTGTGGAAGGATGGATCGGCGGTGTAAGCATTGTGCTGCGTTGCTTTTTCCTGGAGAGACATCAAGAATATGCTGCACTGGTGGGAAGGTATCACTGCCTCAGATCAAAATCCTCAACGAAGAGCATCTTTCCCTCCTCAAGGACAAACAATACAAAAAATTCGCAATGATTCTCAATGCGCACTTCGCCATGGTTGAGGGCAAAATGCGCCGTGACAGCCGTGTGCCAAATACAGGAATAGCCGCAGTGTCAGTAGAAGGGAGGGGAATGAAGAAGTACACTTTTTCAGACACTGATGTTGCAGAGTCGTGGTTTGCTGATCCTAATAACCACAAAAGCATGACTGGTGAAATCCTCCCAGAAAACCTGAGGCAACTTGCTGAAATATGTCATATTCTGCTGGGAAACAATGCATTTGCTTCCCAATTTAAAACAATTGCCCAGCAGTATAAGGGGAAGGAGGATGAGCTGAAAAAGCTTAAAATCGACTTCAACGAAGTGCTGAAAAGCAAGACTGGCACTGAATACACCACCGATGAGGCAAAGGGGGCTGTTAAGCTGTTCTACACCATCAATGAAGACGCACCTGCAGAGCGCAGATTTACAGTCTACCCCTTATTTACGTCAGCTGATAATAACAGGGGGAAGGATGCCAAGTGGAACTCACCAGTCATCATCGATGACTTTAACCAGCTCTATGAGCTATTGGCATACCCATTGCAATTTTTGTATCCCACCGAGCATGATGGATTCCGACTCAAAATGCCTCACAGAATTGTAGTTCCAGCTGCCGCAACTGCTGACAGTGATGATGAAGATTCAGATTCTACAAACCAAAACAGAAATGAAAATAATACAAATGGTGAAGAAAATGACGACAACATGCAGGATGATGACATGAAGAAAGAAGATTTAAAAAATAGAACCCTACCTGCACACGACGAAAATATGGACGAAGACGTGCACGAAGAAACTGTAGAAGAATGCGACGGTGCAGAAGCAGACAACGCTCAGGACGCAATGCTAGAGGTTCTAAGAAACGCTAATAACCTTGAAGACACAACACCCTCTTCAACATTCGTTTCTGCAAAGCAGTATGCCGCATACCAGATGCATCACCGCCCGAACGAAGACAAAGATGAGCTCTCCTACAAGACTCTCACACAACAATTTTTTATAGACTTAGCAATGCGCAGCATTTATCAGCGTCTGAAGTACCACATTGTTGGAAGGGGGATGGGGTATGCACAAAAAAAGGATATTGTGTCTGGGAAGCAGATTCCGCCAACAAATGAGATCTCAATGCCGACATCATTCGAGAGAGGAATGCCAGCGCGTGCGCAGCTGCTGAATGATACCCTTTCTATCTACGCAAAGTATGGCAAGGCCGACTACTTTCTAACAATGACCTGCAACCCAATGTGGGAGGAGATTCAGTCGAACCTTCTGCAAAATGAAACAGCACTTGACAGACCGGATCTGGTTCACAGAGTATTCGACCTCAAGGTGAAGGAGCTTGTGAATGACATCCGCAAAAAAAATGTTCTTGGTGAGAACATTGCAATGGTGATGGTAACAGAGTACCAGAAGAGGGGGCTCCCTCATTGCCACGCGATATTGTGGAACAATAAAAAAACGTCACCAAAGGACCCTTTCAATGTGGACCACGTGGTGCATGCTGAGATTCCGAACCATGAAACCCATCCAAAGCTGTACAGAGCCGTCAGTGAGTACGTCATGCACACTGACTGCCTTAGGAACAGAGCCTCACCCTGCCTCCAGAGGGGGAAGGATGGCAAATGCCACTGCAAGTCCAACTTCCCCAAGGACTTCAGCCACAGCACAGGAATCCAACGCGATGGCTATGCAGACGTCCGAAGAAGGGATGATGGAAGACTGTCATACGTGGATCCAGACGTTGTGAAGAGATGGAAGGACAAATACAAAGGGGAAACCACACATCCAAATCAGAGGAGCAACAGGTGGGTCGTTCCATACAATGCCTATCTTCTCCTGAGATACCAATGTCACATAAATGTTGAGGCAGTGCGCGGGATTCTAGCTGCAAAATACCTTTTCAAATACTTGTTCAAGGGGGAGAAGGAGGTTGAGGGCGAGATCAAGGAAGATAAGGAGACAAAGAAGACAGAATCAACTGCAGGGGAAGCACCTAAAGACATCTCACCACCAACATCCAAAAAAAAGGCTCCAGACATCCACAGGTGGCTGAAGGCGCATTGTATGACTGCTGCTGATGCATGTGGATACCTCATTTCTACCAAAATGGTGAGGATATACCCACAAACCCGCAAACCCGCAAACCCGCAAACCCGCAAACCCGCAAACCCGCAAACCCGCAAACCCGCAAACCCGCAAACCCGCAAACCCGCAAACCCGCAAACCCGCAAACCCGCAAACCCGCAAACCCGCAAACCCGCAAACCCGCAAACCCGCAAACCCGCAAACCCGCAAACCCGCAAACCCGCAAACCCGCAAACCCGCAAACCCGCAAACCCGCAAACCCGCAAACCCGCAAACCCGCAAACCCGCAAACCCGCAAACCCGCAAACCCGCAAACCCGCAAACCCGCAAACCCGCAAACCCGCAAACCCGCAAACCCGCAAACCCGCAAACCCGCAAACCCGCAAACCCGCAAACCCGCAAACCCGCAAACCCGCAAACCCGCAAACCCGCAAACCCGCAAACCCGCAAACCCGCAAACCCGCAAACCCGCAAACCCGCAAACCCGCAAACCCGCAAACCCGCAAACCCGCAAACCCGCAAACCCGCAAACCCGCAAACCCGCAAACCCGCAAACCCGCAAACCCGCAAACCCGCAAACCCGCAAACCCGCAAACCCGCAAACCCGCAAACCCGCAAACCCGCAAACCCGCAAACCCGCAAACCCGCAAACCCGCAAACCCGCAAACCCGCAAACCCGCAAACCCGCAAACCCGCAAACCCGCAAACCCGCAAACCCGCAAACCCGCAAACCCGCAAACCCGCAAACCCGCAAACCCGCAAACCCGCAAACCCGCAAACCCGCAAACCCGCAAACCCGCAAACCCGCAAACCCGCAAACCCGCAAACCCGCAAACCCGCAAACCCGCAAACCCGCAAACCCGCAAACCCGCAAACCCGCAAACCCGCAAACCCGCAAACCCGCAAACCCGCAAACCCGCAAACCCGCAAACCCGCAAACCCGCAAACCCGCAAACCCGCAAACCCGCAAACCCGCAAACCCGCAAACCCGCAAACCCGCAAACCCGCAAACCCGCAAACCCGCAAACCCGCAAACCCGCAAACCCGCAAACCCGCAAACCCGCAAACCCGCAAACCCGCAAACCCGCAAACCCGCAAACCCGCAAACCCGCAAACCCGCAAACCCGCAAACCCGCAAACCCGCAAACCCGCAAACCCGCAAACCCGCAAACCCGCAAACCCGCAAACCCGCAAACCCGCAAACCCGCAAACCCGCAAACCCGCAAACCCGCAAACCCGCAAACCCGCAAACCCGCAAACCCGCAAACCCGCAAACCCGCAAACCCGCAAACCCGCAAACCCGCAAACCCGCAAACCCGCAAACCCGCAAACCCGCAAACCCGCAAACCCGCAAACCCGCAAACCCGCAAACCCGCAAACCCGCAAACCCGCAAACCCGCAAACCCGCAAACCCGCAAACCCGCAAACCCGCAAACCCGCAAACCCGCAAACCCGCAAACCCGCAAACCCGCAAACCCGCAAACCCGCAAACCCGCAAACCCGCAAACCCGCAAACCCGCAAACCCGCAAACCCGCAAACCCGCAAACCCGCAAACCCGCAAACCCGCAAACCCGCAAACCCGCAAACCCGCAAACCCGCAAACCCGCAAACCCGCAAACCCGCAAACCCGCAAACCCGCAAACCCGCAAACCCGCAAACCCGCAAACCCGCAAACCCGCAAACCCGCAAACCCGCAAACCCGCAAACCCGCAAACCCGCAAACCCGCAAACCCGCAAACCCGCAAACCCGCAAACCCGCAAACCCGCAAACCCGCAAACCCGCAAACCCGCAAACCCGCAAACCCGCAAACCCGCAAACCCGCAAACCCGCAAACCCGCAAACCCGCAAACCCGCAAACCCGCAAACCCGCAAACCCGCAAACCCGCAAACCCGCAAACCCGCAAACCCGCAAACCCGCAAACCCGCAAACCCGCAAACCCGCAAACCCGCAAACCCGCAAACCCGCAAACCCGCAAACCCGCAAACCCGCAAACCCGCAAACCCGCAAACCCGCAAACCCGCAAACCCGCAAACCCGCAAACCCGCAAACCCGCAAACCCGCAAACCCGCAAACCCGCAAACCCGCAAACCCGCAAACCCGCAAACCCGCAAACCCGCAAACCCGCAAACCCGCAAACCCGCAAACCCGCAAACCCGCAAACCCGCAAACCCGCAAACCCGCAAACCCGCAAACCCGCAAACCCGCAAACCCGCAAACCCGCAAACCCGCAAACCCGCAAACCCGCAAACCCGCAAACCCGCAAACCCGCAAACCCGCAAACCCGCAAACCCGCAAACCCGCAAACCCGCAAACCCGCAAACCCGCAAACCCGCAAACCCGCAAACCCGCAAACCCGCAAACCCGCAAACCCGCAAACCCGCAAACCCGCAAACCCGCAAACCCGCAAACCCGCAAACCCGCAAACCCGCAAACCCGCAAACCCGCAAACCCGCAAACCCGCAAACCCGCAAACCCGCAAACCCGCAAACCCGCAAACCCGCAAACCCGCAAACCCGCAAACCCGCAAACCCGCAAACCCGCAAACCCGCAAACCCGCAAACCCGCAAACCCGCAAACCCGCAAACCCGCAAACCCGCAAACCCGCAAACCCGCAAACCCGCAAACCCGCAAACCCGCAAACCCGCAAACCCGCAAACCCGCAAACCCGCAAACCCGCAAACCCGCAAACCCGCAAACCCGCAAACCCGCAAACCCGCAAACCCGCAAACCCGCAAACCCGCAAACCCGCAAACCCGCAAACCCGCAAACCCGCAAACCCGCAAACCCGCAAACCCGCAAACCCGCAAACCCGCAAACCCGCAAACCCGCAAACCCGCAAACCCGCAAACCCGCAAACCCGCAAACCCGCAAACCCGCAAACCCGCAAACCCGCAAACCCGCAAACCCGCAAACCCGCAAACCCGCAAACCCGCAAACCCGCAAACCCGCAAACCCGCAAACCCGCAAACCCGCAAACCCGCAAACCCGCAAACCCGCAAACCCGCAAACCCGCAAACCCGCAAACCCGCAAACCCGCAAACCCGCAAACCCGCAAACCCGCAAACCCGCAAACCCGCAAACCCGCAAACCCGCAAACCCGCAAACCCGCAAACCCGCAAACCCGCAAACCCGCAAACCCGCAAACCCGCAAACCCGCAAACCCGCAAACCCGCAAACCCGCAAACCCGCAAACCCGCAAACCCGCAAACCCGCAAACCCGCAAACCCGCAAACCCGCAAACCCGCAAACCCGCAAACCCGCAAACCCGCAAACCCGCAAACCCGCAAACCCGCAAACCCGCAAACCCGCAAACCCGCAAACCCGCAAACCCGCAAACCCGCAAACCCGCAAACCCGCAAACCCGCAAACCCGCAAACCCGCAAACCCGCAAACCCGCAAACCCGCAAACCCGCAAACCCGCAAACCCGCAAACCCGCAAACCCGCAAACCCGCAAACCCGCAAACCCGCAAACCCGCAAACCCGCAAACCCGCAAACCCGCAAACCCGCAAACCCGCAAACCCGCAAACCCGCAAACCCGCAAACCCGCAAACCCGCAAACCCGCAAACCCGCAAACCCGCAAACCCGCAAACCCGCAAACCCGCAAACCCGCAAACCCGCAAACCCGCAAACCCGCAAACCCGCAAACCCGCAAACCCGCAAACCCGCAAACCCGCAAACCCGCAAACCCGCAAACCCGCAAACCCGCAAACCCGCAAACCCGCAAACCCGCAAACCCGCAAACCCGCAAACCCGCAAACCCGCAAACCCGCAAACCCGCAAACCCGCAAACCCGCAAACCCGCAAACCCGCAAACCCGCAAACCCGCAAACCCGCAAACCCGCAAACCCGCAAACCCGCAAACCCGCAAACCCGCAAACCCGCAAACCCGCAAACCCGCAAACCCGCAAACCCGCAAACCCGCAAACCCGCAAACCCGCAAACCCGCAAACCCGCAAACCCGCAAACCCGCAAACCCGCAAACCCGCAAACCCGCAAACCCGCAAACCCGCAAACCCGCAAACCCGCAAACCCGCAAACCCGCAAACCCGCAAACCCGCAAACCCGCAAACCCGCAAACCCGCAAACCCGCAAACCCGCAAACCCGCAAACCCGCAAACCCGCAAACCCGCAAACCCGCAAACCCGCAAACCCGCAAACCCGCAAACCCGCAAACCCGCAAACCCGCAAACCCGCAAACCCGCAAACCCGCAAACCCGCAAACCCGCAAACCCGCAAACCCGCAAACCCGCAAACCCGCAAACCCGCAAACCCGCAAACCCGCAAACCCGCAAACCCGCAAACCCGCAAACCCGCAAACCCGCAAACCCGCAAACCCGCAAACCCGCAAACCCGCAAACCCGCAAACCCGCAAACCCGCAAACCCGCAAACCCGCAAACCCGCAAACCCGCAAACCCGCAAACCCGCAAACCCGCAAACCCGCAAACCCGCAAACCCGCAAACCCGCAAACCCGCAAACCCGCAAACCCGCAAACCACCGCAGAACCCAAACCGCAAACCTCGCAAAACCGCACCGCAAACCCCAACCGCAAACCCGCAAACCCGCAATACCGCAAAACCCGCAAAACCCGCAAACCGAAAACCCCGCAAAACCCGCAAACCCAGAACCCGCAAAACCCAAACCCGTAAACCCGCAAACCCGCTAAACCCGCAACCCCAACCCGCAAACCCGCATACCCACCCAAAA